>CAUYUJ010018646.1:101899-181899 GCA_963575745.1 Prorocentrum cordatum
CGATCTCACTATCGATATTACTATCAATATCATGACCGATCGCACAATATATCCCGCTATCGATCTCACAATCGATCTCACTATCCCTCTCACAACCGGCCTCACTATCGATCTCACTATCGATCTCACAATCGACCTCACTATCGACCTGACTATCAATACCATTATGTTCCGTACTGTCGATCTCACTATCGATTTCACTATCGATCTCACGATCGATGTCGCCATCGATCTCACTATCGACCTCACAATCGACATCACTAGCAATCTCACTATCGATTTTACTGTTGATCTTACTGTCGATCTCATTATCGATCTCAGTATCGATATCACTATCGATCTCACAATCGATCTCACTATCGTTCTCACCATCTATCTCGCTTTCGATCTCACTAACGATCGTACTATCGATCTCACGGGACACCACGGGACACTTCGGGTCACTATCGGGACACCGTGGGACACCACAGGACGCCACGGGACACCACCATCGCGGGGCACCACGGCGGGACACCGCGGGACACCGCGGGACATTACGGGACACCGCGGGACACCACAGGACACCACGGGACACTACGGGACACCGCGGGACACTATCGGGACACCACGGTGGGACACCGCGAGACACCAGCGATCGAGACACCGCGGGGCACCACAGGACACCACGGGACACCACGAGGCACCACGGGACATTACAGGGACACCACGGCGGGACACCCCAGACACCCGCTCGCCACGCAGCAGGGGGGGGGGGCGGATTTCTGTCCTCGCCGCGTCCTAGCCAGAACAGAGATCATTCTTCTCACCCGCCCACCTTGCTTCGCCTCGCCCGCACGCACGACACGAACCCGAAACCGAAGCTGATTTCCCGCTGAAGGTCTTTCCGTTCCTTTTTTCGATCTTACCCTTCCACATCCAATACACGGACACATGTTTATGTACATCGACAATCAGAAGAGTGATGTGATACTGAGGAGGTTGCGGACGGGGAGGGGATAATAATCAGTAGGATGGGCAGGATGTGAACGGAGGCGGACAACACGGTGGACGAGCAAGAGCAGGAGGAGCATGAAGAGTGAAACAGAGGAGGATGAGGAGCATGAGGAGGTGGAGGAGGAGGAGGAGGAGGAGGAGGAGGAGGAGAATGAGGAGGAGGGGGAAGAGGAGGAGGAGGAGGAGGAGGAGGAGGAGGAGGAGGAGCTGCCGGCTCGATTCTGTGGCCTCTCAAGGAGGCGGCTCGCATAAATGCCGCTGGCCAGCGGCGGATCGAACGCTGTCACAGGGAGCCTCCCGCCCTGTGGAAGCCGACGGCGGCCCGAGCGTCCAAGCGCGCCGGAGCCTCTCGCCTTTGCAGGGGGCCACATGCGAACCCTACCCCTACCCCCCACGATTTCTGAGGGTGAGGATGGGGTTCACTTCGTTCGGGAGCTCCCGAGCGAAGTGAACCCCACCCTCCCCCTCAGAAATCGTGGGGGGTAGGGGCAGGGTTCGCATGTGGCCCCCTACTTTGACGTACGTTCGGAGGGAGGCGGGGAGAAGGGAGGGAGGGCACGAGGCCGGAGTAAGGGGTGTGTGTGTGCGCTCGGATGGAGGGCAGGAGGCCATGCACACGCACTCTGTTCCGTCGGCGGCTAGGCAGAGGCATTGCGCTGGCGAGGAAGCAAGAAGGGGCTGCCATTAAGCGAATTGTGCCACCGTGCAAGAGGCGGGGAGGAGACAACGACGCGACGGTCGAAGAGGAGGAGGAAGCAGCTGGGGCCGCTCGGGGGAACGGGCCGTTCCCCGGGGCGCGTGGCGCGGCCGTCACCGACGCAGGGCCAGCAGCAGCAGCAGCGAGAAACATACACACATGTACGTAGCACCCCGCGGTCGCGGATAAGAGAGAGTGGGCGGTGGGGACGTCTGCAGTCTGCGAGGTTCTGCAGAACCCCGCCGCAGACACCTAATTTGTATAATTATACAACGAGCCCGCCGCAGGCGCCGATTTCTCGTTAAAGCAATGTGGGTGGGTCGCGGGGTGGATCGCGGGTGGGTCGTGGGTGGGTCGCGGGTGTGTCGCGGAGTGGGTCGCGGGTGGATCGCGGGTGAGTCGCGGGCGGGTCGCGGGGTGGGTCGCTCGTAGGTCGCGGGCCGAGTCGCGCGAGGGACGACGCCAAAAAACAACAAGCGAACGACAACAACAATAATTCTCATCGCGAGATCCCACTTGAGCCACGCACCCAGGGACAGTAAATGACCGTTAGGCCCTTCACTCATATATGTATATACACATGTACAGATACACGCATACATCTATATGAATATACACACATGTGTACACATACATCTGTACACACATGCACACACATACATACATACATCCATCCATCCATCCATCCCTTCATCAATCCATCCAGACAAATACATACATGTATACAGACATGCGTACATACACACATACATCCATACAATGATACGTACATCAATTCATCCATACATCCATATAAACAAACACATACACTTACACACATACATCATTCTATATTGATGTATGTCCATAGACATATACACAGACAGTTGCAAATACAGTTGTATACGCTTAACTGTCCGTATACACACAAGTATACACACATACATACGGACATGCATCCACACTCAAACATACATCGATGTATACACATACACTTACAATTCAGTTACATTTGCATGTTCACCAGCATTCACACTTACACATACACATACATATACACATGCACATACATATTTACATACCTACACATACACGTATTCATGCTCATACACATGCACATATGCACATGGTTTCGCACACACGTCTACATACACGTGTACATACACATCTACACATGCATATACGTATACGTACACACATAACTTCGAACATCCTTATACACTTACATATGCATGTGCATATGCGCATATTTATACCTGCACATGTACAACCACATACATATATACACAACTCCATGCATTTACATATACATTTGCACGCAGTTATACCTTAGCACAAACATACACAGATATGTATACACATCTCATATACAGTGCTCTCTCCTGGGCGATCCCTGGCCGATCACGGGCGTGATCGCGAATGATGGAGAACGGGTTCCTGCACTCGGGGTGCGTAGTGTTGCGTCCCAGAAGCGTTTTTGAGTACCCCAGGGCACGACAACGGCCCCCGAAAGCCGAAATCGAGGCACAACTCCTGGCCTGAAAACATCGCATCGTCGGAGATCTGGGAATCTGGGCCCTCGGCGTCCTGCATGCGGGGGGCGAAGCAGGAGGACCACCTCGGACGGGGCTAGGACGACTATAGACCCCTTCCAGACCGCCCACAGAGCGTGCCCCAATGCTCTGAGAAGGCCGCGGCGCCCGAGATATCCTCCAGAGCCGCCGGATCTCAGAGACTGCTTCTTGATCCCCACCCGCATCTATCCTCATCCTGGCTACGCCTTACCACGGCCCTGTTCTGCTGGCGCCCCAGAGCGGACGTCCGCCGATCGCCGGGGGAGCCGCAGCGCCTTCGCGCTCGGCGTTCTCGCAGCGCGCGCGCGACCGGCGCTCTCCGTGTTCCGAGCGGGCCCGCGGCCCGCAGTGAGTGGCTGGTTGCCCCGCGGGCTCCGGGCCCGCCGACTGCTGCGTCCGGCCCTCGGGGCCGGGGCGGTGGGAGGAAGAAAAGTCGGGGGTTGCTGAAGGCGCCCCTGGCCCATGGCGTCCGAAGGTTTTCCTTGACCGTCCAGGAGGGCTAAAAAGTACCACCTGGACCTGAATACCCACATTCCAGTCGAGGTTTTTAAGCAGTCCGGATAGGTCTATAGGTCTGGAGTGCTATTTGTGAGCTCGCTGCTGGAAGGTCAGGGTTCGCTGCATTTTGGAGCCCCTGGGGCCCTCTGGGCCTCGTGAGGGGTGTTCCAGAGGCTGTGGGGCCCCCCATTTTGGACATCCTAGGGAGACCTTGGGCCAGGGGCACTGCCAGCATTCAAAGCAACACCCGAGAAAAGGGCGCCGAGGGAAGGAAGTCGGAGGAGGAAGGGAGGGGGGGGGAGGGGGAGGGGGAGGGGGGGAGAGGAGGAGGAGGAGAGGAGGAGGAGGAGGAGGAGGAGGAGGAGGGAGGAGGAGGAGGAGGAGGAGGAGGAGAGGGAGGAGGAGGAGGAGGAGGAGGGAGGAGGAGGAGGAGGAGGAGGAGGAGGAGGAGGAGGAGAGAGGAGGAGGAGGAGGAGGAGGAGGAGGAGGAGGAGGAGGAGGAGGAGGAGGAGGAGGAGAGAGGAGGAGGAGGAGGAGGAGGAGGAGGAGGAGGAGGGAGGAGGAGGAGAGGAGGAGGAGGGAGGAGGAGGAGAGGAGGAGGAGGAGGAGGAGGAGGAGAGGAGGAGGAGGAGGAGGAGGAGGAGGAGGAGGAGGAGGAGGGGGAGGAGAGGAGGGGGGGAGGTGGAGGCGGAGGAGGAGGAGGAGGAGAGGAGAGGAGGACTTGGAGGAGGAGGAGGAGGAGGAGGGGAGGAGGAGGAGGAGGAGGAGGAGGAGAGAGGGGGAGGGGGAGGAGGAGGAGGGGAGGAGGAGGAGGAGGAGGGAGAGGAGGAGAGAGGAGGAGGAGGAGGAGGAGGAGGAGGAGGAGGAGGAGAGGAGGCGGAGCGGAGGCGGAGGCGGAGGCGGAGGAGGAGGAGGAGGAGGAGGAGAGGAGGAGGAGGAGGAGGAGGAGAGGAGGAGGAGGAGGAGGAGGAGGAGGAGGAGGAGGAGGAGGAGGAGGAGGGGAGGGGAGGGGGAGGGGGAGGAGGAGGAGGGGAGGAGGAGGAGGAGGAGGAGGAGGCCCGTAGCCATTTTGGCTCAAGGCTAAGCGTTGTGAAGGGCTATAGGCGCCCGAGAATCAGCGATTAGCTTGTTGCCTTTCCGTGGCCACCTCTCGAGACTTTGTGGCACTTCCCCAAGTCAAGATTTCGCGCTCTCGGCACCAGTCATGGCACGTGAGGCAGATAGGAGCCGCAGTGGAGAAGGGCGCCGAGCCGCTGCAACCGCATCCACCATCGCCATGCCCGAAACCCTCGAATACATGCCCACCTTCCCATCTCAGGAGTGCGTTCCTCGTGCTCCTCGTGCTGGTGGTGATGGTCAGTCTGAGGTGGTGGGATCCCCTACCACACCCCGCGGTCGAGATATCGGCGGTACGGCGACCCCAGTCCCCGACAAGCTTGGCGCTATCCGTTCATATGTTGACGATACTCGAGACGAGCTACTCCGTGCAGTCGCTGATCTTCATCATAATGGAGTCGGAAGGCTTGCCCAGACCGTCGCAACTAATTGCACTGCCTTTGGCCGCCACATCGAGAAACGTTTGGATCAGGTCGAGCTCGAGCAGAGTCCGCCGGAAACTAGGATCTGTTAGCTCGAGAATGGAACCGGCGAGCTCCGCAACCTCCTCGGCATCATGCAGCGGGGGACCCCGCAGCGCATCGCAGTTCCTGGGGCATCCTCCCGCAGGAAGCCCGACGTTGCCATCATCGTTGCTGGGGCTCGCTCGCCTCTTGGTCGTGATCAGCTGCTGGAAACCTTCCAGCCATGGGTCAATCGCTCCCAGCTCCCGGCCGGTCAGTTCGCTCTCGGGAGCGGCCCAGTGGACAAGAGGCTTACTACTCGTATCATAGGAGTGAAGTCCCTTGCTGCTCGTCGTGTGGCACAGGCCTTGGGTGCGCCCAAGATGCCTGATGGCCCCTGGCAGATGCTCGCGACGGTTGACACGCAGGGATACCCGGCCGACATCTACGTATCTGCTGACAAGAGTCCAGCGATGGTGCGAATGGGGATCGCATGCAAGCAGATTCGTCAGCAGTTGCTCTCTCTCTTTATCCCTCATCGCACACTTGCACCATTGTTTGCTGGTGGAAGCGCCTCATTCGTGTGGTCATCCAGAACCCATCTTAGCCGCCGGTTCTCGAGTGCTGAGCCAACCGCATTTCCTTCCTGGGCTTTGACCTCGCCCATATCCGCAATGCGCTGCAGCATGTCGCCTCTCCGCCGCAAGATGGTGTCGAGAGGTGCATTTAACATAGTTGTTCTAACATTTCGGGGGAGCTCCGCCAGGCCCACCCTTCTGAGCAGGAGTGCTGCGAACGCGAGGGCCTTGTTTCATCGCCGTCTTCGGGTGCGGGTTAAGAACCTCGCCTGCGTGAAGCGTCTCCTGAAGCAGGGGGCTTCGGTGGCTATGCAAGAGTCTCATGGTTCGCTGGCTGCAATGGGGGACTTTCTTTACCATGCTCACAAGTAGTTTGTTGCGTCTATTTTTTTATCTGACGGCCGCGGCGGGTCCAGCGCGGTGATCACCTTCGTGCCCGACTTCAGCCTCTCTCACCCTCGTTCTCCTCCAGTGGTGTCGTCGCATGTTTTGGTCCCTGGAATGGCTCTGCGGGTCTCCATCAGGTTCGTCTCGGGGATCTCGGTCGTGCGCTACAACGTGCGCAAGCGCGACATCAATGCTAGGAACAGGCAACACATTGACTTAGTTTTGAAGCAAGACCTTTCGGAGGCCTCCAGGAACCCCCTCGAGTCCATGGTCTTTCTGGTGGGTGACTTCAATTTGCCAGTGGGCCCCTCGTCTCTTGCCCCTGATCTCTCGCGGTCGCCTAGTAGGCAGCGTATCAGCGCCGATAAATTCGGAGTGTAATAGGATATCCAGGTTCTTCGCGGGGGTGGAGGTGGAAGGGGGGGCGCGTGGCAGCGCGGCTAACGGCGCGCTCAGCAACATCGACAGGCTCTTTGTCTGTGCACCTGGTTGGGCCCTCGCCCAGTTGCACAGCGCCGCGCGCGCGCGGCGTGCCCGAAATCCTGGGCAACCAGCGCCTCTGATCATGCGGCATTTTCTGTCGCCTTCAATTTAAAGGGCCCCGTGGGCCCGGGCCGGCGGGGCATGCCCAGTGGGATTCTCATTTGGCTTACGTTTTCCACGCTTCCGAAGAAGGCCTTGGATCAGGCCGGCACTTCGGGACTTGCCCCGCAGTCGTTGCTCGAGTACAGCGAGAAGTCGATGGGGGCCGCAGCGCAGCGCGCGAGAGACATCCTGATCAAATCCAGACCCTCTTCCCCCCTGACCGTCTTCATTGTGCCGGGGTCCATGTCCAGGGCTCTTTGGTGTCAGGGCCTTCGCCTGGCAAGCCGTTTTCTTCGGTCTCGCCCTCTGGCTTCCCAACGTATGGATGTGGACGTGCTGCGCGCTTCCATCAAGCTGGAGGATCCCGTTTCCCCCCCCACCCCCCTGGGCCGCCAACGAGGCCCAGCTTGCTGCTTCTCACCGCGCAGTCGCAGCAGTGCGACGCGCAGCTGGCATGCCCCGCCTGCAGTTCCGGCCGGACAGCGTCGCAGAATGCGCGGCATCCAGCGCCGAGCCAAAGCGCGGGGCCCCCTGGATCGCAGAACGGTTCTCCATGGTGTTAAACGCGAGAATGAAGATCGGGTGAAGCTATGCAGAACGGTTCTTGCAGAGTGTAGGTGGATCGCAGAACGGTTCTCGCAGATCGGGTGAAGCTATGCATGAGGACTCCGAGAACCGAACAGAAACTCCGCGCTCTGGGCGATGGGTGGGCTGCTCATTTTTGCGGAGAAAAGCGTCGTCGTCAACGCCGCCAGAGAATGCCTGGACAAATGCGCCCTGGATGCCGACCAGAGGAGCGCCCCCCCCCCAACCCCGCGCGAAGTTGAGCGTGGAAGAATGTATCCGACGTGCAAGGCACGGTGAAGCAGGGGTAGACGGACTCCCTTATGCCGCCAGGGGCGCGCATCCTGCAGCCGGTGAAGCTCTGCTCCTGTCTATCTTGTGGTTTTTGGAAGGGCGCAGCATGCCTTCCGATTTCGGTATTGATCGAGGTGTTTTCACCCCCAAATGCGATGGCGCTGAGGATGGCGATTATGCGCGCCGAGATCCGACGCCTGGGCCGCGAGCACTGCGATTGCCGAATCATGGCTGGTGCCGGTGCCTGGGAAGTATCTAAGTCCCGCCCATCCTTCATCGACACCTCGCAGAAGGGGCTTCGTGAGCTTCGGGGACCATGGGCTAAAACCCGTATCGCCTCCCTTCCAGAGTCGGCGCCCTCCCTCCTCCCTGCCCGTCTCAGCTACGATTATGGGCATGCTTTCCCCTTCCCTTGCTCACCAATGGCTCTTTCTCGCCCTTGAGCGCCCGAACCCCCCCCCCCGCCCTCTGATTGATTTCCCCCGCCCTAACATTCAGTGCGTTGGCCAGGTCCGGGGGTCTCTCATCGATCATTTCTTTATCCAGTCTGGGACTGCGCGCTGCTGCCCAGCCTCAGGCCCCCTTCAGGGGAGGGAGAAAAACACACAGACACAATTACTCGTCGATCCCCCCTAAAGATATGCGAAAATATGGGAAGTGGGGGGGGGAGAAAAACACAGAACATATAGGAAAATATGGGGCATCGTTTTATTTGTGTTTTTTTTGTGTGTCCCAGGGCCCCTTCAACCCTACGCGCTATGGTCTCGCGCCCATTCCTGGCTTTTCTGGCAGAGCAGTTCGAGCGGCAGAAAAAATGCCCGTACGTGCGCGGACGACGTGGGCGCAGTAGCCTTCGAGCTAGCTAGCCTCGCTGCCAGTGCTTGCGGACAGGTTTTCAGCGGCAGAGCGCCTTGCCGCCCTCGGACTCCAGCCCCAGGAATGCTTCTCACTTCCGCTTGCAGGCCCGTTCAGTGAGAAGCTGGCAGAGCGATGTCGCAGGTGGCTTCGGGGGCGCCTCCCACGCTGGAGTGAATTCCACAGTGATCCCCCTCGTCTATCTGGGCCTTCGTCTTGGGCTTGCGCCGCGCGGTAACTCGCGGCCCCCCTCGCTCGCGAATTTTACCGCCCACGCATGGCGCATTGCTGCTGCCCGCGCGCCAACGGCAGTCAGCGCTGCTCCGCGTGCGCGCCGCGCAGTCGCAGTCCTGTCCCACGTTGCTCATGCCAGGACGCCTGGTTGCAGCCGTCTCGCGCCGTGAAGAACATGCCGTGCTCGCTCGCGCGTGCAAGGCCCTGCGCGGCGTTCTCCCGCGAAATGACAAGCTTGCCCTGAAGGAATGGGGTGGCCCGTCTTTCCCTAATGTTGAGATCGCTGGTCTTGCGTCTCTCGTGCGCGCCGCTCTGGTAACATTCCAAGGCTGGCGCCCGTGGTTGACAGAGTTGCAAGAACATGCGCTCGAGCACCGACTCATCGCCCTCGTCCACCGTGAAGGGCCCTCCCCATCCTTCTTGTGCGAATCGAGCTGCGTTGAGAATCTTGACGAAGTGGCCAGGGTATTCCCGACGGACAGGAGAGTGCGACATGCGCCCAGACAAGCTCTAGTAGATCTCCAACCCTCCCCTTCTGACGTGCTGAGCCCTCCTGCTGCTCCCCTCTATCCTCGACCTCGTATCCAAAGAGAGCTTGCTGATTCGGTCTCCCGCGCCCTGGCTCCCGTGGACCTCTCAGCTTCTTTTGTTCCTCGTCTTCTTTCTTGGTTTCCCGATCGCAGTGCCGAGATTCGGGACATCGAATGGTCTCAGGTACAGGCAGCGCGTGCTAGCCCCCCCCCCCCCGCCCACGCATCAAAACTCTAGCATGGGCTTGGACCGCAGAGACTAGGTTCCAGGGCTCCCAAGCGATAGTGTATCCCACTGCTTTGTTTGCCCCGTCTTTTTTTTGTCTCTCTCTCTCTCTCTGTGCCATCGTCCTTCGTGCCACTCCCCGATCATCTCCCATTGTCCGTCCTGGTCTCGCAGCGAGACCATTTACTTTCCAGTCGTGCCCCACTTCTTATACGCACATGTGGCCGAGGGCTCCAGACAGCGCTCAGGGCCCCTGACACCTGAGCGGATCACTGCTCTTCTGCCCCAGACGCGGGCGGCGTTCCTCAGGTTGCTCTGGAAGCTCACTCGAAGCTCACTCGTGGAGTTGCTGCGCCAGGCTACGGGCGAGGCGGAGGAGGAGGAGGAGGAGGATGAGGACGAGGAGGAGGACGAGGAGGCGGCGTTGCTGCGAGCGGGGGGGTCCGAGGTGGCCCAGCACTGGTTCCAGCCAGCAGGAAGGGCGGGCAGGTTCGAGGTTTTGGGTTCGATTTTGAGCGGATTTGGTCTCATCCCCCTCCTGACCGATTTGTGGGGCCCCAACCAGCTCAGACCCCCTTCTGTCGCCTCCGCGTCGAGGGAAGGGTTTTGGAGGAGGAGGAGGAGGAAAAATCATAGACATCGCTACCCTTCTATCGACATCGCTACCCTTTTGTCTCGTCTTCGCCTTTTCGTGCCTCCTGGGAGGCCCTCGTCGCCACGGTTTGAGTCGCCTCGGGATTCTGGTCAGAATGAAGCCCCAGGAAACGCCCGTGGAGTAGCAGTGCCGGTGACTGCGGGTCTCCCCAACGCACGCTGACCATGATCAAGACGATGCGGGATCTCGTCGACGCCGTTTTCGGTCATGGCCCATGCAGGCCGTCGCCGACTCGCGAATGTGACCCGCGAGTCGGCGATGGTCACGATGGGCGCCGGCCAAGACCAACGCCGACGCTTCCGCGAACACTGTCATGGTCCTCGTCTTCCTGTCAGGAGTAAGAACACGTGCGCCTCCAGCCAGCGCCCCTTTTTCAGCCGATGTGCCGTGCCTACACGGCGTTATTGATCGCGGTGGGGGGGGACAAGCACATAGACGCGAATAGTCATCGATTCTTTGGAACATACGGGAAGTATGGGAGGTGGAGGGGAGCGCGAGCGAACATCCAGCATACATGGACAAATGATTGGGAAATCTCGGGCTGTGCCTATTTATTGCGAAGGCCTTACTGCCGGTGCCGCCGATCCTGAAGATGAGGACGCTGACCACGACGAGGTAGAAGGAGGAAGAGTAGGACGAAGAGGGGGGGAACCGCATGAGAAGGAGGAGGGTGAGGAGCATGGGGAGGAGGTGGTGGAGGCGAAATTCCGGGGAGGGGGGGGAATGGAGGGGGGTTCGCTGCGAGGGGGGGAGACTCGGGGGTGGTAGTGGTGCCCGCAGATCTTGACGGAGAAAGGGCGATGTCTCGTGACAGTATCTTGGGACATTCTTGGTTCGTCCTGGGGTTTTGTTGGGCCGCGGGATTCTGGGGGGGGGCGTCGTATCCCGGGAACGCCCCGGGACTTCCCCTGGACCCCCCCCTGGCGGGGAAGGGATGAAAGGGAAGGGGCTTCCCGTCGACTCAATGACGACGTGGCTCAATTTTGTGATTACGACATTGCTCAATTTCGTTTCGCCTCGCCACTTGAAGGGGAGGCTTGGGAAAGGGGAAGGAGCGACGACGACGACGATGAGGGGGCAGACAGGAAAGCCTCAGATGGGGCAGAGCGAGAAGCCTCTTCACACGCCGACACAGGGTCGGCGGATTTGTGTGCCCCTGTGGGTCCTTTGGAAGGCCGGGAGGCAGGCCAGCCTCAGCCTTTGGGAGCTGTGGCGCTTCCCCCCCAGCTGGTGGGGGGCCCTGCGCGTCGATACGATGGGATCCTCCCGGGGGGTGAGGTCCGCCGCGCGCACAGGGTGGTCGTGGGCGGAGGTGGGGGGGCTATTGAGAAGGGGGCTGCTTCTTAAGAAGGCGCGGGCCCTGCCTACAGATGGACGGTCCGGGCCTTCCAGTTGTATCACCTGGTCCACACGTCCTCCCCGTCAGATATGGGACGCTGTTCGTGCGGCGATGTTGCGACGTGATTCCGACCTGAATCCGACGTACATCCGACGTAATCCGATGTGGACCCACCGTAAGTCTGACGTGGGTCCGACGTACATTTGTCTCAAGTTGCCGCGCCAGGCCTCCATTGTTTTCATCCTAACATATCTTCCGTCCTCTGTCGTCCTTCCCGCCCTTCTCCCTGCCTCATCCTCCCCTCCTCCATGCCTCCCTTCCTCCCCTCGTCCCTCTTCTCTGCTTCCTGCTCACTCCTCCCCGCTGCTCCCTCTTCTCTACTCTCTGCTCTCAGGTCGCGCCCATGGCATCCATTCCTTGGCCTGCTTGCGTATGTCCCTTGCAGCGGCTGTCGCATGACCAGGCTGGACGAGTGCGGTTAGCACGTCTGCGCGGTGCCTCACCTGTTGGCCACCCGCTTCTGGCGCCGACCTCGCATCGTGCCCTTTCTGATAGGCCCGTGGAGTTCTCGTCGGCGTTGGGCTGGGTAATTACGTGCCGAGCGAAGTCGGCCGTGCGTTTCTTGGCAGGTCCTCAAGCCTCTGGTTCAGTGTGTGCATCTGTTGCTCCATCGGTCCTCAGTCATGGCGTTCTTCGATCTACCGACACCCGCGTTGTTCTCCCGGGCGCGCGGATGCGTTGGTTAGGATGGGATTGGATGGCTTGGTCAGGATGCAGCTCTCGGGAGGTTAAGGTCAGCATCGGCGCTGGTGTGGAGTTTGTCCTCCAAGATCCTGGTTGTTCCTGCTTGCTCGGGCTTGAGCGTGGGCTGGATACGGCTCAAATCGGCACAGCAGCCCAATTGATAGGGCATAGCGGTCCTTGAACTATAACCGTCCCCACGACCTCCCAGGGATTGCCTCCCGAGACGTGGGGTGCGCAGGCCCCCGCACAGTCCTCGTAGGCGGGAAGCGCGCCCAGATCCTTCTTCCTTCCCGGCGCCACAGTGGACAGGTCACCATGGGCGAGCGGGTGGCACACAGGCCACGATGGCAGTGGCGTCCGCTCTGGCCATTGCCCCCCCCTTCAAGCGGAAAACGAGGGGGGCGGTCGCACAGGCCCTCCACGGTCTCCGACCACACATCACCTACACTGACCACCTACACCTGGGGCGAGGTTTCCGATCAGCCCTGGCTTCAGATGGGCTACCCTGCTGTTCTTCGTGCCCGGCCCCTCCAGCTCGGAAGAGCCTTCGCTTGGCGCATCGCCGTGGGGCCCTTTCCCGCAGACTCCCCCATCACGGGCCTCCCCGAGGCTGAGCCCCCAGATCCACGGCCTCGCGGCCCGATGGGCCGCGGCCCCGCGGGAGACGCGGGGGCGGGCCCCTTCGGCCCGTCCCGCTGGCTGCTTTCTCGCTGGCCGCGCCCCGCTCGAGAAGCGTCGACGTGGCCCTCCGAGGCCCTTGCATTGGCCGCGCCTCCTTACATTCAGGGGCGTGGTGGTGGTGGTGGTGGTGATGATGCAGCTGCTGCTGCCGCCGACGACGACGACGATGCTGCTGCTGCTGATGATGCTGCTGCTGCTGCTGCTGATGATGATGATGATGATGAGGATGAGGATGATGATGCTGATGATGATGACGATGACTGATGATGATGATGATGATGCTAATGATGATGACGATGACGATGATGACGATGCTGCTGATGATGATGGTGGTGATCATGGTTGTGATGATGATACTGATGTTGATGACTGGTGATGATGTTGATGACTGGTGATGATGCTGATGCTGATGATGACGATGATGACGATGATGCTGATGATGACGACGATGATGATGATGATGATGATGATGATGATGATGATGATGATGATGATGATGATGATGATGATGATGATGATGATGCCGATGCTGCTCATGATGATGATGCTGCTGCTGATGACGCTGATGATGATGCTTCTTCTTATCCCCATCGCGCCCGCTGCTTGCAGTCGTCTGCAGCTTCTCGGCCCGAGCTTGCCCCGCTTCGGCCCCCGCCGCCCCTCCCGCGCCCGCGCGACCAGGGGCGCCGGGAGCCTGCGCCGGCCCCCGCTGCTCAGGTGTCCATCGACTTCTACGCGGCGGCGGCTTTCTTCTCGGACCACGCGTGGGCCGCCGCCCAAGGCGGTGGTCCACTCTCCCCCCTCGAGCGCGGTATTGCACGGGGCCCACTTTCCCGTCAATCCGTTCTCGTGTGGGGCGAGCCCGACTGCGCCGAGCAGCCAGTCGGTGACGGCACGGGGTTGCCTCCCTGTTCGGGTTGGCTCGCGCCACTCCTTCCTGCACGCCGCTTGCCTGCAGGCGGGGCGCTCGCGCGCCCCTCAGGCCACCTGTCCTACAGGCGCCTGTCGCCAACGGCCTCCTGGCCCATGGCGTCCGCGGCTGCACCCCCAGCTTTCCGCGGTACCGACCCGCCGCGCTGGTGCCCCCCGACGGGCCCGCCGCCTCCTCTGCAGCAAAACCTTCCTCCACCTCCCCCTCCTTTCTCCCGCCATTCTTCCCCTTCTTCCTCTGGGGTGGCGGAGTTGGAGACTCATGGGAGGACCGGAGGAAGGAGAGGTGGAGCTTGCACGCCATGTGCTGCGGCACCTGATCAGTCCAATGTCTCACGAGGTGCTCCGGCGCACAGCTCCTACGCCCGCCTCCCGATGGCCCCAGACGGCGCACTGTCTCTGCCTGCCAGTCGTGCCGCCAGCGAAGCCACTGCCGATGAGAGCATCCCTCAGAGCCGCCCGTCAGAGGGCACAGGCGCCAACGGTGCGAAGACAACCGCGCTATGGGTGGAGGAGCCGGAGTTGGTGGACCCTTCTAACCTCCACCTCCTCGCTACTCCTTCTCCTCCCCTCGCCGCCTCGCCCTGGCTCAACCTTGATGCTTGGCGGAGCAGCCCTCGTGCGGACACCTGTGGCTTCGAGGTCGCTGAAGGCTTTTCCTGTCCCGCGGGGTGGGGCGCCGGCGGCGCTACGACGATTCCGCCCTATCCTGGCTGGGACGCTCCAGCGCGCGAGCCGCCCGACTTGCCTGGGCTGGCGAGTACGGTGCAACGCCCCCGCCCGCCTCCAGGGCTGGATCCTCCACCGCTTTCCATGAGCTTGCAGGCGGACTCGCCGCCAGGCTTCGCTGGGCTGGAGGGCGCCCCGCTCGCGATGGGGCCGTTCCCCACTCTCGCTGACGTGGAGGCTGGTGCTCGCGTGCCCCCGTCAAATTCCATGATCGCCATCGCTCCGACATATGGGGTTCACCTGTCAGGAGGTGCCAACTCGCAGTGGACTTTCATCGAGAAGCACGTTTCGCACCCTCTGGTGCGCACTTCCTTTCTGCCGCCGATGCACGCGTGGGACCCGCACACGGGCTCCGACATTCAGAGCGTGGCTCCGCCACCAGGCTTCGCCGGCTTGGAAGCTGGCGCACGGGTGCCGCCTTTGGTCGACTCCCGCGCGTCCGATGCAGCGGGTGGGGGTCCGTGGCTTAGCGGCGAGCGTCTGCCGTGCACCGGGTCGTCGCCACTGCCGTTTTGGCGCCCCACGGCCGCCGTCGGTGACCGCGCGGCTGGCGGAGCCGCCGTGAGTGCGGAGTCGCCTCCTGTCGGTGGTGGCTCGCCTTCCCACGTCGGGCGGGTTGGGCCGCCGCCGGGCCTCGCCGACCCACAGGCGGGAGTTCATACGCACCCGTCTCTCCACCCTAGCAATGTTCGCCCGGCCTCTTTGACTGCACAACCGAACCTGGAGTCCGCCGCCGTGGCGCCGCCGTCGACGCACGTCTGCGCGACCGCTGCCTTGGTTGGGACTCCGGCGCTTGTCAGCAGTATTCACCTGGTCGCTACGCCAGGCGGTACCTCGACGGCTCGGTGTCACCATTCACCGCCTGGCGGTTGCACTGGAGCCAGGCGCCACCGCTGGTGCATCCTGGGCGGCCCGCGCAGCGGTTGCTCGCGAGTCATCCTCGACGCCCCCCCTGCTGCCACGATGGGGGTCGGTGGGCGGGGGGTCGCTTCGAGCGCTTCGGACGCGGATTCTGCTCCCAGACGCGCCACTGGCGGGCCCCCAGCGATGTTCGGGGGACCCCCTGCTGTGCACGCAGTCTCGCTTGCGAGCAGTCCCACCACAGCGAGGGCGCCCACTGCCATCGGTAGCGTGGTGGACGCGCCAGAAACGCCCGTCCGCAGTGCCTCGACCGAAGCTGCGATCCCCACGCCTCGGGGCGCTTGCACTCGGAACGCAGCGGGCACTCAAGCAGCGGGATCACCTCCAGGCCTCATCGGCCCCGCCGCGGGCTCCTCGGGTGAAGGCGTCGCCGCAGCCGCTGCCATTGCAGCGAGGCCCCGACGCTTCTCGTGCAATCGGATCCAGGGCCCCGTCGCGTCGATCCCTGCCCGCGCTCGCGAGCGCCTGCTGGCCGACCCTCGTGGTCTGAGCCCCTCTCCGTCCCCACTGGTAGGCATGCGCCCCTCCAGCGATGCTGTTGCGGCCCCGCAGGGAGGGGTTCGTGCCGCCGGTGGAATGTCAGGAGCGGGCTCGCCCGCGGCGGACACGACGCCCCGCGATGCGGTCCCTGCGCTCCGCTCTGGTCGAGGAGTCGCTTTCGCCGCGGGCTCCTCGGATGAATGCGTCGCCGCAGCCACTGCCACTATAGCGCGGCCCCGTCGCCGCTCGGCCTCCACCAACAGCAACCCCGCACTCCCCGCCTTCAGGCTCCGACGTGTTCGTAGGGTCCGCACTCGGCGTGGAGGACGGCGGGGTCGTGGGGCCGCCGATGGTAGCTGCTGTACAGCTCACGCTCCAGCCCATGCTGGTGCGACTGCCTCGTCTACGGACGCCCTCGTCGGTGCTTCAGAGGCCGCTTCTGGGGCCCGTGCTCCAGGGAGCCGCAGTTCGCTGGTGCAGGTGGCGGCGGGCCCTTGCCGCGCCGCTTCCGCCGGCTCCCAGGCCGCCGGCGATGCCGCCCTCCATGGCGGCGCATCCCAACACAGGGGTGGACGCACGCGCCCTGCGTGCCCTGGCCGAGGGCTCACGCAGCGGCGAGTCGCTGAAAGCGACGACGCTGCTGCTGCCAAGCGTGCCTGGGCTGAGCGAGGCCGTGAGAGTAGGCACGCGCTCCTCCAGCGATGCTGTTACGGCCCCGCAGGGAGGAGCTCGTGCCGCTGTCGCGACTCTCGCTCTACCCCCGGCTCCCCCTCAGGGCCGAGTGGCCAGCTTGGCCAGTTTCACCATGCTGCCGGAGTCCATGCCGTCGGTGACTCAGACGCGCCGTCCTTCGGTTCTATCGGTTCTGGTGGCAGTGGGAAGCCCCTTCGAGGTGACCTGTCCTCAGGGGTCACAGCCGCTCCACAGGCCCCTCGATTTGACTTGTCCTCAGGGGCCGCTGCCAGTTCCGAACCCTCTCGCGTTGATTCGCCCGCAGGGGATTTAGACCCGAGGTCGTCTGCACCTGCCAGCACCACGCCATGCCATTCTGGTCGGTTTCACCGCGGTGCTGAGGCCCACGCTCCTGGGGCTTCAGCCCGTGCCAGCACGGGCATTGGCAGATCTGCGCCCTTCGTGGCCGATCTGTCCGCCTTGCTGCGCCTGTTCCCAGGCGCCAGCATCGACGTCACCCACTGGGCCGCTGCTTTTGCCCAGGTCGGGATGGGGACTCGATGCTCCCTTGCCGCTTTTACCCGCACTTCCCTCTGCGCGCCGGATTGGGACGACTCGTACCTGTCGGAGTCGGTTCCCCGCGATCCATGGCCGTGCCCTCCGTCGCCGCCTTTACCGCCGCCGCCTGGCCACCTGTCGGGTCGCGCGCGTGAGCGCTGGCGTGTGAGGCGCGCCGCCCGCACGTTGTCGCAGCATGCTGTTGTTGCGCTCAACTGGCTCACCCTGGGCCATCCGAGCTTCGCTCCCGCCGAAGCCAAAGTGCGGGCAACGGTCACACCCTGCCAGGAGGGTATCCGCAGTCGCCTCGAGCGTCTGTGTCGGATCGCAGTTCGCCTTGCCCGCGGCGGCAAGAGCGACCTTGGTCGAGCTTTCGCTAAGTTCGACTCTACCGAAGTCTCGCTCCATGGCCTGGCCACCCATGTCGCAGCTCTTGAGGCTTCTTTCACATCCTCTTCCCAAGTGCCCGCCCCCATGCGGCAACTCCCCGTCAGCGCGACGCCCTTGGCTAGCTCGTTGGCGGCCGCGGCAGGCTGGGACTCCACCCAGGCTGAGCCTTTCGACCTTCGGGTCCAGGCGTCCCGCATCAAGTGGGATTACTCGCCTACGTTTGATCCCACTCCGTACTTGTCCGACCTGGTACGTTCCGCCTTTCACGACCCCGACGTCATGCGGCTACCAGAGGACGAGTGGCCTTCGGGCTTTTCGGGTGCTCGTGTGCACATGGACCGCGAGCAGCTCTGGGAGCTCCTGCGCAAGTGGGACTCTTGTGGCGCCCTG
Organism: Prorocentrum cordatum; assembly: GCA_963575745.1. NCBI lineage: Eukaryota > Dinophyceae > Prorocentrales > Prorocentraceae > Prorocentrum > Prorocentrum cordatum. Next base: position 119,942 of record CAUYUJ010018646.1, read on the forward strand.
TATCTGACTCCCTCCGACAACCTCGCCTGGGACGAGGCTTGTGGAGCGTTCAGGGTCCCGAAGGACGAGGCTTATGACCGTCTCATCCTGAACCCGACGGTAGTAAACAGTCGTTGCAACAGCGTGTCCTCCAGCACTCAACGCCTTGGCCAGGGTTTCCTTCTGTGCCGCCTGGGGCTCGCGCCCGGGGAATGGCTGGTGGTCTCATGCGACGACCTGCGCGAGTTCTACTACACGTTCAAGGTCCCGCCCGCTCGTGCTCGCCGCAACGCCCTCCGTGTCAAGCTCCCCAGCTCGCGGTTCAGAGGCTTCGACGCGTGGCGGGAGGACCTTGAGGGGTTGGACGTTTCTCCCTGCCTTAATGCGCTGGCCATGGGTGACAACATGGCAGTGGAAATCGCCAACTCCGCACACGAGGGCGTGCTGCGCAGCTTCGGCGCGCTCCGGCCTACCGAGCAGGCGGTGCATCGTCTGCCGTTCCCTCGGGGGCCGTACGTCGAGATGTTAAACATCGACGACCACACGGGCTTTCAGAAGCTCTCGTGGCGCGGGAGCGCCCCGCGCCCCGACGACCCGACACGCCGCGACAGGGAGGTCTTTGCTGCGTGCGATCGCGGCTACCCCCGGGTGGGTCTCATTCAGCACCCCGGGAAGAGAGCCAGGGGCGAGACCCACAAAGTCGTTGTCGGCGCCGAGGTGGAAGGCAGGATCGGCATAGTGTGTGCTCCCCTGGTTCGCACTGTGGCCCTTTGCCGCCTGACTCTGATCCAGGTGTTCCTCGGTCGCTCGACCCGGGCGTTGTTGAGCTCGCTCGTGGGCTGTTGGGTGCAGGTGTTTTTGTATCGACGTCCCATCTTGTCGATATTCACTCACATCTACACCTTCATCTCGACTCTTCCCGACGACGGGCTTGAGTATGAGCTTCCGTCTTCGGTTCGCGACGAGTTGCAAGCGTGCACGTACCTAGCTTTCGTTGCGATGACCGACCTACGGGCGACGCCTTGCCCTGAAGTGTACGGCACGGATGCCTCCCTCGGCTGGGGCGGGGTTGTCCGCAGCGACATCAGTTCGCACCTGTCGCAAGAATTGTGGCGGCGCTCCGAGCATGGCGGCTGGCATACTCGTCTCCACGACCGCCATCTGCTCATGGTTCTGAGCCGCGGGGAACCTTTAGGCCCCGAGTTGACCCAGCTGCACCGCGAGGCCGGGCTTCCTTCCCTCGAGCTCCCCATCGCACCGCGCTGGGTCAGTGAGTTGTCGGAGGCGCTGCGTTTCCGCTTAGCTTATAAGTGGGAATTTCGCATGCCCCGCCACATCAACATCCTGGAGACCACCGTGTTCAAGAGTCTGTGCAAGTACTGTTGCATCCGCAACCCTGACTCACGGATCCCTGTTCTCTTGGATTCTCAAGTGGCACTAGGCGCGGCCGCCCACGGTCGGAGCAGCAGCCCTGGCCTTTCGCATGTGTTGAGCACCTCCTTGCCGTACATTTTGGGGGGCGGGCTCTACATGGGCGGGCTCTATGTTCCGACCGACGTCCACCGAGCGGACGACCCCACGCGCAATCGCCCTGTTCGCCCCCCCTCGCGTGTCGAGCCTGCTTGGTTGCTTGACATCGACGAGGGGCGCTTTGAGCGATTCGACATGATAGCGGCCGCCGACGCCGCATCCGCCTACCCGACTTGTCTGTGGGGCCGGTTCGTGCTGCAAGTTCTGGCTCGCAGCCCCGCCGCGGGCGCGGGCCCGCTCGGGCTCCCCGCGGATCGCCACGTGCGAGCGCCAGCCCAGGTCGACAGGGGAGACGCGACGGCCTCCGCCGAGGCCCGCGGCGCATATGAAAGCGCCGCGCCGCGCAGGGGGACTCCCTTTTCCGTCGAGGTGCCCTCGAGCGCGGCAGCGGTGAGCTTCTCCGCGTCGCGATGCACTCGCGCCCGTGACAGCCTGCCGGCCGCCCCTCGGGTACCAAGCCCTTCGCCGTCCCCACCGGTAGGCATGCGCCTCTCCAGCGATGCTGTTACGGCCCCGCAGGGAGGAGTTCGTGCCGCCGGCGGGGGACCAGGAGAGGGTGCGCCCGAGCGGAGGTCACGCGCCAAGTGCGACGCAATCGCCGCTGCTCGACCTGGTACGCCTGCGGGGGACACTCACCCCGTCTCGCTTCTGTCGAAGGCAACCGGCTCGGCTCCCGCTTCGTTGGGGGGTCTTCTGGGTCGTCCACCCGTCACGATTCAGACTCGCCACCGCCAAGCTCGTGCCGCCAAACTTGCTGCTGCGCACGGCCTGCTCCACCTGGAGCGCGGTGCGACCACTGATCGCGTGAACGCTCAGTTTCGACGGCTGGGTTGGGCCTGCCATCCCGGCCGCGATACGTCGATCGAGGCCAGCAGGAAATGGCGTGCTCTCTGTGACGCCAAAGCCTTCATCCTCGGGCCTGGGCGCGATGTGGTTGGCTCCGATGCCCCGGCCTCTGGCGGCGCTACTCGCCGTGCTTCAGGCGGAGGGCTCTTGGCGGCGGGAAGGCGTGACGACACGAACCGCTCGCGCGGGGTCACCACTCGGGATTCGGCTCTCGACGCCTCCCTTGGTGCTCGCCCCCGCGGCGTGCCGGGGGAGCGTCGGAACGCCCATGGTGCGTATCCAAACGCAGAGCCGAGCGCGGTCGCTAGCTGGTGCGATTCAGGGTCGCGGGCTGCGCCACGTTGCGCAGTGCAGACCCCCGCGATGCCCACTGCCGCCATGCGACGCACGCAAGCTCGCCTGGAGGCCGACCTGAGGGCCGCCCATACCGCGGTCGCGGCGCTCCCGTCCTTTCGAGCCAGCACCTTGCCCCCCTTGCCAGGGTGCCGCACCGACGCCCATAGCGTCGCGCCGCGCGCCAGCTCTGCGCCTGCCCTGCTGGCCGGGCGCTCGCAGGGCGCAGCGGTTATGCTGCGTGCTACCCGCGAGCGGGCTGCCATTGCGGCCACCGCCGGGGCGGCACAACCCAGAGCCGTGCTTCCGTGGGGCCACAGCGCAGCACGCAGCGAGGTGTCGCCGGTTCCCAGCCTTCCCGACTCCTGCTGCGCCGACAAGCGTGCCGACTCCTGCGACGCCCAGCTCACCGAGTCCCGCGGCGACCAGCTCACTGACTGTCATCCCTCCCAGCTCACCGACTTTCGCACCGACCAGCTCGCTGACTCCCGCGTCGACCAGATCGCCGACTCGCGTGCCGAGGGGCTCGCCGACGCCCGTGCCGTCCAGCGCGCTGACGCCTTCACTTGGTCCGACTCCCGTGCCGATCCGCTCACCGGGTTAGCACTGCGCACCGGCCGGGTCGTGGGCCCGACGACCACGGTTGCGAAGCGCGTGCGGGACGAACGGCGCGCTTTGGCACGGTTCCGCGCCTCGGTCGATGCTTGCGACGCCGCCCTTACCGAAGTTGAATTCGGTCGAGGCGCGGAGGCTGGGGGCCCAAGTCCGGTTGAGCTTTTGCAGTCGTCCTTGGCCGAGCTCGAGCGCCAGAAGGCGGCGTTGCGCATCGCCCGCTCTCGCACTGCCGAATGCATCAGAAGTTGCGTTTCCGCTTCGGGCTTTTCGGGTGGAGGCGCCGCCGCAGCCGATGCCGGCGCGCCCCTGAGTGCTCCCACCACGGCCGGTAGCGCTACGCACCGCCAATCGGGAGTCGCGCCGAGCACCGGCGATGTCAGCGAGGCCCCCCGCGCCGAACAGCGCAAACGCAGTCGTGTTCGGGCGCTCGCCGGAGCGGCAGCTACCACTCCGGCCAATTCGTCTGGTCGCGAGCCGCCCGCGCCAGCCTTCGTGGCAGGGCGCCAGGAGTGGCCTGCCTCTCTGTCGCCTGCGTTGCCCGAGGGGGCTTCCGAGGCCCTCGGGGTGCAGGTGGACAGCCACTGTCGGCTCGTCCCCTCTTGCGACGACCAGCGCACTCGTTCGCTTAAAGCGTTTGACGTGTGGTGCGTCGAGCACGCAGGTGTGGCACTTGCCACTTGGGCCCGCAGCGGCATCTTGCTCGGGAGAGCGCTCGCGACCTTCGGCGTGTGGTTGTACGATGCTGGCCTCCCCCGCCTCGTCCTTGTGAATGCGATCCGGGGAGCGCAGGCTCTTCAGCCCCAGTGGAGGGGCGTCCTCACCGAGGCGTGGGATGTGGCAAAACGGTGGATCCCTTCCAAGCCTCCCTGTCCCATCCCACCGCTGCCACGTGCTTTGCTGCGCGCCATGGTAGCGTTGTGCCTCGCATGGGACTGGCCTGATATGGCCACCCTGCTGCTTGCCGTGTTCACTATGTCCGTGAGGCCTGGTGAGTTGGCAACCGCCCGCCGGAGCGACCTCACTCTGCCCATTGACCGCCGTGAGTCCGCGGGCGACGCTTTGCTGAGCATCTCTGTTCCGGAGGCCCAGGGGTCGGGCGGAGAGCGTCAACACGCTCGGTGCTCCGACCGAGCAGTGGTCAGGATGATGGAGCTGGTCTTCAGAGATTTGACTCCCACCGATCCCCTGTTGACCTTCGGTCAAAGCGGCTTCCGTACTCGGTGGCTCGATCTTCTTTCGGCGCTGGGCGTCCCGCTCGCCAGAGCGCCATCGGGGTTCGATCTGTCCCCTGCGCTGCGCTTCAGAACCGATATTTCGGACGGCATTACTCGCGTCTTCTGGCGTGATCGCTGGCGGCAAGCTTCCAGTACGGAGCGATATCTTTACGATGTTGCCGCCTCTGCAGTCCTCCCATCATTGGCTGAAGCTGCTCGGGACCGTGTTTCTTACCTCGCCGACTCCAGCGACTTCCTCGTCGCATCCTTTCTGAATGTTGGCCCGGCTGTGTGGCCCATTCAGCTCGCGGCCGCCCGCCGAAACCTTGTCACTTCGCAAGGGCTTTGAGCCTGGGTGTGGCTGCTGCGGCCTCCCTTGGCCGCCCGGGTGCCCTCGTTGAACGAGGCCGCCTGAGAGCGTCGCACGGCCCGCCCGCGTAGGCCTGTCCCGCCTTACGGGCCGCCGCGGGCGCGCGCCGCGCGTTCGCCCTGAGACGACTGCTCACTTGCGCAGCGTGCGGGGATGCTTCTTCTTATCCCCATCGCGCCCGCTGCTTGCAGTCGTCTGCAGCTTCTCGGCCCCCTCCCTCTCTCCTCCCTCCTTCTTCGAAGGCTGACCTGCGGCGCTGCTGCGGCCTCCCTTGGCCGCCCGGGTGCCCTCGTTGAACGAGGCCGCCTGAGAGCGTCGCACGGCCCGCCCGCGTAGGCCTGTCCCGCCTTACGGGCCGCCGCGGGCGCGCGCCGCGCGTTCGCCCTGAGACGACTGCTCACTTGCGCAGCGTGCGGGGATGATTCTGCTCCTGCTGATGACGATGATGCTAATGAGGATACTGAAGATGATGCTGGCGATGCTGATGACGACGATGATGATGCTGATGATTATGATGATTCTGATGATGCTGATGATGCTGAATATGCTGATGATGCTGCTGATGATGATGATGATGATGAGGATGATGAGGATGAGGATGAGGATGAGGATGAGGATGAGGATGCTGATGATGATGATGATGATGATGCTGATGATGATGATGATGATGATGCTGATGCTGATGCTGATGCTGCTGATGCTGCTGCTGCTGCCTCTGCTGCTGCTGCTGCTGCTGCTGATGATGATGATGATGATGATGATGATGATGATGATGATGATGATGATGATGATGATGATGATGATGATGAAGAGGAGGAGGAGGAGGAGGAGGAGGAGGAGGAGGAGGAGGAGGGCGTCCGCGAGCGCCCGGGCGCGTGACGCCGCCTCCGGGGCCGCCCGCCCGCCGGCCCCGCCCTCTGCTTGGGGCCCGCGAGGACCGCCTGCAGCCCGCAGGGGCGCCGGCCTCCCCCCCTCCCCTCCCCCCGGCAGGGGCAGCGGCAGGGGTTAGCGGCAGGGGGGGGGCGTGCAGCCTTGGAGCCGGCCGGGTGGCCGACGCAGGGATATCATGCCGCGCCGTGGGGGAAACGGGTCCCGAAGGAAACGGGTCCCAAGGTGTTTCGCCGTTTCTCGGGCCTGCGGGCCCCTCCGCGGGCTCCGGGGCCAGCAGAGAGCGACTCGGGAGGAAGGATGCGTCCCGGTGTTAGGCCCTGGGGTCCATGACCCGCTTCCCTCGGGACCCCCCGTGCTAAACTATGTTTGCGTCGAAATCTCCCCGTCTATGCTCCATGGCGGGCGCATTTGTGGCCGTACCGCTCGGAAAACGATACACTACAAGATGGTTGTATTACGTGCTCGGGTCGGACGCACGCCTCCGAGGAGGACACGTAGTGCTAGTATGTCCTTGTGCGTCTCAGGAGCCGGCTGGGGGGCCGAGATGGCCCAGCACTGGTCACGGCCGGCCGAGATGGCCCAGCACTGGTCACGGCCAGCAGAGAGGTCATGGCGCCCACTTCGCAGAGTGGATTTCGATTTGAGAGATGAGAAGGAGCCTTGGACAGTCTTGCTTGTTTCGTTATAGAGTTTTGTTGTGGATTTCGGTCGGATTGTTTTAGTCGGGGGCCGAGTCTTCAAAACACATCCACGTGAAACTCATTGCGTTTTTCGCTTGCCGTTTTGGGGTGTTACATTTGCAGGGTCCGCGTGACTTTTCAAGGTAGACCGGTTGCAAGATCGGAGCCATGAGAAATGGGAGGAGAATGGGGCCCCTTCGTCGCAACGGCTGGACAAGGCTCGAACAACTTGACAATTTCGACCCTTGGAGGGGTCCGGGACCGATTTTGAGCGGGTTCGGCCTCGTCCTTCCCTCTTGTGACCGATTTTCGAGGGCCCATCCAGCGCAGACCCACGGGCCTCTTTCGCCAGCTCTCAGCATTTCCTTAACGATCCCCATCCCGCCGGGCCATGACTCCTCAGCCCCACCACCACTAGCCCTCCCCCCCCGGCTGGGGATAGGCCCCGCGAAACCCAAAGCGAGCAGCACATATCCCCACCTTGGCGGGGGGGGATAAATCGGCTTGTGGGGCCGAGTCCATACCAGTGGGTATGGGGACCTATTCAAACGATGCTCAAGCTCGGGGAGGGGGAAACGGACATCTAGCTTGAATTATACGCATATGCATTCGAATGTCCGCGTGGATGTTCTGGATCTGCGCTGGAAGCCCACTGGCGGCGCCGACGCGTCAGGTTGGAGCGTTCTTCGCCGATCCAGGACATCTGTGCAGATCTTCGAATGTCCATGTTTCTGCAATTTTTGTCTTCTAGGGACGCATCGACTCACATTGCCCACCCATCGCCGATAGGACTGCTAGCCCACACCCCCGCCCAGGAGAGTGCGGTCTCGCTTGTTCTACAGAGGGGCCTGCCGCCGATCTATCGGCGACCGTGTCGACAATTCAAGGCCGATGTTTCCCTCCGCCGAAAAGATGCAGACATCCCCGAGTGGCTTGCTCCTGGGCCTCAGGGGAGGGTGGCGGTGTATAAGTCCCCAGTGAGAGCCAGTGATTCTATACACCGCCACCTTCCCTGAAGGCCGGGGGCAACTTGTCGGCGGGGGTCTGTGTAAAGGTCTTCGTTGCGTACTCCGCCCGGAGCTGGTCCAACCCCCCTTGTCGCTCTGGTTGATGGACAACATCTTGCACCGCCAGCGCGACCAGGGTGACGACCCGAACTTCAAAGCGCACCCCGGCCCCCGATTCAATGTTGGTTGGCATCGACAGCGGGGCGCAGGATGTCGGCCAGTCGACAGACTGACACATCGCGGCACAGTCCGCCAACATGCAATTCGGCGCGGTGGGAGTCCACACACATCAGCGTAGAAGGAGCAGGATTTTGTCCATCAACCGTCCCCCTCGCCGCCCCATATCGGATGGGGCCAGGACAAGGATTAATCCGTTCCAGGGCCTTCCAAATTACTCTCAGAGCGTTCCGGAACGCTCTGAGAAGGCTGCGGCGCCCCAGCCGCGGGATGTCAGAGATTCCCGATCTATTCTCACCCGAACTTCTCGACGCTTCGCGTAACCCTGCGAGGTGCGAACGTGTCTTGCAGGTGCGAACTGGCTGCCGACAGTGGTGGCTGTGTTCGCAAATTCGCTCCGTGCCGCATCCCGGACGCTGCGTCCGCTCCCTGACATTTGCCTAAGAGCCGCGAACCAAAAGTAACCCTACCAGCCCATCCAGAGACGATGCCCAGAGGAGTTGCCTCGATCAGGTAAGTGGGCAGCACACAAAAAAAGGGTCCCTCTTGGAGCGCTCCTGGGACGCTCTTGGGCGCTCTTGAGGCCGTCTCGGGGCTCTCTTGAGCCTCTCTTGGAGCGTCTTGGTGCCTCGGGGAGCCTCTCGGGGCCTCTTGGGGGTCGCTAGGGAGCCTCTCGGAGGCCTCTTGGGCGCCTCTTCGGGCCTCCTGGGCACCTCTTGAGGCCCTCTTGAGGCGCTCTTGGGAGCCTCGAGGAGGAGGAGGAGGAGGAGGAGGAGGAGGAGGAGGAGGAGGAGGAGGAGGAGGAGGAGGAGGAGGAGGAGGGGAGTCCTGAATTAGCCCCCCCCCTCAGAAGCCTCCGACATCGCCTCTTGGGCCCCTCTTGGAGCGCTCTTAGGGCGCTCTTGGGCGTGCTTGGGGCCGTCTTGGGGCTCTCTTGGGCCTCTCTTGGGGCCCTCCTGGGCTCTCTTGGAGCCATCATGCGGCCTGGGAAGGCCATCGAAAGCAGCGAAACTGCGAGAAAGCACACCTCATTCTGATTTTATGCAATGGGTTTGGGCTTCTCGGGGGCCTCCGTGGAAGGCTCCATGGCAACTTGGAGCCGTCTTGGAACGGTCTTGGGGCCTCGTGGAGCATCTTGGGAACCATATTGAGCCAGCTAGGGCTATCTGGAGCCATCTTGGAGGTCATCTTGGGGTCTCGGAGGCGCCCTTGGAGCCGTCTTGGGCCCAAACGAATCATCGGACACCTCGCTCAATCCCACCTCCAGGTCCAGGGGAGGAGGTAGGTGGAGGGGTCAGGCTACCCATCCGCCCGCAAGCCGTCTTGCTCAATCCCATCCGCCCTCCCAACACATCAGTAACACCCGAGCCTCAGTATGTTCAGCGGTCGTCTTTGGATGGGCAGCTACTGTGAACCAAACCCGAGCCCATGTGCGCGACGCTGGGGCAAGGTGCGCCAGGCGTGCCAGGCGTACCACGCGCGCCAGGCATCCCTGAGGCCCGAGCGTGCCAGGCACCCCTGGTGCGCCAGATGTGCCACGTGCCTCTGCCTGTGCCAGGTGTGTCGCATACTCCAGCCAGGTGCGCCACGTTCTGGGCACGTGCAGAGTGTGTCAGGTGCGCCTGCGCACGTGACAGCATACATCAGGAAAAATGTTGGCCCCCACCATCCATGCCGAAAGCCAATGCCCATCATTGTGTTTGGTGGGCCTGCGTACAGCAGGCCATACGCCACCACTTGACAGTGATCGCGGGGTGGCCGCGCATGATCCAGATTTGCCGCGAGGTGCATTTTGTATTGTTTGTTTTTTTGTCAGGGTCGGTCGCCCTGCGCGCAGCAGGGAATATGCTGACACCCCCGCCGTCCCTATCAAGAAACAGTACAAAGTGCTCGCGGGCCTCACGAACATGACTCCAGACTTTGGCCCAGAGTGTAGCTGCATTGTTTTCGTCAGGAATGGTGGGGAGGGTGATGGCCCTCATGGTATTCTCATTGTTCCTGGTTGGCGCCGGTCGCCTGTGGGGAGGGGGTGTACACTAATAGGGGGCAGGGATAGCCCCCTCCCCGAAGGGGAAGAAGGGGATTGGAGGGGAAAGCCCTCTAGGCCACCTATACGCCCAGAGGGCGGATGGGATTTGTCCTCGTCCTGGCTCCGTCCTACCAGAGGGCCCCCCCCTCCTCCCCTCCAAGTCCGGCCGGGCTGGGCGCGCGCGCTCCCTGGGGTGGCCCCGATGATCGGAACGGCTCCGCAGGCACCGGGCGCGGGCTCTCTGGGGCTCGGGGGTCTGCACGAACGAGATGGGCACGGAAAGAGTGGGTACCATGCTCAACAGCAGTTCCTGTTCATTTTGAACAGGACTCGCTGTCCGCGCCGCCGCGGCCTGTGTACATTTGAGACAGGAGGCCGCCCGCCCAACAGCGGCCGCTGTTGGTTTGGGACAACATTTGCTGTTGGGCATTGTACCCATTTTTTCGGTACCCATTTCGGGCGTCCAAACCGATGATCGGAACGGCTCCGCAGGCACCGGGCGCGGGCTCTCTGGGGCTCGGGGGGGTCGTCGGCGGCACCGCGACGGGCGCTCGCTGCGGGGTGGAGCGGGGCTTCGGCTTGCATCTGATCTACGCTGGCCCCTTGCGGGTGGCCTGGGATGCTCTTGGCCGGCGCCGCCCTGATCTCCTGGAACTTCGTCTCGCCGCGGCCCGTGCAGTGCTTGCAGTGCCTCACGAGCGACGGACTTCTCTGTATCCGCGCCCTCGCCGGCTGAATTCCGAGCGCGATCCCGCGGTTGCAGGGTCGCACGATGCTCGGGTCGGGCGAAAGGGGGGGTTTGTGAAAGGGGGGGTTACGAAATCTGCTGCATGTAGCTGGTTTCGGCCCCGCCGCCGGGCCCATTCCTCGATACATAGCCGCCTCCGGCGCCGGGAGGCGCCGGGAAAATCAGCTACGTGAGCTGATTCTCAAACCCCCCCTTTGCTACCCCCCCCTTTCGCCCGACCCGAGATGCGCTCCGTGTGGGGCGTCCGCGAAAGAACGCCCCGTATCCGTGGGGTCGCGGATTCGGATACGATTACCGCCCACGAGTTGCGGGCATTGAGCTGCACGGGTGGGTGGGTTCGCGTCGCGCAGCAGTGGCCTGGGCGATGATTAGTAAGGTGACTCCCAGGCTTGATCTTGGGCGTCGTCGGTGAGATTTTGTGATCGCCCTCTTCAAAGCCCTTCCCGTCGGCAGAGCATTTGTTTGCAGATAGTTTTCCTCGCGTTTTTTTCGAAATTGCAATCCTGCATTCCTTCGGCAGCGTGGCAGGGAAGCCCCACTGCCGCGCGGGATGACGTGGGATGGCGCGGGAATGAAGGGAACACAACACACCCCGACTCACATTACTGTCGTTTACTAAACAACCCTGGGCGTTCACTAACAGTACGTAGTTCTGCCCTGTTCGGTTCCTTCCCTAGATGCTTTCGCCACAGGGCTTCGCTTGTAGGTTTTTCCCAACCATCCTGTGGTGTTGGGTCCTCGTTTTGAAGAGACAGCGCCCCGCGTCACTCCTTCCTCCCGCTGCCTCCTCCCTCCTCCTCCTCCTCCTCCTCCTCCTCCTCCTCCTCCTCCTCCTCCTCCTCCTCCTCCTCCTCCCCTCCTCCCTGCGTTTCAACCACCCAGTACAGCGTTTCTTGGCCCCATAGGGAGCTCCACCGAAGGCACCAGTGGCAGGGTTCGCATGGCGGCCTCGGGCCATTTCGGCACACCCCTCACGAGGATCGTGGCCCCATAGGGAGCTTCACCGAAGGCTCCAGTGGCAGGGTTCGCATGGCGTCCTCGGGCCATTTCGGCACACCCTTCACAAGGATCGTGGCCCCATAGGGAGCTCCACCGAAGGCTCCAGTGGCAGGGTTCGCATGGCGGCCTCGGGCCATTTCGGCACACCCCTCACGAGGATCGTGGCCCCATAAGGAGCTCCACCGAAGGTCCCCAGTGGCAGGGTTTGCATGGCGGCCTCGGGCCATTTCGGCACCCCTCCCGAGGATCGTGGCCCCACAGGGAGCTCCACCGAAGGTCCCAGCGGCAGGATTCGCATGGCGGCCTCGGGCCATTTCGGCACACCCCTCACGAGGATCGTGGCCCCATGGGGAGCTCCACCGAAGGCCCCCAGTGGCAGGGTTTGCATGGCGGCCTCGGGCCATTTCGGCACACCCCTCACGAGGATCGTGGCCCCATAGGGAGCTCCACCGAAGGCGCCAGTGGCAGGGTTCGCATGGCGGCCTCGGGCCATTTCGGCACACCCCTCACGAGGATCGTGGCCCCACAGGGAGCTCCACCGAAGGCGCCAGTGGCAGGGTTTGCATGGCGGCCTCGGGCCATTTCGGCGCACCCCTCACGAGGATCGTGGCCCCATAGAGAGCTCCACCGAAGCCCCCAGTGGCAGGGTTCGCATGGCGGCCTCGGGCCATTTCGGCACACCCCTCACGAGGATCGTGGCCCCATAGGGAGCTTCACCGAAGGCCTCAGTGGCAGGGTTCGCATGGCAGCCTCGGGCCGTTTCGGCACACCCCTCACGAGGATCGTGGCCCCACAGGGAGCTCCACTGAAAGCGCCAGTGGCAGGGTTCGCAAGGCGGCCCCGGGCCATTTCGGCACACCTCTCACGAGGATCGTGGCCCCATAGTTGTGCTGCTTCAACAACCGCGCCTGGGCGTCGTACTCTGCCTTGTCGACGTGCAGCGCCACTTCCCCCCTCATGGCTCTCAAAGCCCTCTCCTGGCCCCATGGGGAGCTCCACCGAAGGTCCCAGCGGCAGGGTTCGCATGGCGGCCTCGGGCCATTTCGGCACACCCCTCACGAGGATCGTGGCCCCATGGGGAGCTCCACCGAAGGCACCCAGTGGCAGGGTTTGCATGGCGGCCTCGGGCCATTTCGGCACACCCCTCACGAGGATCGTGGCCCCATAGAGAGCTCCACCGAAGCCCCCAGTGGCAGGGTTCGCATGGCGGCCTCGGGCCAGTGCGGCGCACCCCTCACGAGGATCGTGGCCCCATAGTTGTGCTGCTTCAACAACCGCGCCTGGGCGTCGTACTCTGCCTTGTCGACGTGCAACGCCACTTCCTCCCTCATGGCTCTCAAAGCCCTCTCCTGCTTCTGCTCCTCGGTCAGAGGGACGCCGTCCTTGTCGTCGTCGGTGCCCGCGAAGACGGCCACGAACGTGTTCCTGAGCATGTCGGGCTCTGGCGGGAAGCCGTGGCCACATAGGGAGCGCGGGCGAACATGGTATTCACAACTGCGGTATTCACAACTGCATATGGTTGGGCCCTTCGCCAGGCTAATGTTATGTTTTGCTCGTTTGCGCTTCCTGCCTTTTCTGGGATATGTCACCGTCCTGTAGCAACCAACGTCATCGTCTACTGGGTACCTATACGGGCGGCGCTGAGATAGGGGTCGAGGATTGCAGAATGTTGCAGTGAGTTTAACCGTGTCGGTTCTCTGGGGGGGGGTTCTTTTGTTGTTGCTGCAGCTGCTGCTGGTCCTCGGCCTCTCCTTCCTTAGCAATTACTCCATATGGCTACTACTCTCCTCTCTCCCCTGAAGTTGTCTGGAAGATCTCCCGTCCCCTCTTGCGTGCTGGTTTAACGCGAGATTGGGCCTTTTTTTTTTTTTTTTTTTTTTTTTTTTTTTTTTTTTTTTTTTTTTTTTTTTTTTTTTTTTTTTTTTTTTTTTTTTTTTTTTTTTTTTTTTATTATTATTATTTATATATATATATACATTTGTTCTGGCGAATCCGATAGTTTTTAGTGTTTCGGAAACAGTGCTATCGTTGCAGCGTGGGCCTCATTTTCGGATCGGCGCTGTGTTCCCGTCGTTCACAATTGCGCTCTCGACCCAGCGTGGGCAACTTTCGTGGATCCCATAGGTTTCGCAGGCCCCACAGGTCTGGCAGGTCTTGCAGGCCCCGCATATCCCACAGGACCCACAGGTCGTCCCACAGGTTCCACAGGTACCACAGGCCTGACAGGTTCCACAGGTCCCGTAGGTCACGCACGTGTCGCATGTCTTGCATGTCCCACAGGTCCCACAGGTCCCACAGGTCCGACAGGTCCCGCGGGCTACAGGTCCCACAGGTGTCGCATGCCCACGGCCCCTTGAGTCCCACAGGTCCCGTCGGTGCTACAGGTCCCACAGGTTCCGCAGGTCTCACAAGTCCCACAGTTCCCACAGGTCCCGCAGGTGTCGCAGATCTCACAGTCCCCACATGCCACAAAGGTGGCACAGGTCCCACAAGTCCCGAAGATCTCACATGTCCCGCAGGTCAACAATTTCAACCTGCCCCCACAGGTCCCACGTGTCCCACACGCCCCACTAGCTACAAAAATCCCACAGGTTCCACAGGTCCCACAGATCGCACCAGTCACCAGTCCCAGTTCCCACCTGCCTCACAGGTCCCACATCTCACCTTTGCTGCTATTAGGGTGCTTTGCTGGGGCCTTGCTGGTTTACTGGAGTTCCAGGTCGGCTATGGCACGCGTCTGCGGATAGAGAAAGCATCAGCGCAATGGGAAGGGATGGGGAGGGAGTGATCGGATGTCAGATGTGTCGCGAGCGCACCCGGCTTGCCTTATCCTCCTCTTCCTCCTTTTCCTCTCTATTCGGGCATGTGGGCTCGCGAACGCTGCCGACATTGGTTACGACAGTATGTATATCCACAACGTGACGGCCCACCTCACTGCCTCTTCACGTGCCCAAGTGGCCTGGTTGGCAAACGGAAGTGGTCATGCTGACAGGTTTGCTTAGTTTGGTGCTCGTCGTCATCCTGTTGATGGAGCGGTAGTGGAACGTCTGAGTAGGTCACGACTTGTAAGATTAAGAATGATCGTACGAATACCTGACCAGAAGGAGGAAGGCACGCCTTCGGCATGCCCTCTCTGCGCGCCCGATATTGCTCCTCATCGCTGTTCACGGGAAGCCTCTTGGGGGCTTGCTGGGGCATTTTGAAGCCGCGTTGGCGGCCCCGGGGGTCATTTTGGGGCGGAGGAGTCGACATGTCAGCTCTGGTTCCCTCTCTTAGGCACCTACCTCGTGGGGCGCTCTTGGACTGTCATCGTGGGCTTCGTGGGCCGTCTTGGGGCCCTCTTGAGCGGTCTAGTGGCCCTCTGGGGCCGTCTTGACGATCTCTTGGGGGTCTCCGGGAGGCGTCTTGGGTTGTTTCAGGCCGTCGGAACTTCGAAGGCAGCAGCGAAACACCAATGTCTTGGCCTCTTCAGTTTTGGGCCTTGTTGAGGCCATCTTGAGCGCTCTTGGAGCGCTGTTGGATCGTTTCTATTTCCTCTTAGGCCTCTATTAAGGCGCCTTGGGGTTATCTTAGTCTGTCCGTGAGGCCGTCTTGAGGCCTCCTGGAGGCCCCCAGGAGGAGGTGTAAATTTGCCGGCCGATCTCTTGGAGGTTGTCTCTGGGCCCGGGCCCCGCCTGTTTACGCAGATGTGTGTATTCATAAGTGTGTATGTGTGTGTTTGTGGTGACGAAGAGTAGTTATATGTGTAGACAGGTTAGATTGCTTGTTTTTTTTCTCGCTCTCTCTCTCTCTGTCTTTCTCTCGGCAATGAATGCGATAAGCTTCGTTACAGGATATTATGTTTGTATATATATATATATATATATATTCATATATACATATATATATGTTTGGATATACACAGATGCTGTTACATGTAATTAGTTAGTTCGTGAGTTCCGCTGCTTGTGCTTATGTGTGTATGTGTGTATACATGTAGGCATGTATTTCTGCATGTCTCTCTGTATGCCTGCATGCTTGTAGTCATATGCTTATGCGTGCATGTATGTTTGTATTCATGTACATGCGTACGCATTCATGTATGTTTGTTTGTATGTATGCATGTATGCATGCATATAGATGTGCATATGGGAATGATGGTTTTGTGTGTATGCCTGCAAGTATGTGTATACGTATGTGCGTATGTATGTATGTATGCATGCATGCATGCATGCATGCATGTCTGCATACATGTATATATTTACGTATGGATTGAGGTATGGTTGTATACATGCATGTGTACATGTATGTTTTATGCGTGCGTGTACGGATGAATGTATGTATGCATGTATGTATGTACTTATGCGTGGATGGTGAAATCATGTATGCATGCATGCATGCATGTATGTATGTATGCATGTATATATGCATGGATACATGCATGTATGCATGCATGCATGCATGCATGCATGTATGTATGTATGTATGTATGTAAATATATACGTATGTATGTATGTATGTATGCATGCATGCATGCATGCATGTATGTATGTATGTATGTATGCATGTATGTACGTATGCATGCATGCATGTCTGCATGCATGCATGCATGCATGCATGCATGCATGTATGCATGTATGCATGTATGCATGTATGCATGTATGCATGTATGCATGTATGCATGTATGCATGTATGTATGTACGTATGTATGTGTTCATGTCTGTATGTATGTATGTATGTGTGTATGTGTGTATGTGTGTATGTGCGTATGTATGTATGTGTGTGCGCATGTCTGCATCTATCCACCTATCTATCTATATATATATATATATATATAGCTATATATATATGTATATACGTATGCATGTTTATTAGTGTGTGCATATACGCATTCATGTATGTATGTATGCATGCCGGGCTATCGGGGGGCCAGTGTCTTGGCCAGACGCTCTCGTGGATTTCCCCCTCCTTCTGCTCACGACATTCTTGACCCCCTGTGGGGCCTCCCCCCGCCGCACAAAACAGCTCCTGCGGCCACCAAGAAACGATCAGAGCGGCCTGACAACAGGGCCGAAGACACCCGAAAATTGTTTCAAGACGGCCCAGGAGGTCCCGAAGACGTCCCAAGAAGCTCCAAGATGCGCCTTGAGAGGGCCCCAGGAGGCCAACACTGCATGTTCGCATTTTGGGTCTTACCAGCATCCACAACGGCCCAAGAAGCGCAAATATCGCCCCAAGACGGCCCAAGATGCCCCTAGGAGGGCCCCAGGACGGCCCAGTAGTGCCACAAAACGGTCAAAGAGGCGCCCAAGACAGCCCTACAGGACCCCAAGAGGGATCCAAGAGGGGGAGTTTCAACCGACATTTCGAGCCCTCCGCTTCCAGTGGGCCCCTTGTCCGCCAGCAGGCCCGCAAGAGGCCCTCCAAGGGCCCCAAAAGAGGCTTCAAAAGGTCCCCAAATGCCCCCCCCAAGAGGCCCCAAGAAGCTTTCAAAGACGCTCCACGAGGTGCCCGAGAATCGTGCCACCAGATCCCGAACTACAGGGTATCCAAGATTCCTCTGGCCCAAAATTCAGGCACAGTTGTGGTATGGGCCGAAGGCCATTGATAAGCAACCACTTGGCTTGGCGACGAACCCATCCCTATTCAGTCATGTATAGCCAAGCGCGCGGGTCTCTCTTCGTACACTGCGCGCCGCGGGGCGATGCGGGAAGCGGGCTGCTGCGGAACACGCGTGCACGGGTGAGCTGGACTCCTTTTGATTGGGCACGATCCGCTTGAAGGGTGTACCGAGCAATTCGGATGCCCCCGAGCGAACACGCCCACTGAGGCCGCAGGTGGACCTCCTCCGGGCACGACCCGTGCGAGGCATGTTCCGAAATGTGTGTGTGGGTGGGGGGGCGCCATGCGAAGTTGCCCATTGGTGCCATAGGTGGAGCTCCTTTTGAGGCATGATTCGCATGACGGGTGTGCCGACATAGGCGGGGGGGCGCTGTACCAACCTTGTCTCTGAGCCTTTAGGTTGTGTTCCTTGTGTTCACGATTCGCGTGATGGGGTGTGCCGCAATGGGTGAGGGGGCGCAATTCGAACCTTGCCTCTAGGGCCATAGGTAGGCGGAGATCCCTGTGGGCCACGATCCGTGCGAGAGGTGTGCCGAAGTAAGCGGGGGCGGAGGGGCCGCATGCGAACCTTGCTCCTGGGACCGTCCGTGGAACTCTGTGCGGGCCACGATTGATCCGTGTGAGAGGTGTGTGTGTCGAAGTAAGCCGGGCGACGCTATGAAGCCTACCTCTCATGCAGCATATTTGCTGGGCGCGATCCGCGTGATGGGCGCGCCACTTTGCGAACCTTATTCGGGGACGTAGGTGGAGTTCCCTGTGGGGCGCGGTCCCTTTGAGGGGTATGCCGGCATGGGCGGGGGGACGCTTAGCCAAGCACTTATCTGAGGCCGTCGGTGGAGCTCCCTGAGCGGCACGATCCGTGTGACACTGTATGACCTCTGACGCCGAACACTTTAGACTACAACCAGAACTTGCTAGATCCTAGGCTCGCGCGAAGCGCGCGTGGTTCCAGCATGCATATGTCTGCTTATATGCCCGCGTTGGTGGACAGGTGCGCATGTATGAATGCCCGTACGCATTTCTGTAGGCGTGTATGTATGTTTGCATGCCTGGATGCCTTGTACGTGCGTGCGTGCGTACGTCACTATGAATGTACGTCCGTCTGTGCTTGTCTGTCTGTATGTAAGTCGGTATGTATATATGTATGCATGCATGTATGCATGCATGCATGCATGCATGCATGCATGCATGTATCTATGCATGTATATAGATGTATGTATGTATGTATGTATGTATGTATGTATGTATGCATGCACATATATGTATGTAGGTATGTATGTGTGTGTATGTGTGTGTATGTATGCATGTATGTATGTATGTATGTATGTATGTATGTATGTATGCATGCATGCATGCATGCATGCATGCATGCATGCATGCATGCATGCATGATGTATGTATGTATGTATGTATGTATGTATGTATGTATGTATGTATGTATGTATGTATGTATGTATGTATGTATGTATGTATGTATGTACGTACGTACGTACGTACGTACGTACATACGTACGTACGTATGTATGTATGTATGTATGTATGTATGTATGTATGTATGTATGTATGGATGTATGTATGTATGTATGTATGTATGTATGTATGTATTTATGCATTCATACATATGCATGCATGTAGGTATATACGTATGCATATACCTATGCATGTATGCATGTATGCATGGGCGTAGGTATGTATGTAAGTCGGTAGGTGCGTAGGTAAGTATGTTCCCCATTCAGAGCTAGTAGGGGTCCTAGCGGACTAGGTGAGGCGCGTCGGGAACTTTCCCTGGCCCGCCCGGGTGCCTGGGTGCCCAGGTGCCCAGGTACCCGGGGTGCGTTGGGAATTTTCCCGGATGCCCGGGTGCCCTGGTGCCTCATAGCCCTGTAGCCCTATAGCTCTATAGCCCTATAGCGCAATGGCCCTATAGCCCTGTAGCCACATAGCCCAATAGCCCTATAGCCCGCTAGCCTTATAGCCCTATAGTCCTGCAGCCTTGTAGCCTTATAGCGTTATAGCCCTATAGCACTATAGCCTTATAGCCCCATAGCCCTATAGCCTATAGCCCCATAGCCTTATAGCCCTATAGCCCTATAGCCCTATAGTCCTATAGCCCAATCGCCCTATAACCCTATAGCCCTATAGCCCCATAGTTTTTTAGCCACATTGCCCTACAGCCCTATAGCCCTATAGCCTGAAAGCCCTACAGCTCTATATGCCTATAGCCCCATAACCTTCTTGCCCAATAGCCCTACAGCCCTAACAATATTTGGATCGGCGTGTTTCCGGTATCATATGTATGTTTGCATGCATGCATGCATGTATGTAGGTATGTAGGCATGCATGTTTGCATACGTGCATGCAGCATGCATGTATGTACGACAACATATATATATGTATGTATGTATGCATGCATGCATGCATGCATGCGTGTATGTATGCATGCATGTATGTATGTATGCATGCATATATGTATGTATGTATGCATGTATGTATGTATGTATGCATGTAGGTAGGTAGGTAGGTAGGTATGAATGTATGTACGTACGTATGTATGTATGTATGTATGTATGTATGCGTATGTGAATGTGTATATATGTATATATATGTATGTATGTATGTATGTATGTATGTATGCATGCATGCATGCATGTATGTATGTATGTATATATGTATGTATGTATGTATGTATGTATGTATGCATGTATGTATGTATGTATGTATGTATGTATGGGTGTGTGTGTATGTATGTATGCATGTACGTATGTGTGTATGTATGTATGTATGCATGTAGGTAGGTATATAATGGATGGATGGATGGATGGATGGATGGCTGGATGTATGTATGTATGCAGGTCGACAGGTAGGTGTGCATGCATGCATGCATGCATGTCTGGCTGTCTGCCTGCCTTTCTGTCTGTCTGTATGTATGTATGTATGTATGTATGTGTGTGTGTGTTTGTACCCATGTCTGCGTCTAGTACACATGTATATATGAGTGCAATGTGTACATGATGCTCGTATGTATGCTGGTATGTATGCACCTGTCGCTATCGCCGTCACTCGAGTCGGTGGCTCTGACCAGAGGGTGGCGGTGACTGTGGCAGTGCCGAACCACGCCTTGAGTCCAGCAAGGCATGATGGTGCACACCCGACTTGTCGTATCGTTCAAAGGTGTGCTGTTGACCGAACCTTCTTTTTGGGCCATCGTTAGCCGCGCTGGAGTTCCGCGCAAAGTACGCGTGCACGTATATACGTGAGTATCTCTTGGGTGGCAGGGGAAGATGGGAAGATGGACGATGGAGCGGGCAGGGGGACGAACATGGAGGGACATAGGGGAGGAGAGAGAAGGGTGATGGATGCGGAGAAGGCGGATGTGGCGTAATGAAGAGGATGAGGCGCAAATGAAGGGAGGGAGGGTGAGACGGGTATAGTGGGGGGGGGAGGATCCCAGTGCTCGAAACGCCCTGGCTATTCTGCATATCGAGACGTTTGTGTGGCCAGCGGGCAGAACTTACCCCCAGAGCTGCAGGAGGGTGAGTCCGACGGGCGCAGAAGCAGGAGAAAGAGTAGGGCGGGAGGAGGGGAGCAGGAGGGGATGATGAGTGGGGCGAGGAGGAGGAGGAGGAGGCCCAGGAGGAGGAGGAGGAGGACCAGTAGTTGGAGCAGGAGGGGGAGGAGGAGGAGGAGGAGCAGGCGGAGGAGGAGGAGGACCAGTGTACACCCAAGGGTCATCAACGATGTTGTAATAAACCCTCCCTCCAAGCTCCCCCTTCATAGGCCCCTACAACGATTCATTTCCACTGAGGGAACTGCCCCGTTGAGAGAGAACCGCTTGGAGACCCTAAAGCATGCCAACACAGTGTTCTCGGGATTTCAACGCCACTCAACAACCTGACTATTGCGGATTGACGATCCCGAATCGTGCCAGAACGGCATTCCGGGGACGTCACCACCGCGAACCAACGTAACTGTTGCACCCTCATAATCCTGAACCCTTCCAACACACCATTCCTGGTACATTGATCATGGAAATCGGTGAAACTCTTGCACATAAAAAACAAGCCCGAAACAACGACTGTGCGCGGCGCTGAAACGAGAGCCACATATTGAAACGGAACCAACATCAATATTCGAACCTCCCGCACTGTTTTATAACGAGCGTGCGCGGCGCTAAGGCGAGAACCACATTTTGAAGACCATCCGCCCGCAATCCGTGCAACTTTTGCAAAGTTGAAAAACGAATGTGCGCGGCGCTAATGCGAGAACCACATTCTGACAACCACCCGCTCTTCATCTGTGAAACTGTTACCGATTAAGCTAGCCTGGTCCGCCATCAAATTTGGCCTCGGGGTGCGACAAGGAGAACTTATCCACAAATAGAAGGAATGGAGGAGCAGGAGGAGACGGGAGGGCGGGAGGGAGGGAGGGAGGGAGGAAGGGAGGGAGGGAGGGAGGGAGGGAGGGGGGAGGAGGAGGAGGAGGAGGTGGTGGATGAGGAGGAGGAGAATGAGGAGGAGGAGAAGACGGAGGAGGATGAGGAAACCAGATACAAGAGCGCGCCGAGTTGGGTGGGAGGAGGAGGAGGAACACGGATAATAAGGCGAGCTGCGTAAAAACGAACACTAACATTGAAACGTACGAACTTTCAATAAAAATTTTAATCGTAGTGCTAGCAAGACGAACGCTAGCACGAATAAGATACTAATGCTCAGGCTAATACTGTGAATGAGGAAGATCACACAACAATCGTACGAGTAAGCCGAATCATACGAACAACACAACTAACACTGCGACTACTACGGCTATTTAGTTTTGGTATTAATACGGCGAATGCGAACACTACCACTACCACTACCACCACTACTACTACTACTGCTGCTGCTGCTGCTACTACTATTACTACTACTACTACTACTGCTGCTGCTGCTACTACTACTACGACTACTACTACTACTCCTACTACTACTACTGCTGCTGCTGCTACTACTGCTACTACTACTACTACTACTGTTACTACTACTACTACTACTACTACTACTACTACTACTACGACTACGACTACGACTACGACTACGACGGCTACGACTACTACTACTACTACTACTACTACTACTACTACTACTACTACTACTGATACTACTACTACTACTACTACTACTACTACTACTACTACTACTACTACTACTACTACTACTACTACTACTACTCATCGTACGATGATGAATATTGATAATACTATTGAGAATGGGAAGCATACTGGCAATATTACTCGTACCAGAGAGAATGCTCATACCTAGTGCTAAGTATACTCGCCATACTGCGAACATGGGTATCAAACGAATCAGAGGAGGAGGAGGAGGAGGAGGAGGAGGAGGAGGAGGAGGAGGGAGGAGGAGGAGGAGGAGGAGGAGGAGGAGGAGGAGGAGGAGGAGGAGGAGGAGGAGGAGGAGGAGGAGGAGGAGGAGGAGGAGGAGGAGGAGGAGGAGGAGGAGGAGGAGGAGGAGGAGGAGGAGGAGGAGGAGGAGGAGGAAGAAGAAGAATAAGAAGAACAAGAAGAAAAAGAAGAAGAGGAGGAGGAGGAGGAGGAGGAGGGGCGGGCGGCGGCGGCCGGCGGGCGGAGGCGGCAGAGGCGGAGGCGGAGGCGGAGGCGGCAGAGGCGGCCGAGGCGGCGGCGCGGCGGCGGCGGCGGCGGCGGAGGAGGAGGAGGAGGAGGAGGAGGAGGAGAGGGAGGCGGAGGAGGAGGAGGAGGAGGAGGAGAGGAGGAGGAGGAGGAGGAGGAGGGGGAGGAGGGAGGAGGGGAGGAGGGAGGAGGGAGGAGGAGGGAGGGAGGAGGGAGGAGGGAGGAGGGAGGAGGGAGGGGGAGGGAGGAGGAGGAGGACGAGGAGGAGGAGGAGGAGGAGGAGGAGGAGGAGGAGGAGGAGGAGGAGGAGCCTGCGCCCCCGTGGCCCGCCAGGGGGGCGTCCCCGTCGCAGGCTGCCGCCCCCATCCGCGCCCCGCGCGCCCGCGGCACGGACGCCGCCGCCCGCACGGGCGGTGGGGCGCCTCTCCGAGGATGGCCTCTCGCGGAGGGCCCCGTCGGCGGCCCCCCCCCCCAGCGCTCAATTCAATTCTTCCGATTCGATTCGATTCGATTTCGATCGACTCGCACTCGCTTTGGACCGATTTCTCGCTGGATGCCTACTGGCCTGCCGATCTCGGCCGATCCAACTTCTCCCGACTCGACTGCCGCGTTCCGCCGATCCGATGAATTTCGATCGCCGATCAGACTTATCGATTCGATGTTGGCCTCTCCTGCCCCGTCGGCGGCCCCTCCTGCTTGGCTTCGCGGACGCCGCCGCCAAGCGGGCGGGCTTCGGAACACGGCCTCTTGCCGAGGGTGCCCCGCCGGCGGGCGCCCCCCCCCCCCGCGCCTTGCGGCGTGCGAAGTGGGGCCTCCTTCAGCCGCGGTGCTCTCCCCCCCGTGCTTCGTGTTTCGGGGTGGCCTAATTACCTCCTGGCTCCGTGGGTCGTTGTGTATTTATTGAGGGGCGAGACGTGGGGGGCAGCGAGGGCTGCAGACAAGGGGCCTTGGATGTTAGCTACAAGCAATCATTTCGCAGCCCTCCAGCATTTATCCTCTGACGTGTTTCATGTTTGTTCCATATCCAGCATGATTTCCTTTCTCAAGCCTTACAGGGAGGGATGCCATTATGATGTAGACCCTGCGGCATCAGGAGCCGCCACAGGACGACGGCAGCTGGCGACGTCTTGCCAAAAGGACTGTGAGCTATTGGGAGTTGTTTGGATATTCTTTATGGAGTTTTTTTTGTTTGATTGGATATATATATATATATATATATATATATATATATAACCGACGCTGCCGCGTTCCGCCTGGACCGAGAATACACACATATATATATATACATGCTATATATATATAGACTTCGCTAACATGGTAGCGGAGCTGCACAGGAGATCCACGGCAGGAACCAGACGTTCAATTTCAGTGTGTTAGACTCAGACGTTCAATTTCAGTGTGTTCGACTGAGAAGGGGGTTCCAACTTGGAACGGGGATCCTCTACTGTTTGAGAATTGCGCCAATGCCTTTTTTTGGCGCGGAGCAGGAGTCCAGTCGAATGAAAAAGGGTTGGCCGCAGCTCGACAGTGGTCTGCGCTGAAGAGAACTGACAAGGAAACGGTGAAGGACCTACGACCAGCGACGATATTGAACGGCGATGGCGTTGATAATCTTCTCCATCATCTCATGGAATGGCTTCTCGCTGAGATACCGATGCCCGGCGCCTACCAGAATATCAGGAGGCGCGAACAATGGGTTCGGAAAGCAGGCGAGGTGATCGGATAATACATCATCATATCGGATACCTTGTTCAGGAAAGTGCGATAAACTCTACGGAGTTTACGGGAGGATCGACAGCGTCGCTCTGGTCAGAAGATTGGTGGGACATGCCTACCCAGAGCTGCAGGGAATGACGAGACCCGGGTGACGCGAGCGCCGGCTGGTACGGATTTCGGCGAAGAGCGTTTCGAAGAAGCGGCGTAACATGCTGAAACGTACGAGTCAGAAGATCAGAACCGTACCGGCGACGGAAACCTGAATTTCTTCGAGCCGAGCTTCGAGGTTATCGCCTCTTAGATAACGCGCGGCTCGGACGTGCGGAGAGACAGATGATCCTGGTGGGCATTCAGAACGACGCGAGCTACCAGACGGTGCTGACGCAACTTCGGGCCGCCTGACACGACAAAGACACGCGCGATCGTGATCGACCGCAGCAGAAAGGTGGTTTCACAGGCCGTGCGTTTGCTTTCCAGCAGGAAGATCTCTCGGAATGGTGTTCGGCAGCAGACACATTTGGCAGTGCGAAGATTTTTCCAGTGTTTGGTGGTGTGGATTCTTCCCTGCTGACTACGAGTCATGGGCTATCGATGGGAACGATTCTGAATTCGGCTCGTGGCCATCTCAGGATATTGGGGCCAGCAGCAGTGGGTGCAGCACGCCGGGCAGGATCCACCGCCGCAGCAGAGCGGTATCAATCATGAGGACGAGGCCCTGGAGGAGCAAGCGGCCGCTGCGGAGGTATTCGCAGCGGAGGCCAGTCGAACCTCGCCAGGGGCACGTGCAGCAGTGGCCGAGAATCGCAAGAACAAAGGTTACTCTCCGAGCAAGAGCAGGACAAAGGGAATCAGCTCGAGCAGCAACGGCAAGGGATGCTTGATCTGCGGCCGACCTGGGCAGCATTGGCGCGGGTGTGCTGGTTGTAGCTCGGCCAATGGCAGGCACGTCGTTTCCAGGGGCAGGGGTTTCGGATCCAAGGGTTCCTGGAAAGGCAAGAGCAATTTCGGCAAGGGCAAGGGCTTGCCATCGTGCTGCATGAATTGGGGGTATTTTCGACCTTCGCGTTATCTGGTCTGTGTCCAATCCTGTGTCGTCCGGGCTGGTGCTGGTCTGTGGGGCGACTGCTGCGGCGGGCGTCGGAGACGCGTTGACATTGCTCGTCGAGGCGGCGATGAAGAAGTATCCGCAGTCTGAGTACCACACCTACGGAGACGACAAGCAGTGGTTCAAATTTGCGAATGGAGAGTGGGGCCAGGCTGTGTCCGTATCTGATGGGGGTCGATTGGTTGCACGATCGCGACGTGAGCTTCAGGAACAACTCCTTGCAGCTCTACGACCCAGAGGGCAATCCGGCGGAGAGAGTGAGTCTGCGCCGAGGCCGCTCTGGGCGTCGGCTCCTGGACGTGCTTGGGCCCCTGAAGCCCAAGGGGCCGACCGGGTAGGGGCGGCGCGCCAGTGCCCGAGATCCAATGGGCCTTCAGGTGACCAGGAGATGTCAGGAGAAGATGTTCACAGTCAGTCGGATGCCTTTCGATCTGACGGTGCGGGCGATCGAGGGGACCAGCGGGCTGATCCCGCTCGCGATCGGTTCGAGCGATTCCAGCGAACGGCGGCCACGAGGGGTCGTCTGTTGCGACGGCGCCACTCGATCCGAGACTCGCCTTGACATGTTGTTTCACGGACGATTGAGACTAGTCGAACCGACGATCGAGTTCTGTTTGTTGGCATGCTATCTTCCAGCTCGAGCTCGACCCCGTCCGTTGGCATCTAGGCAGCAAGACCTCTCGATCCGACTGCAGGCACGGGGGGCTTCTCTGCCCATTTATGCCATGTCGTATGCCTCGGACGCATTCAGAGGTTCCATGCGCGGACCGCGGGGATATCCCGCGGTGCGCGCCCAGCCGGGCGGGCCCGCGATGCAAGAGCTACTCGCGCTGCGGCCGGCGCGAGGTGTCGAGCTACCAGCAGACTAACGCCGGGGCGTGGCTGGAGTGCGACGAGTGCGCTTTCAGGCGGGACTGCGTTCCGAAGAAGGTTTTCTCGGGGAACGACCGCGGGCAACCGCGGCCCGAGGTGGCGCGGCAGGTGCTCGGCGAGATGGTCATGGGCGACCGGGGGCCGACGGCGACCTTGGTCGGGCGCCCTGTCTAGAAGCACGGGCAGTCCAAGCGCGAGGGCAGGATCGAGAAGGAGATGGGCCAGACCGAGGTTCTCCTGGTCGGCGCGACGCACCTCCTACCAGACTGGCCGAAGCGGGCTCTCGTGGAAAAGGAGCTCGTCGAAGCGTCCTCGGGCTCGCCGGGTCGCGCGCCCGTGACGACGCCGCCTTCGACTTCGCCGGCGGGCGCCGACCGCGGCGAAGGCAGCGCCCCCGGTCGCGGTGAAGGTCCAGCAGGTGAAGATCCAGCAGAGCGCCGGCGGTCATGCAGTACCAATCAATCTGGACATGCGGGATCAAGCTCTTGTCGGGGTGGGCGAGGCGGAAGCCTGAAGAGCCTTGCGGCCAAGCAGCAGAAGATCCCGTGCGCGGGCGCCTTTGCGACGGGGCGTGCTATCACGGGCCTCGCCGGTTCCGTCGTGGAGGTATCGACCCAGGGCAGAGCCGATTTCGCCGAGGTATTTTGCTTGCCGAGCTCCGGGCTGAACTCAGGGGTGCTGGCCGAGGGGTTTGAGTGCCGGCGCTTGAATCTCGAGCAGGGGTGGGATTTCAACGCGACGGAGTCGATTGCGAAGGCCATGGAATGTGCGGAAGAGAAGTCGCCGCGTAAGACGTGGGCTTCAACGACGTGCAAGTATGTTTCGGTCGCGCAGAGTCTCGCGCCATAATTGAAGAGGGGCGCAGTCAGACGGCATAACTATCTTCGCGGGCGACTGCGAGCTCGGAAGCTCAGCGGTCTTGCAGTGGATCTCGTTTTGGAATGCTACGCAACGGCTGGGGCATCTACTGGGGGCCGCCTCGCAATTCCATTTGAGGGGGCGTCTCCCGAGATCTGTCGTCTCAGGTCTACGGCGGAGAAGCTTCTCGGGCGACCTCTCGTGGTGCGGATCGACGGATATCAGTCTGGCTCTCGTGGCGACTATGGCGTTTTGCGCAGTGGGGCCTGGGGCGTTCTTGCGTCTGACGAGCGTTTCGCCAATTGCATGTCTCGGCGCTGTGCGCGTGATCGCGCCCGCAACGTCCTCGAGGGCTTGGCGGCGGTGGCGGCTTCTGCTTGCTGCCCAGATGCGATGGTCAAGCGCATCGTGAAGGGCTTCGCGCAGGACCTACGCAGGAGCGATCTGGTGGGCGAGTTCTGGACCAACGCGCAGTTTGGGCCGATCGCTGGGGACAGACCTCAAGAAAATGCCCTGGAGTCAGACTCTAAGCGCCGCAAGAGCACGCCAGATGACGATGGGGGAGATCGAGGGCGCGCGCAGGTGGATCAAGGAGCTGCGCAGGACGGGCGGCCTCATGTCGAAGACGAACATCAAGGTTACGCTGCAGCGGCGAGGCTGTCCAGCCTGGGTCTCGGAGATGGTGGGCGAGCTCGAGTGCGATGCTTGCCAGGGGGCCAGGGGTGTTCAACCTCGGGCTGGAGCGTCACTCAGCCTGCCTCCCCGACTGCGGCGAGCTGTGAAGATGGATTGCTTCGAGCTCGAGGTGCATAATCCCGAGGTCTTGGCAGCGCTGCATCTGGATGCGACCCGCAAGCTGGCCGTCCGAGGAGTATTCGACGAGGTCGAATTTCGCGGGCGACGTGATTACTTCGAGCCGAAGGGCCAGGATGTGCCGGGCCACCTTCTCGAGGACGGGCGGCAGCGCGAACCGCGACGTCCGTGTTTGATCGCTGATCCAGGTGGGGGTTTCGCGGGCTGGCGGCGGACCTGTAGGTGCTGATCCGCGCGATCAAGGAGACGGCGCGGCGGGTCGCCCTGGGCGAGCCTGCTCTTACTTTGACAGATTGCCTGTCCGTAGCGCGTTCGGCGCAAGACAATTCACACGTGGTATCAGGATGCGCTCCTGTCCAGTGAGCCCTCTGGAGCTGCCCGCGAGGGCTGCCAGGTCGCCAAGGAGGCGGACGTTCTCAACTGGCACGGACTTGCTCATTCGGAGTTGCTGAGGGCACGGGCGGAGAACATCTACTTGGAAGAGCAGCGCAGGAGCGTCGAAGCGAGGCTCAACGCTCCTTCCGTCGGAAGCTTTCCGAGTGCAAGCCGGGCGACTGGGTTTGTTTCTTCGACGAGGTGCGGGCCGAGGATTCCGAGGTGCCTGGTTCGGCCCAGCCAGTGTCGCGGCGCTCGAGCCCAGGGTGAATTCCGGCGGCAAGATCGGCGACGAGTCGGAAGGGATGCGTGCCATCTCGGTGGCGTGGGTCGCGCGCGGTACGCGACTCATTCGATGGCCGGCAATATAGTCATCGTTCGGTGGTGGTTTCTTCCATCAAGTGGGGTATCTCGGCAGGAGCATCTCCGCGGATGGGTGTGATGCTCAAGAAGTCGGGCCAGAGGTAGTACATCGACTTGGCAGGGGATCTACCCTCGGAGAGACAGTTGGCCGAGTCACTCGGGGATTTACCTGGTCGCCCTGAGCCGCCGACCGACCTACCGGACCAGCCGCCGACCGACGCGCGAGATCAACGACCGATCGACCAACCAGGCGAGCTACCGACCGACATCAGACGAGCTGCCGACCGATCAAACCACGCGGCAAACCGCGGACCGACCAGCACCGCCACAGGAACCTATAAACGGCGAGTCGGAGTCTTCCGAGGTGATACCTGGGCCAGCCAGGTCGGACAGACCTGAGCGGGGTGCGATTTGGAGGGTGAGGCTACGACGGAAGATGCGTCCGTATGAGGTGATTGGAGGAGAAGGTCGGACCGATCAAGAAGACGTGGCAACGGATATTGGAGGCGATGCCAGTGATTGGCAAGTGTACGATAAGTCCGATGCGAAGCAGGCCGTGGATCACAGCGACGAGTTTTCCTGGCCAGACGGCCAGGAGACACGGATCGGGACGGAGCCTGTGCCTGGGGATTCTCAGGTAGATTCCGAGGCGGAAGATATGCGCCTGCAGATGACAGGTCCCCTCAAACACGAGCGCGCTCAGATGATTTGGACTGCCTGCGCGACTTGCGCGCTGACGATCAGCAGCATTACGTGTGCCAGGCGGGCAACTAGGAGCCTGAGATCAGCATGTATTTGGAGAGGTACAGCTGGCAACAACGAGTCGATTGCGTTCTTCAGGAACAGCGAGGAGCACCGCGAGTGCGTGGAGGTCAGCGCGGACTTCGAGCAGCCGAGCGACTTTCTCCGGGATCCGACTCTGTGGCTTTCGAAGAGACCCGGTGACGGCAAGTCCAAGGGGGCGAGCTGCAACCAGCTGGGCCCGGGGCAGCAGCGGCTGCTGAGCAGCCACAGCTGTGGCTGCTGAGCAGCCGCAGCTGGACGACGCGATGGTGAAGGAACCCAATCAGGTGATGATCTTCAGGGTCTTCAAAAGGGTTCAGCGCGAAAAGCTGAAGGTTATCGACGAGAAGGAGATCGTGAAGATGCGTTGGGTCCTCGCGTGGAAGTGCCGGGAAGGTGCCCCCAGAAAGGCGATGGTTATCCTAGTCATTTTGGGGTGCGAGCATTCTTGGCTCACGGAGCTGGTTACCTCGGCGTTTACGATGGGAAAGCTAGCGCGTTCTATACATACATACATACATACATACATACATATATATATATAAGTGTTTCCTCCCCTCCTTCTTTTTAGTAGTCTGCTTCTTCTTATTATTAGTATTCGTTCTCTTTTTCCGTGCCACACGTGTGCCCTCTGTCGTTTCTGATTTGACTTTGGCGACGCTTCCGCGGCATTTCTGCTGGCAGATGAGAAGTCATAGTTCAAGGGCATGTCTGTGAAAGTTCCTGCGGAATTGGCCAAGTGTGTCAAAAACGAGCTGGGTAGACCATCTGCTATCCTACGATTGGTCAAGTCATTCCATGGTCTTGCAACGTCTCCCAGTGATTTTCGGTCAAGTTGACCGAGCTGGGATGGCGTCAGCTCTGTACCGGCCTGTGCCTATGGACTTTGTTGGACACCGAGGGAATAGGCATCGTCGGTGTCCATGTGGACGACTTCAATATTGCAGGTGACCATTCTTGTAATATGGAACATACTCATCTATTTGTCTTCTCACAAGTCCCGAACGGAGATTCAGCAGCAGGATCCTTGGGGAGTATGGTCATCGGGACAGGCCGGGTTCACTGGGATTTGGTTTCGACAGTGCAGCAATTGTGCCATCGCGCTGGGTCCGTGCGGCCAGCAGACAAGTTGATCGCGGAGGGGGAGATCGATCCAGACCGCAAGCGGACACCGCGGGAGCAGTTGAGTCCGAAGGAGTTTTCTCAGATGAGAGGCGTTTTACGTACCGCGAGTTGGAGGGCCCGGCAGGTTTCTGCTCAGTATGCAGTTGACGTGGGCTTTCCGATTTCGAAGATTACCAGTGCAACGATTCAATGTTTGCAGGAAGTGAACAAACTCGTGAGAGACATGCGGGGTACAGCCAGTTTGTCCATTGGGTTCCATGTTTTTGATCTTGCCTGGGATTAGCTTTGGATGGTCAAATGGGCAGACGCGAGTGATAAGTTGCGACACGGTGGCTCCGAGATAGGGGGTCCAGTCGCAGGTCTTGCGGCCCCATGTTTCGGCGATGGAGAGATGGCACCAACTTCTTTTTTAACTCGGAGATCCTTTGAGTTGCCCAGGAACATTTCAGAGTCAAACAATGTGGAGACTCAAGCCATCGCTTTCGGAGACGAAAGCGTGTGGCTCGCCCGACTCATGCGGGCTGAGATCCATGGAGGGGCGACTCCGAGGTGGCGTATGGATGCGGCCGCGTGTAGAGTGCCCGGCATTCTCATCACAAATTCGAGGGGGATTTTCGTTGCCACCAGTCGTTCGGAGTCTCCACAAACAGGGTTTCGCAGTGCACGCGGTGGCGAGGGAACCCGTGCCATCAAAGAGCAGATCACTCGCAGTGAGGTTTCTTTTCGCTGAGTTGGCACTTTGGCGATTGTGGAGGACGTTTTTTTTCCCCCAATCCAGACGGTGTTCGGAGGATCTTGCCAGATAAGTACTTGAGAGCGCTGCGAGATAAAAATCATTATGACGGGTATTAGCTGTAACCAGTCACCTCGCAGCCCTCCAGCATGTATTTTCTGACGTGTTTCATATTCGCTCCAAATCCATAATCTTTCCCTTTCAAGCCTCACAGGGGGATTTCATTATAATGTAGACTCTGCGGCATCAAGAGCTGCCAAATGACGACGGCAGCTGCCGCTGTCTTGCAAAAGGATTGTGGCATGTCGAGTGTTGTTTGGGTATTTTGTCTGGAGGGTTGTTTGCGCCGACGCTGCCGCTTTCCGCCTGAATTAAGAAGATGGATCGAGTTAGCTAACATTGGAGTGCCCCTTCAGGGGCCCTTGAGGGTCCAGAAGGGGGCATCTGGGCCCCGAAAAAGACACCTTTCCCCCCCCACGTCTCGCTCCCCAGCGCAGGTCGGTCGTCGAAAGTATGTAGTTCAGGATTACCAGATCCCCATCTACTTTTAGGCGTCTTCCTGCTTCAACCGCCGATATTGTTTTTCCTTTTCCCTCCCCTTCAGGGGGCGGGCGGCAACCCAATCTGCTGCCAACGCCTTCCTACTTCATGGTTCTACCTATTTCCTCCGGCCGGCGTGTCATTCGCGCCCGGCCCCGGGCCGTCGGGAGCGGAGCCCCGGCGAGCAGCTGCTCCCGGGGAGGCGGTCGGGAGGTCCGGGGGCCGCGGCTTCATAGAGCACGGCGTCGGATGTCTGGGGACGGATGGGGGGAGGGGGCTCCTCCTCCCTCCTCCTTCGTCCTCCTCCACCTCCGCCTCCTCCTCGTGGGGCGAGGAAGGGAGGGAGGGTGAGGAGGCGAAAGGGAGGGGAGGGTTTGCGAGGCGTTCCGCTCTGAGACTTCCCCACGGCCGCCCGAGATCACGCGAGGTGCGACTTCCAGCATGTGCACCGGTGAGGCGCGTGTGGCTTTCAGGATGCGGTGTTCGTTTTATCACCGTCGTACGCTTGCTTTGATCGTTCCCAGCGGTTCCACGGACACTCCCGCTGGTTTTCGCAATCTGTTTCTCGCTTGAGTGCCGCGAGTGTTTGTTTTGAAGGTCCCCAGCATTCACGTGCACGGATAGTTCACGGATGTCTTTCAACATGTGGTTTTCGTCGTAATGCGCGCGCATTTGTATTGCAGGCTTGCGGTATGTACGCGCGTGGATGGTAGAACATGCCAGAGTGTGCTTCGCTTGCGCCGCGCACATTCATCTTGAAAGAGATCCCAGCGCCTGTGCGGATGGAGGGTGAGTGCTTTCCAACATGCGGGTCTTGCTTTAGCGCCGCGGGCATTAGCGTTGCAAGATTCCAGGGGTGCACGGACAGAAGATCTCGACGCGCTTTCACATGCTATTATCGCCCTCGTGCCGCGCACTGTGGCATTCATTTCTCTCAGCAATTGCGAACAGGTAGTGCGGGCCGTTCTCGAAACCTGTCGTTCGTTTGGAATTCCCTTGCGCTCTAGTTTTGTGGAGGATATTTGGCTTACGCTGCTGGCTCGGGGCTCGGGGGGGGGGGATCGGGGCGGGGCGGGGCTCGGGGCGGGAGGGGCTATTGCAGCACCCGTGGTGTGCGCTGGGTTTGCTCACAACTTGCCCCTCCCCCTCCTCCTGTGACACCACCACCGCCAGAGGGGGCCGCCTCTGGCGAGGGAGTCCACGACTCCTCGAGCCAGGGTTAGGGGACGTCTCATCACTACATGACAACCCCCCCTCACTACTGGTGGCGACAGCCCCCCCCCCCCTCCCCCTCTTTAGGGGCCGAAAAAAGAGGCGGAGGGTGAATGAGGGAGTGGAGGAACACGGGAGGGGGCTCGAATGAGAGGAGGAGGGGGAGGGGGAAGGCGACGGAGGGAGAGAAGGAAAGCGAGGGCGACGAAAAGGAGGAGGACGATGGGGGGGGATGAGTGGGTGAGGTTCTCATATGTGCATAGGGAGGGCGATGAGGGACGCGGAGGAGAGCAATTATGCGAATCATGTATTTCTCTCAGCGATTGTCTTCCTTTTGCTTTTTCCCCGCCCACGCGCGCAGCCGTTCTGGCCTCGAGGCGGCGAGCGCCGCTCGCCGTTTTTTTTTTTTTTTTTTTTTTTTTTTTTTTTTTTTTTTTTTTTTTTTTTTTTTTTTTTTTTTTTTTTTTTTTTTTTTGTCTTGCCCTTTGGGCCTGCGGCGATGACCGCCGCCAAGATCAAGCTGAGCCCAGAGATACGGTATTTGGTGCTGGTCCTTCAGAAGAAGGACTTTTCGGGTAGAGCGGAGAGGAGGCGTAGAGAAGAGAGGGTAGGAGTTGGAGAGGGAGAGGAGAGGAGGCGTAGAGAGGAGTAGGGTAGGAGTTGGAGAGGGATGGGAGAGGGGGGGGGAGACGCGCGGCCCCTCTCGCGCGCGCCCCCGCCCTAGGAGCTCCCAAAGCCGACGAACGTACGCGACGAGCAAATGCACGAACAGCGCAAGCAGATCGCCAAGATCTGCCACATGCTGATCGAGGATCCGCCCCGCCGCCGAGGAGGAAGAGGAGGGGGAGGAGGAGGAAGGCGATGGCGCGGGCGTGGCAATGAGGGAAGCGCAGCGACGATGATTGCGATGAGGAGGGAGATGAGGAGGACGAGAAGGAGAATGGGGGGATGATGATGATGGTGATGAGGGACGGGGCCAGCGTTGAATGGAGGGCGTCAGATGTGGTGAACTGCTGGGGGCTGTAGGGCAGGAGTTGATAGCGATGGCGGATGGTGATGGCAATGATGATGGTGATGATGATGATGATGATGATGATGATGATGATGATGATGATGATGATTGTGATGATGTTGGAGGCGTTCTGACCCCCCGTGCCCGACGCCTGCCGAACCGGCAGCCTCCCCTACCCCCTCCCCCCCCCCGCCCCTCGCCCTCCCCGTCCCCCTCCTCGCCGTGCCCCACCTCGTCGTGCTCGACGCCGCTCCCCTCCCCGCCCCTCTCTGCCCCTCCTCGTCGCTCTCCCCTCCCGCCGCCCCTCTCCCACGCCATCCCCCGCCGCGCGCAGGAGAAGGGGAAGATCAACACTGCCGAGATCGCATGCAGGAAGGCCGTCGACGAGATGCTCGGCGACAGTCCAGCCAAACGCACCAGCGGCGCCAAAAAACAGGAGGCGAAAGCTGAATCGTTATCGTCTGAGCCCCGCTTTTCGCCAGCAAAAGTCAAGACTCTTGGTCAGGTGCCAGCCCCATGGCTATTCGCTGTTTTTCGTAAAGTTGCTAAGCATGAGGTTTCCAGTGCAGTGGTGGATCTGATTTGCCAGAAAACTATATGGGTTCGGCAGACGACTACGTTCTTGACAGGACTCGGGGGGGCGGGTGGCTGGATGGGTGGGCAGCGGAAGGGGGGGCAGATCATGTCGGGTCGGCCAGCGCCCTCGAGGGGTGGGCGGGGGGGTCGGGGTAGGGATGCGGAGACATGCGGTTGATTGACGATGAGATGGAGGTGCAGGCGGCATCAGCCGCATGCACCTCCATCTCATCGCGTGCGAATCGGCTTCGGTGATGAGGGTGGGGGGGGAGGGCGGGGGGAGGCAGCGGGGTCGTCCTCGTCCTCGCCCTCGTCGTGGTCGTCGTCGTCGTCGCCGTGGTTGGCTTCGGCGTCGGCGTCTGCGTCGGCGCGGTCATTGTCGCGGCCGTGGCGTGGGGGAGCGGAGAGGGGTTGTATTTTGAATTAGGCAAAGGCTCGATGTAGCTCCCCCTACCCCTCCCGTCCTCCACAAGCGCGGACAGGGCTGAGGTCGACGTCGGCGACGACGGCGACGACGACAACGTCGTCGACGCCGACGCCGACGCCGACGACGGCGGCGACGATGACGATGACGAGGACTAAAGCGGAAACGACGACGACGACGACGGCGGCGACGACGACCTCGACCACGACGAGGACGACGAGGACGACGATGATGATGACGACGGCGGCAACGCAGCGTTGGCGAGACAGTGGGCCCGTCCGCTCGGAGGCCAGGGCCGTCGGCTTCGCACGGCGCAGTGCGTTCGCAGCGTTGATGGGGGGAGGGGGGGGGCAGGTGGATCGGGGATTTTAGAAGGCGCGATCGGCGCGCCGCGCGGGCCCCAGACAGCAGCGATCGGAGCTGGGGCGACGACTTCGACGACGTCGACGATGACGACGAGGGGGGCCACGAGGGCGTGGACGACGACATGGACGACGACGACGTCGGCGACGACGGCGACGCGACGACGACTGCGATTCCGATTGCGGCTGCGACGACGAAGAGTTGGCGGGACAGCGCAGTGGGCTCGTCCGTTTCCAGCGCCAAAAGTTTCGCACGGCGCGGCACTTCGGCAGGGTAGAGGGGGGTGGGCTCGTAGAGAGGACGATTGGTTTTCGGCCAGCTCGCCAAGCGGACCCCAGGCAGTGGCGATCGGAGATGAGGCGTCATCAACGGCGGCGACGGCGACGATGACGAGGGCGACGATGACAACGTCAACGACGACGACGACCACGATCATGGCCACGCCCGCGGTGGGCGACGACCGCGATGACCGCGGCGACGACGACGGCGATCCTCGTTCTGCTCGCTCTACCCCTCTCGGTGCCTCTCCGCGCGCGCCGCGGAAGGACTCCCGAGCACCTGGCCTCTGGCAGGGGATATGCTGGTCAAAGATGTGTTCGCTCGCTTCCTCTGCGACTGTATCCTCAACAGGGGCGTGCTGAATGTTGGCACTGGCTTTTTCCAGAACTGCATTTCTGACAATGAATTAGTATTCGAACCGCCCCATGCGGTCTACCAAGTTATCCTGGGCGGCGCTGGGGGGTCCTCGAGCGCCGTCGACAAGGGCGGGAAGGGGCACTTGTGAGCGGTCGATGCGTGCTATTTGCGGTCGGTGTGGGGGGTTGCAGTTGCCGGAGGATGAGAACGGCGAGGAGTGCGGGGATGGGGGAGGGCTGATCACTGACATGGGCATCGAGGTTCGAGGTTCGAGGTTCGCCGAGCGGCCCCCCAGGGCTCGTAGTTTCGCGATTGGAGTGCCATCGGGTTTTCGTCGACCCGCAGCTTCGCCCTCCGACAAGGACTTCTGCATTCCTGCTGGTTTGCGTCGCAGCCCCTGCCCCTGCCCTTGCGGGGCAGCCTTGGGCCGCCCAGCGCCTTGCCATCTCCGACGCCTCTCTAGCGTCGCGGGGCATCGGGTAGGACCGCGGCAAGAACTTGATCACCAACGAGCTCTTCAACCTGAAGGAGAAGTGGCCAGCAGGCGCTTTGATGCTAGCTGCCCCGCCCTCGCAGCCTTCCATCTCTTGCCCCCCCCCTCGATCGCCGCCCCCGCCCTCCTCGCCTCGGCGCCCGCGTGCCCCGCCACCATTTGCCCCGCCCGCCATCCTCGCGGCGCGCAATCGGCCGCGTTGAAGGCCGCAGGGGTGCGCAGTGCAAGGTGAGAGATGGCAGGAGGGGGGGGGGGGCAGATGATCGTCGGCGGTCGCGCCGATCGCGCCCGTTAGCACCCCGCCCTGGCCAGGCAAAGTGATCGAGCACAACTATTGCGCCAATGCTGCCTACGTGACGTTTGGCAGCAACGTTCCAGTCATCAAGATGATCGAGGGCCTCGGGAAGGTGAAAGGCAGCATGCAGACCGCGAAGGACACTGCTGCAAAGTTTCTCAAGGAGAAGGCGACCATGAAGCAGAAGGGGGAGGTGGAGGTGGGTGTGGATCTCGTCATGGCGGCCCGCAGGAAGCGCAGGAAGGTGGGCGGCTTGGCGGGCCATCAGATGACTCTCGAGCCCCCTGCTCCAGCGCCGCCAGCGGCGCCAGAGCCTCCTGCGGCCCATGTGGCCCCTTCGGACGAGGACGAGTGATGGGTTCCGCGGCTCGACGGGATCGGTCCCCGAGTCACGTGGCACAGGTTTGCTGTGCTTGAACGGGGAGCTTCGTGTGGGTGAAAGCCCCCCGATTTTTGATTTCACACGCGGTGCCTTCGAGACACCGGCGCCCTGGGCCCCGCAGATTATTTGACATAGGGGGTCTTGGTCTGATTTCTTGCGCCCTCGCGCGGATGCGGCCCTCACCTCACTCGCCCCGCCCTCCAGTCGAATGTCCCCGAGTTCGCGGGCGCAGTCCGCCCCTCCCCCGATGTGGTTTGATAGGGTCGGCGCCGATGTGGCGCGAGGGGGGCAATGAGGTGGGTCGCCCAGCCAGGTGTTTGACACGATTACTCGCGTTGTGCTCGGTTTGTGCGATTATTGCCAGGGTGCCCGTCGGCAATACCAATGTCCTCTGACCCCTCAGTTTCTTCTTCTGTGCGTGGCCCTCTTGCTGTCGCCGCTGACGAGGGCGGTGGATTGGCACGCGTAGTGGCCCATTTGATGCGAGAGATTGTGGTCGCAACAGCAGTTCGATGACAATAGCACCTCCATTGTCAGGTGTGATATCTGGATCTCCTGGAGCGGCCATCTCAATGCCGTAGCGTGGGTATTTCCGTTCGCCCCGCCCTTCATGATCTCTTCACCCGCCCCCCCACCTCGCCCATCCTCATGCGTAACATCCTCCTTCGCCATCGTCAGCTTCTCATTCGTTGCCATCGCATCGCAATGTTCCTCCTCCTCGCTCTCGCCATCTCATCCCGCAGCCCCCCCCCGTGGGCCTGCGCGCCTCGCGATGTCCTGCCCGCTCGTTCGTCGGGCGAGCGCCTCTGCCGTGGCGCAGCTCGGGGCCCAATGAGAGGTTGTGATCCTTCGGTAT
This sequence comes from Prorocentrum cordatum, assembly GCA_963575745.1. NCBI lineage: Eukaryota > Dinophyceae > Prorocentrales > Prorocentraceae > Prorocentrum > Prorocentrum cordatum. The sequence goes on from CAUYUJ010018646.1 coordinate 158,115, forward strand.
TGCGGGTGCCCCGCATCCCCCCGCGCCCGCGTCGACCTCGTCTTCGGCGTTGGCCTTGTCAGAGCCGCCGTTCACGCCCTCGCCTTCGCCCCAATTCTCGTCGGCCCCCCGCTGGGCCGCCCGTTGGTGCCGCGGTGCTGCTTTGAGGTGCTGAGTGGTGCGTGACAGGGCGGGGCTCAGTAAGTAACATGGCGGGCATCGGGGTTCTGTCGCGTCGAGGCCCAGGGCCCATTCGAGGGGGGGGGCGGCGTGAGAGCGCGGAGCATTGGATCGGACATGGCATGGTCGTTGTTGGAGGCATCTCACCACAATCGAATATTGAATGGCGTCGGCAACGCGCGGGGAGCGCAGGGCGGGAAAGGTAGATTGCCGAGACAAGGGGGCACGCAGCCGAGAGTAGATGGAGTAGATGGTATAGTATTGCTATAGCCTGCGGCATCTCATATTTGAGCAGTTCGGGGATCGGCCGATCGGAGTTAGATGGCGTTCAGTTGGCATCGCCACCAATAGAGGGGGCACATCACAAACCACGTCATCGGCAACACGTTGTCCGCACTGCAGCGTGGGCCACGCGTGGCTATGACCAAGGAGGGGCGAGGGCGAACGGGGGCGGGTCACAGTTAACGCGGGCTGGGGCAGGGTGTGATAGGGCACTGCATAGTGAATTGTCGCGCCAGGGTTTGGGGGGGGGCGACGATTGTTGGGGAAGGGGAGGTGATGGTTGCAATGACGGGCTGGATGCTGGTTTTGGTCCGATGCAACTTGGGCCGCGGGCCCCTTTGGTCGATGCCCCCCCGTTTATTCGGATGCAACCGCGCCCTCCTGGGATCGCCCCCCCCCCCCCCCCCCCCCCCCCCCCCCACTTCGGCCCCGAGCCATTTACGGCTTAAGGCCTTTGGCCTTGTTGAGCGGCGGGCCACCCAGAGGGGGTGGCGCGGCTCGCAGCGTCCTTGGACGAGTTCCAGTTGGTATCCGACGCGCGCGGCCAGATCCTCTTCCACAAGGTGTCTTTCCAGACGTGTCCGTTGCCCGACACCAAGGCGCGCTTTGTTGTTTAGCACGTTGCTTCGCGTTCGCCCCTGAGTCCGCTCTCGATGAGGAGTCGGGCGAGGACGGGTCGTGGGAGGGGGTGGCGCGGGCGATGGGAGGTTGCAATGAGGAAATCAGGAGGATGAGGTGGAGGTGGAAGAGGAGGAGTCGGATGGGGGATAGAGGGGGGATGAGGTTGGGACGTTCGCGCCCTCGTTCCCGTCTCGACCAGGTGGCAGTTCCGCAGGCTGTCGGTGCCCCAGGGGCACTAGAGCGCAGTGCGCGCCCGTCGGCGCGCAGGGCATTCGAGCACCCTTCCCCGAAGGGGGGCGCCACGGGGAGGGCGGGGCTATGGGCAAGGAGGTCGACGGGGACAACGATGAGGATGGGGGGGGGGGGGGGGGGGGGGGGGGGGGGGGGGGGGGGGGGGGGGGGTGGGGGGGGGGGGGGGGGGGGGAGGAGGAGGAGTAGGATGAGTAGGAGGAGTAGGAGGATGAGGAGGAGGAGAAGAAGGAGGGGGAGGGGATGGGGGGGGGGGGCATCGGGGCGATAGATCGACCCTCGGCACCAGACCCGCCCGCGCGTTTCCGTCGCGCGTGCGTTGAGATGCGGGAAGGGAGTTGCGAATGATCGCGATCGCGCGCGCGGGGGGAAAAGGGGGGGGGGGGGGCGTCGGGACGGGGGCTTAGGATGGCAACGACGGCGAGGTGGGTGAAGGGCGGGGGTGCAAAGGTCAGGCGGCAATGACCGCTCCATTTCCGCTGCGCCTGCCAGGTCTGGACCTTGGATGAGGACCCCGACTGCACCGACCACTTGGCGGCCATCGTCCCGCAGGACCCCGAAGACGACTCCGTAGATGGCGCGTGCTTGAGATGCGGGAGATATGCGGGAAGGGAGTTTTCGAATGAACCCGCGCGAAAAATCGCTGCGGCGCGGGGGGAAAAAGGGGGGTGGGGGGGGGCGGTCGGGAACGGAGGGGCTTAGGAATGGCAATGGCAAAACACGACCGGCGAAGAAGGTGGGTGAAGGGCTGGGGTGGGCAAAGGTCAGGCGGCAATGACCCGCCTCCATTTTTTTTCCGCTTCGCCTGCCAGGTCTGGACCTTGGGTGAGGAACCCCGAAACTGGCAGACCGCCGACCAACTTGGCTTGCGGCCCATCGTCCCCACGGAACCCCGAAAGACGACTACGACTCCCGTACGATGGCATCCCCCGCTCCCGTCCCCCACAGCGCAGAATTCATCACTGTTTGGCCAATAGTGTACGGCCTTAGCAGAATCACATTGTACAAATTTTTGGTCAGAATCAAGAGGAGGGTTCCCCTTGAAGTGCTCGAAGCATAGGCCACAGGCTCTTGTAGTTTTTTTTTTTTTTTTCGGGTGCTGGTTTTTTTTTACCCATCAGAAGCTTTGTCAGTGGTGAGGCATAAAGGGAGCAAAGAAGCGGACTTCCATCCTTGTGGTCGGGCGTGGGTAGACATTTGCGATTTGACAGTTCAGCTTGGTTTGACAAAAACGCATTCGAACGGATCTGACTGGTTCCATGCGAGAAAAAGCTCATGGTTGAATTGCATTGCCAAGTACAAGATGGGTGACCTAGCCATTCGTTTGTCATCGCCCTTCGGCCAACAAAATGATACTGATCAGGTCGATGCGTATCGCTGCCTCATGTTCCCGTCACTGTCAGTAACATTCTTGCTTCTATTATGTTTGCGCTCGTCTCGCTCTCTGAGTTCCAGACACGGGCTTCTTGATAATGAGTTGACTAAGAGTGCCCTTGGGTGTATATTCGTCAACATGCTGCAGCTTGTTGGGGGCGATTTTGAGTTCGAGCTGAAACTGGATCAGTCTGTCATTCGGGTTCGGGAAGGGCGGGCGCGTCTCTCGAGTGTCAGCCCAGGGGAAGTGAAGAGCACGCAGTTGATCAGGTGTGGCGCGCGTCTGTCAGGGCGGGGGGCGGTGCGCGGGGAGTTGGGGCGGGGGAGCTGGGGCGTTGCAGAGCAATGCGGCGAGGGCAACAACCTCCCTCGCCCATCCCCATCCACCTCCTCCTCCCCCCTCCTCACCCCGCCCCTCCCCCTCCCTCCGCCTGCATCCTCCGTCCCTCCCCTCCTTCTCCTCCTCCTGTTCCTGCTGCTCCTCCTTCCCCGTCTCATCGTCGTCGTCTTCGTCGTCGCGCTCATCCTCCTCCTCTCATCTCCCTCCCCCGCCTCCCCCCTCCTCCTCCTCCTCTTCCTCCTCATCTTCCGCCTCTCCTTCTTGCTCATCCCCTCCCGTGCCCCTTCTCGCCCCTCCCCTCCTCGTTATCCGCCTCCTCTCCCGCTCTCTCCTCCACCTCCCCTCTGTTCCCATCCGAGCGTCGTTCGCGCGGCGGCGCGTCTCTGTGAGCTCCTGTGCGCTGGCGCCGCCGGGGGAGGGGAGGTTGGTGAGATCTGGGCTGGCAGATGCCCTATTACAGTGCGCGTCGTCGCGGGCGTCGTCTCGCTGACAGAGGCGGCGGCGGCCTACGAGAACGGAGGTGTCCCGCAGTGCGAGAAGCGCAGTAAGCAGATGGATCGGTTGTTGAGCTTGCACGGCGTGGCCCTCATTGACTTTGTGGTTGGCCTCCACAACGGCTCGTGCCAGGAGAAGTCGGCTCTGCTGACTGGCGCGTTCGCGCAGGTCTGGGGGCGGGGCGGGGTCGGGTGGCAGTGCTCGAGCTACCCCATGGCGTCAGTTGCCTTTGTTGGGTAGCCTCTCGCAGGATAGAGGTTCTCGAGTAGTGGGGTCGCCCGTCGCATGGAAGGGGTTTGTCATGTTCGCAGCCCGTCCCCGTCCGCCCTCGCCCTGTTGGCGCCCCGCCTTGCCCCTCCTCGCCTCGTGGTGCCCCCTCCTCGCGCGCCCCTCTGTCGTCTCAGTCGTCGCCTTCATCTCCCGCGCCGCGCGCGCGTTCTGCCTGGCCATCGCCCGTGGCGGTGCCCCCCCTTGCCTTTGCATTGTGAACGCGCGCTCCCAGGTCATCCAGATACTTGGCGCCAGGGTGGAGGCGGTGATGTGCAAGGAGTACCCCCAGCGCGATTGCACCCTCGACTTAGTCGGCGGGACGGTCGGCCAGAACCACGAGCAGTCCCAGTGCTACCATGCTTCCAACCCGAGGCTGACCGAGAGGTGCCTGGTCCAGTACGTGAACGCCACGCGCGAGCTCTTCAAGGACCGCTGTGCGGCTTTGTCCCACCTCTGTAGTTTTGTTCTCGTTCTCTGGTCCGCCCTCTCGTCTCGGCGGCTGGTCGCCGTCTCTCGCAGCGCCAGGCTTGCGCCGCAGCATCGGCGGTGCAAGCTGCGGGGCGGGCGGATGTCAGGGGGCGCTGATGTTGGAGGGGATTGGAGTAGCGACTGGTGGAGGGGGAGCGCGAGGGAGGCGGCTGAATGAGAAGCAAGGAGGAGAAGGAGGGGGAAGGGGGTCTCGAGGACGAGGGGCCATGAGGTCATCTCTATATTATGTGATCATCCTCTTTTAATTTGCATCCGCGCTGCCCGCCCCTCGCGTCGCCTGGCAGGGCAAGCAGAAGGTATCTATGTCTGGACCAGATGGCACTAAAATTGGAACTGATTATTCTGTATGCATGGCGGTGTTGATGGACCCCATCACTGGCAAGTGCGCCCATGCATTACCCCAGGATTGCATTGATCTCTTTCGTGTCCATTGCGTCCATGGTTGCTTGCTCTCTTGTTCCACTCCATTATTCGTCCACCTATCCACTTTCACTCCCGCCTCCAGCCTCGCTCTCGCTCTCAGTCCCAGACCCACTCCTCGCGATTATCTCACTCCCACTCCCGCTCCCGCTCTTCGCTCCACTCTCGCTCTAACTCTTGCTCTGCCTCTCGCCCTCGGTGTCTTGCTAACTATCACGCTCGCTATGGTTCTTATTCTCGCTCCACTCTCGCTGTTATCATCTACCGTTCTCACTCTCGCCCCTCTCTTTATCTAGGTGTAGCATCTCCCAGTCTGTCTCCTCCATGGCTTCCCCCCCTTCCTCTCCCTCCTCTTCTCCCTCCGCGCCCCCTTCTCCCTCCGCGCCCAAGCCCCCCCCCCTCCCGTATACTCCTCTCCTTAACTTTTTTCTCCTCCCTTCATCCCTCCCGTCCTTCCCCTGATCGATTATCCCCTCCTCTCCTGCGCTGCTCGCTCTCCTTTCTCCCGTCCCCTTCCGCCCTTCCCCGTTCGCGCTCTCGCCCTATCCCTTGCCAGATTGTATAATGTCCTTGCCCGTTTCTTCGATCCCTTTCCCCCCTTGTCCCTTCCCCCCCCTCCCCTTCAGCCGCTCGCTCCCTCTGCCCATATGCATGCCCCCCCCTCCACTCCTCTCCCCAACCCTCCCTTCCTCCTTCTCCTCTTCCTCCTTCTCCACCATCGCATGCCCTCCTTTCCCGCCTCTCCTGTCCTGCTCGCCCTCCTCCGCCCTCGCCCGCTCCTCCCCCCCCCGCTCGCCCCTTCGCCCCTCGCCCCGCTGGCCGCTGGCTCTTGGGTCCCTTCGCGGGTTCCAGCACCCCTCCCCTCCGAGTGGAAATGTAGGAATTTTCGGGCCGCGGGATTGGGTGCCGGGACCAGTAGTGGGGGGGCCCGGCTTGCCGGAGTGGGGTTCCCGCGCGAGACTTCCTGTACCTTACAACCCACTGCAGGTTACGACCCCCCCCCCCCTGGGCTCCCAAAATAAGCGTTTCCAGGGCGCTGCGGCACCCCCGTCGGCCCCCCCATTCTTCCCCGCCCCTCTCTGTCGCGGCTTTTGGGTGAGAGGGGGAGGGGGGGAGGGCCGGAGGAGGGGCAGGGGCGGGGGGGCCTGTGGCGAGGGGCGCGCGGCAGCTCGGGGGGGGGGCTCGGCGGGCGGGCTAGAGGGGGGAGGGGGGCGGGCGGAGGCGATGGCAGGGATTGGGAGGCTGCCAGGAGGAGAAGGAGTAGGTTCAGGAGCAGGGACCTTCCCCCCCCGCGCCTCCTGCCACCCCCCGCTCAAGGAGCCCACTGAGGTTCTCGGAGACCAATGTTTCGTCGAGGACGGTGAGCTGGCAGACCTGCACAGCGCAACAGCGCCAATATGTCAGGATCGCAGCGCCAGCCCGACCACTGCCAGCTTCCAGCCCCACCCAAGCCCAATCTCCTTCTTCCTCCTCCTCCTCCTCCTCCTCACTACCTACCTCACTCCCCCTCCCTGCCTCCCCCCCTACTCCCTCATATCATGGCTCCAACACCACCCTCATAATTCCTCCTATCCCTCTCCTTTGCTCCCGCCCCTTTACTCACCCCCCCCCCACCTCTCCTCATTAGCCTCTGCCACCCACTACTCCCTCTCCTGCACTTACATTCCCCCTCCTATCTCTTAATCCATCTTCTCCTACTCATCCTCAATCTGCGTTCTCCTCTTCCTTCAAGCTGCTCCTCAACGTTCATCCCACCCCTTCCTCCATCCTCCTTGTCCCCATCCTCAGCATCTTACATATCTCCACCCTCCTACTCCAACTAATCTCATCTCCTACTACTACTCCTTCCTATTAATCAACTCCTGCTTTCCTCCTCCTTTCTCCACCTTCCATCACTCATTCCTCCTCCCCCCCTTCTCCTCCTCCTTCTCCGACTCATCCTCATCTCGCCCTTCTCCTCGTCTCCTCCTTCTACTCCCCTTCTCTGTGTCTCCTTCTCTCTTCTTCATCCTCCCGGTAGTCCATTCTTCCTCCTCCTCTCCCTCCTCTAATCCTCCTCGCTCCATGTCCTTCAGCGAATTCCGCTGCTCGCATTTCTTCCCTTCTCACCCTCATCTCCCGCCCCCTCCTCCACCCCGCTCCCCTCCTGCGCCTCCTCTCACCTCCTCTCTTCTATCTCTACATCCGCCCCGTCTGTCCCTCCTCTCCTCTTCCTCTACCCCCTCACTGTCCTTCTACTCTTGCTGCTGCTGCTGCTGCTTCTTCCCCTCCTCCTCCCCCTCTCTCCTCTATCCTCCGCCCCCCCTTTCAGCCCGCTTGCCGCGCGCTGCCCAGAGGACGGTGGTGAAACGCAAGCTGGGCCACGTGGCAGCGCCAGGCGCTAAGGATTGTGCTCGACCAAAAAAAAGGCGCAGATTGAAAACATTCCAGATGTGTCATTTCATCGACAACATGCTGCGCCACAGCACTTGTATGACGTTGGCCACGTTCAAAATCCCACGCAGTCCAGATGACGGGTCTCTCCAGGGGGACCCTTTTGAATGGCCTTACTTATCCGTGAGTACAGACTCGGGTCCAGACATGACCGCGTGTGATCATTTTTGTACGTATGAGTTGGGGCTGAACATGCAGACTGAATATGATATATCTCATTATCTGTCGAACGCGTCCAAGGGAGCATTGAGGAGTTCTCTTTTATTGTCTTTGCTTGCTTTCTTGCTTGTCCATGTTGTGAGACTCGCATGGTTCCATGCATGAGCATCGCACGCGCCTGCAGCACGCGTGGTAGGATTGTGAGGTCGGCGCGCAATCTGCTCGCCCGTTCCAGTGACATTTGCGCGCGCGCCGCTCGCTCCAGGGCTACTGGTCTCTACAAATTCAAAGTTCTGATGGTTGCTGCTCAAAATTGTGTATATGGGTCTACGTTATCCCCGCCACGTCTTGCTCAGATTGTCGGAGCTGTCACTGAGCACATCAAGTCCAACAGTGTTGATTCGGACACGCTCTTCCAATTGTACTTGCCGCTCATGAAAGAACAACTATCGGTGGGCTCTTTTGTCTTAGGCATGATGCTTCCAATTTGCAACTCTTGGCATCCTTCATTTCCGTTTTCTGCTTCGCCCGATTCCACAGCGAATGGTTGTCTTGTGCTTGCTTGCAGTGGCACCCTCATCCCCCTTCCCACCCCCGCTCGTTTCGGCGGCTCCGCAGACCTCGCGGTCTCGATTGGATGTGGGGCGGCGTCGCCGCTTGTTCGGGCCGCGGGGCAGTTCGCCCTGGCGGTGCTTGCGTCGTTTCGCCCGTCCACGTCGCTTGATATGGCCGTGCTCTGCCTGCGCCCCTGCTTCCTCCCGCAGTTGCCCCCTCGCCATTCGGTGGCCACGACGACGACGACGACGACGGCGGGCCCTAGGGCGAGCGCGACGACGACGACGACGGCGACGACGACGACCGCAAGAGCGACCACGACGACGACGACGAGACGCCTCCACCCACCCTCCCACCCTTCCGCCTGACCTCCCACAGGTGGACTTGAGCACGCCCGACAAGGTTGACGCATTCTGGCGCGATTTGCCATCGCATCGCCTTCTTCAGAGCAAAGGGTGTCGTGTCAACATGGGCAAGTACCAACAGCCCGTTATCATTGCGAATAAGACATTGTGTTGGTTTGCGCTCAAAGCATATTTTTGGAATGTTGCAGCATTGTATTTAGGACACAAGGGTATCGACAGGAGGATGGCACCAGCGTTGAAGGAGCCCACGGCAGAGGGTGCAGTTCCAGCGGAGAAGCTAACCTTGAAACAACAACAGTTCGCGGGGTGGGGTATCCAGTGCCAGAACCAATTGGACAAAGCAGCATATTTGTTTGGGGATCCGATTAATTATCGCATTCAGAGGGCCATCGTATGCACATTGATGCCGACTTCAAATCTGCACAGCAGGCGCGTGCCCCACTCCTTGGAACCAAACCTCTCCGTTTCTCACACCCCACTCCCCCGCGCTCCCTCGCCCTCCCCCCCCCCCCGCCCCCCCTCCCCGCATCCGCGCCATCGCCCCCCCGCCCCCTTGGAATCCCCTTCTTTCGTCTGCGCGTGGGGGCGGGGGTTGGGGGCGGGGAAGGATGGGGATGAGGATTGGGGGCGCGGGGCGGAGATGGAGGAGGGGGGGGGGCGGGTGGGGGGGGGGCCAAGAGAAGGGGGCTGAGGGGGACGAGCAGGGTGATGATGGCGAGGACGAGGAGGATGAGGAGTAGGAACAGGGGGAGGAGGCTGAGGGATGAGGGGAAGAAGCGAGGGGAGGAGCGAGGAGATGGAGGAGGAGGAGGACGAGGGGGAGAAGACGGAGTCACGAGATATGTGGGCCGTGGCGGGCAGGGGGCCCGAGGGTTAGGCGACGTCCTCAGAGGCAAAGTGTAGCTCTGCGGGATGTCGACGCGCCCGCCACCTGGGAGATGAAAATGATGCAAGGCGAGGTGCGCAGGTGCGAACAATTATCTATGATGGTGCCATCTATGCGCAAGTGGTTCGCAAGCATGGGGGTCGAGACGAAGTGGTCGGAGAGCGACGCATGCGTAGGACATCCGCGGATTGAGCAGACAGATTATCTTGCAGGTTTGGTTGTCGAGCTGTCGTTTAGTATATCAATGGAACTGATCAGAAGAAATCTAGTATTGACACATTCATTGCCGCGAAGGCAGATCCTTCTGTTGGACCCGACTTATGCGCCAGCGTTCATCGCCCAATTGAGGACAGACATGCATTTGTTTGATGACTTGGAGGGTTCAGCTTGCGACACCGCCCGCTTGATGACCAAGCGGAGCATTTTCAACAAGGCATCGGTCCAGCAGTTGTGCCTGTGCTTGGCCAGGGAAGGCTGGGCCGTGACACCAAGGAATGCTCGACGCTTGCACGCCGTGCTTGCCCATTGAATTGCAGCGCGCTTGCAGGTGCAGGAGTAAGTTTAGGCGTGCCCCCCCCCCCCGCGCCGTGCAGGTCATCGGGTTGTGTTGTGCATGCGTTTCGCCATGGGGGGCCGTGCTGCGGTGCGTCTTCTCTCGGCCTGTCTCGTTGCACGCCTCACTCCTTGCTTGCCCCGTCGCCCCCCCCCCCTCGCCTGCCCGCCCGAGCACCCCGGGATGGAGAGGCACGTGAAGGAGCAGGCCAGGCGCTTCATTACCGGCCAGATCGTTGAGGACACGTTCAATAAGTGCAATGCGAAGGTGTCCAAGCAGCAGAATTCTTTGACGTGTGCCCGATCGATGCATGCGACAGCAGTGGATAGTAGAGTTATTTCAGAAACACATCATTTCGTGGAGGTCAGCAAGAATGATGCACAGCTTGAGCGCAATGTGGGGCTGTCCTCCACTGCCAACAAGCCGAAGCTCATCAAGAAGGAGCTGGGCGACCTTACCCGCCAGCTCGGCATCCACAGGGTGGCCACATGTGCTGATGCAGCGTGGCACTCCCCCACCGCGTCTGGCATGACGGACCCGCTGGTGGACCTCGAGGTTTGCAGACAGGCGCATCAGCAAGGACGGATGGGCATTCTGGATAGGCAGTTCTACGCGCAGCTCGTGAACAAAAACATCCTTCTTCGGAAGGTGGGGACTCACGATTGGCTGTTTGGCATGGGTTCTTTGGGCACAGGTCTTGCGGCGACGTGGCCAGCCAAGCTCGTCGCGCCGAACCTGCACGTCGCGGACAGCTACCAAGCGCGCCAACTTCATGTTGTGCTTGAACCGTCTGAATGGGAGGCAGTTCCGATTCTTTGGAAGTCCCCCATGCGCCAGGCCATTGATATTGAGTATTCCAAGCTTGAGGGTGAGAAGGGGGTCGCCACTCCAGTGCACCTGAAGGCCGCGCATGCGTGCTTCTTCGCAGCGTAGCCCCTTTCATCCTTCGCATCCTCATCCTCCTCAGCCTCCGCCTCCTCCTCCTCCTACGCGTCCGCCTCCCCCCATCCCCATCCTCCTCCTTCCTCGTCCTCCTCGTCCTCCCTCTGACGCCTGTCGCGTGCCCCCTCCTCCTGATCCCCCTCGCCTCCCCCCATCCTCCTCCTCCCTCATGCCGCCTCATCCCCCCCTTCTCCCGCCCGTTCTTCTCCGCTCCCTCACCTCGCCGTCGCCCCCGGTCCGCCCCCCCCCCCTTCCCCCAACCCCCCCCCCCCCCGCCCCCCCCCTGCCGCCGCGGCCGCGCGCGTGCCAGGAAGCGTCACGTACGGGGACCTCTTCATCGCGGCGGCCCCCGCCGACACACCGCGGCCCCTTCTCGAGACCGCTGCCAGATGTGCGTTTTGGTCTCTATCGGTGAGCTGGCTGAAAGAGCTAGCGGATTTCAGAGAGTACGAGTACGAGAACACGACGTTGGCGTCTCTATTGATGTGCCTGTGCAAGAACCTGATAGTGGGGGTGACCGATGAAGACCTGCTCCAGATTTTGGAGTTGAGGCTCGGCACGTTCGACGCCGACGAAGGGTTCGAGGAGCTGATCGACCTGGAGTGGGTGGCAGACTGCCTGGACGCTGCGACTGCGCAGGAGATCGTCGACCAGGCGAAGTCCGCCAAGTCCCACAAGGCCTCGCGCGCTGACTTCAGCAACGAGGTCAGCGTCTTCAAGGCTCGGGGCTTGGTGGCGCCTGGGTCAATTGTTTAGTGTCGTCGCTGTTTGCCTCCCCCTCGCTGCCCCTCCGCTCCTTCCCCGTCGTTGATCGCCCGCCCATCCGCCCCTTCGCTATTGACATGCCCCTCTGGTTCCCCCCACCCCTCCCTTCCGTCGCTGCCCGCCTTCTACCCTTGCCTCGTTCACCCTCCTTGGACAGCTTTGCCTGCGCGTTGCCGTGTCGCCATGCGCCCGAATCTGTTGTGTGATCTTGGTTTGTTTCGTCACCCTCGCCCCCGCCCCCCGTTGCCCCTTCCCGTATCGCGCGGAGCATTGCGGTCAGCCGCGTGAGAGTGGCTCGTTGCGGGCGCTGGCCTGGGCTGCATAAGGTCAAGGTGAAGGGGAAGGCGCCCGCGCTCAACAGTAAGGATCACCCTTTGCACGGTTTGAAGTTTCCCAAGCTCCCCGAAGTTTTGAATGGTTTGCCCCAGAAAGATGCTCGGGGTTACATGCCTCCTGGGGCATACATTTGGCGTGCCAACGCCGCTGGGGCCTGGAGGTATCACATGCCCCTTTTGAAGTTCAAAGGCTCCGCGCCATGGAGTCGGTTCGGGGGGGATTCTGCGAGGGCAATGCTTGACTGTTCGAGGCGGTGTTGGGAGCGATTCCTCGAACACCACAATTTGCCTCTGGCGCATTGCCCGATTGCGGGGCTGTTCACGCCTAAGGCGTAGCCCGCTCCAGCGTGGCCCCGCACGGGGGCAAGCGCGCCGACGGCGACGGGCCCGTGCACGGGCCCGACTCGGGGGAAGGTCAACGGGAGGAGGTTGGACAGGAGGAGGTGCGAGGATGGGGTGCGTAGTGCTCACGGGACGGGGCGCGGGGAAGTGCGGTCGACAGTCGGATGGGAGGGGCGCAGGGATGGGTATCATTAACTAATGCATGCGGGTCGGGTTGGTGCGGGATGGGGGGCCGCCGATGCGGCTAGGAGAAAGGGGGTGGCATGGGCGGGGTCGCAGCGGGTGCTTAGGGGCAGGATGGGGGCACGGATGGAGTGGAGCAGAGAGTTTGGATGGTGAAGACCTTCGCAGTTTTTTTTTGGCGGGGGGCGGCTGCTTGCCCGCCTCCTCGCCCGTCGGCTTGCGTTGCGTGTGCGCGGGCGCGCGCAGACTGCCCTGCAGCCAGCGTCGCATCGGGCGCGCGTGCGACCCGTGCACAGTGGTGATATTGCTCGGACAGGGCTACTCCGAGCGATGGAAATGCTTCGACCCTCCACCTCCATTGACTGGCGGGTAGCACTCGTTTGACATGTGTGTATGTATTGCAGGTGAGGTTTGGCACGTGTGCGCGTTGCAGGCGGGGTCGCGTGTGCATTTGTTTGATCGCCGATTCGTCTGGGCGCAAGCCGAGCTGACATGGCATTCAGGTTTTTTTCGATTCGCCTCCATTGCTCAGAGAACGGTTGGTTTGTTGGCCGCCCTTTCCAACTTGATAAAGAGCGGCTAGCGCCGCGCGCTATGGCCTACTTCCTGCCCATCGGCACGTCCGACGTTATCGACATCGAGGATTGCCTTTATGCAATATGTGCTAGTGCCTTTATTTTCGTTAGTGGTGAACGGCCTTTGCACGGAGGTACGGGGGTAATCAGTTGCTTAGACATGGGCAATCGGTTAGCGCATGGCGTGGTTGGTTCCGCACCATGGTTTCAGGTGTGCGCGTCGGCCATGCGTTCATGTTTGGGCTTAGTGTGGGCGGTGATGGTAGTTGACAGTTTTCCGCCTTGCTATCCCCGCCCGCCCTTCCCCCGCCCCGCTCGCTTCTGCCCCGCCCCCGCGCGTCGGGCGACAGTTGCTCGTTGCTGCTCGATGTGTTACCTCTAGTGCGCCTCGCCGCCCGCTCCGAGGACTTCTACTCCAAGGGCAGGCTGAGGTTGTGCCAGCCCTACGACTACGGCCAGTGCGTCGTGCGGGGCCCCGACTTCGAGAGCTCCGACTACGGGGACATCGACGGGGGGAAGGGCCGCCTCGGCCTCACGGTGGTTCCCGACCGCGACACGATCATGGAGTGGACCGCCATCATGTTGTGGGGCTCCGAGTTGGGCTACGGCCCAAATAATTCAGTCACGGGGTGGTGCGAATCGGGCTGGTGGCCAACCCGAAGTATTCCAGTATATTTCCCGCGGAACGGCAAGACTGAGCAGTTCAAAGCCGCTGATGAGGGCTGCTGGGACCTGATGGTGGTCAAAGGGATGTCGACCCATGGGGCCGCCGTCAGAGTGATGCACCTGAACGGTTTGCTTGCCGACGTGAAGTGGGCGTTGCTGGAGTGGGCGCCGAAGGAGATGATGAGGCTCAGGCACGTGATCAAGCGCGACTGCTGCATGGAAGTGATCAACAGCCTGCTCGGGTTGACGGAGTCGTGGGTGGAGGCGAGCATCCAGCATGTGATCCAAGGGGAGGTCGACGTTCAGGTCCCCCGCGCGCTGGCGGTGTCCAAGAGCAACCCCAAGGACCGCCTTGACTCAGAGCAGGTTGAGGGGGCGCTGGGAGCCGCGAGCGGGGGCGTTTGTGTGGGGGGGGGAGGCGAGGGGCCAAGAGCGCATGAGGGGGGGGGGGGGGGGGGGGGGGGGGGGGGGGTGGCGGTCAGGAACGTGGAATGTGGAGACTTGGGAGGGGGGGGGGGGGGGGTGGGGGGGTAGCGGGTCGGGGAGGGGGTAGAGGAAGGGCATGGGTTTGGGGATCTGGTTTAGTCGCGAGGGGTAAGGGGAGGACACTGCCGCCTCCCCCGCCCCGCCTCCCGCCCGAAGGACCCCGAGAACTCCAGCAAGCGCAAGCGGCTGCAGAGCCAGGATGACGCCTCGAGGATTAACAAGAAGGTCTAGGTGTGCTGGCGCCAGCGCGGGGGTCGGGGATGACACGGTGGTCTGACGTTGCGTTGTCGCTCGGGGGAGCGCGTGCGCTCTGGCGGCCGTCGTGCAGGGAAGTGATCGGATCGGGCGTTCAGAGCCCCGTCGGCATTCGAAAACGCCTGCGTGCCCGAGGCCCGATGGGGGAGCGCACAAGGCTTAGTGTACTTTGAGTGCTTAGAGTGTTCGCCCGAGCGTTTCCCCGTGCGTTTTCTGTGTCTTCAGTGCCCGATGCGTTGTCAAGGGGTGGTGCTGTTCTTGCCGAGGGGTGGGGGTTTGCGACGTGGGCGGCAGGATGGGGCACGATGGAGGCGGCGGGGTGACAGCCGAGGAGGGGGGGGGATGGAGGGGGGGCGGCAGCAGAGGAAAGAGGGCGAGGCTGAGGGCGAGGAGGGAAGTCCAGAGCGACGGGCAGCGTGATGATGACGATGAGTCGGCGGCGCCGTCGCAGCATTGAGGCCTCCAAAAGGGATTGCCGCCCCCCCGCGCGTCCCCAGTATGGCCACGGGATTCCCAGCATGGGAGTACTCAATGAGTTCGGCCGTCATGAAGGACATCGATGTGGCGATCGCTGCACTCAAGACGGCGATCGGGGGCTCTCTTTTGGAAGCACGTGGTGCATCGGCGGCGTCGTCGCCACGGCTGGGCGCGGCTCGAATCATGGGGCTGGAGCGGCCTCGGAGGGGCCCTGGACGGGCCCGTTGCGAGGGGGGTCTGCATTGCCGATCCGATCGAAGGCGACGCAGACCCAGCGTGAGCGCAACGAGAACCTCGCGAAGTGGTACGATCAGTCCGAGCTGCGCTGCCTCGAGTTGCAAATGACGATCGACTCGATGAACGCCGATCTCGCATACGCGAACCAGACGATCCAAGATCAGAAGCGCGAGATCGAGCAGCTCAAAGCGCAGCGTCAGCCCAAGCGCAACTTCTCAGGTGGTGGTCCAGCTGGCAGCGGCAAGAAGGCCAAGACGGCGTCTGACTAGCTAGGGCGCGCGAGCATCCGACTAGGAAGGGCGGGCGCGTAGGCGGCAGAGTGCAGCAGCGAGCGATCGGGGGCCCCATTGGCGGGCCTCTGGCAGGCCCGATGAGGACGATGAGGGGGGATAGGGGGGCGCGGGATCGGAGGGGGATGATGACGATGACAGCGATGACTGACGCTCCTCCTCGCCGCTGCTGCGCCGTGGCCGTCGGTGCTTCTACTATCTCTCTCTGTCTCTCTCCTCGATTTTCCAACCTACCTCAACCTTCTCACCTCCAGCTTGCGCCCGATGCCCAAGGCTTCGAGCTCGTGCGAGCGACGCTGGGATGCCCAGCCTCAGGTAGGTGAAAAGATTCGGGCTCGCTTTCGGGCGCTGCTGCCCGCCCGCTCATTTTCTTGTTTCCGTCTAGCTTGTCATCCACCAATTCCTTCCTCTCTTTTCTCCTCCTTCTTCCCCCTCCGACCTTGACTCCTCCTCCTCCTTCTCTTCCTCTTCCTCCTCTCCTTCTCCCTCCTCCTCCTCATCTTCCTCCGAGCCAAATTCTCGAGCGCTCAGGTGCGGCGTTTGCCTCGCATTTCCGCCCACCGCTCCTCGTCTCAGGTTTCTTTCCCGCGCCCTGGTCAGGGAGGTCCGTTTTCGTTTTTCCCAGGGGGGGGCCGGGACCAGTACTGGGGGGGGCTTGTCACGTAGTCACTCCCAGCCTTGGCCTGTGGACGGCCTCGTCAGCTGATCTCCCTTCTCCTTGATCGCCGATACCATTTGGATACTGGCCGCTTTGGTCTCCGCACTCTTGAGCTGGGTATCCAGCTCCCCCTGTCCTTTCGCAGCTTCTCCACGTAGGTGTCCGCTGTCTCTGTAACTTCTCTGCCTGCCGCAGTCGTCGGCGCACTGCCACTTCAGCATAGCACTCGGGGAGGGAAGCCTCCTTCTCTGCCACCATCACGTAGATTTTCTCGTGAAGCTTGGACATGACATCTGGCGCGAACTCCATGCTTGGCTCCCAGGCGAGCTTCTGGAGATCTCTGAGTCGAGCGCGGTAGATCTCCAGCTTGTGCCCCACTGTCAGACGTGGCCTCATCTGAGGCGCTCGCGTCATCCATTTCCTCTGGCACCGCCTCAGCCTTCTCTGTGCAGACTTTCTCAAAGAGGTGGCCGGTGCTTCCTGCACCAGTAGCCTTTCTGTGTAGTACCCCAGCGGTCAGGTGTAGTACCCCAGCGGTCAGTCACGTGGCATTCGGAGCACGTCTATTCATCGCGCTCGAGGCGACCATGCAACTGCCAAGAGTTTATCGCACCGAGCGGCTCCTGAGGAGGCCCCTAGCAGACCCGGGCCACCCTCGAGTCGGGCAATCCCTGCGGAGCAGGAGGGGGAAGCCCGAGGAGGCGGCGGCGGCGGAGGAGATGGACGAGGCGGAAGAGGAGGAGGAGGCGGAGGCGGCGGCCGCGGAGGAGGCGATGGCGGCGGCGGCGGCGGCGGCGGAGGAGGAGGAGGAGGAGGAGGAGGAGGAGGAGAAAGCGGAGGAGGGCCTTCGTGGGGCCCCGCGAGGGCCCTCCTGAGAAGAGGACGCTCTGGCGGCCTCTCGGCGGCCGTCGGCGCCGGCGCCGGGCGGCCCTCGCCAGAGCTCCGCCCGCTCGCCGCGCGCCCGCGCCCGCTCCCCGGGCAGCAATGGCGGCAGAGACGACCGTCGTCAAGCGCAGCGGGCTGTCGCAGGCCGGCCCCCCTGCGCGCCAGGGGGCGTCGGAGAGTCCGGCAGAGCCCCGCCGGGGCTATGGGCAGCCTCCGAGTCCGGGCCTCCCAGGCGGAGGTTGTCAAGCAGTGGCGAAGCGTCCTGGCGGGCCTATAGGCCTACCAAACAAGGTTCTAAGAACCTTTTGTGGTTTCCACGAAATGTTTCTAGAACAGTTCTGGCTGGGACTGTCTTGTTTTGACACATCGGGCTTATGTTCTTGTTATGAAGACATTTTTGGGTTCTAAGAGCATGTCGTGGTAGGTCTCTAGGAATGCCGGGACGGTCGGTCCCTGCTCAACTGTTGGCCACGCGCAAAAGGGGGGTCAGGGGGAGAGGGGAGGACTTCTTGGAAGCACCCCCGCTTCTTAGGAGGCGCGGGCCTGGCCTGCAGATGCAGGGCCCGCGCCGTCTAAGCAGCGGCCTCCTTCTAAGAAGCCCTCCGCCCTGCCCCATGCCCCCCTTCTGCGCGCTGCCAACGCTGGAGTCTGGCCTGGACTCTGGCAGCCTCCGAGTCTGGGCCTCTCAGCCGGGCGTCTGGAGGCTGCCAGGGGCCAGGCCTCCCATGAGTCGGGGGACCGCGACACGTCGCCGACGCATCGACGATGCGGGGCGCTCCGGAGCGCGAGTTTCTTCACATCGACGACGCCGATGCGTCGACGATGCGGCGCGATCCTCCGACACCACGTGCTCCGATTCGTTCTTGGGAGGCCTTCACCGAGGTGTACTCCTGGCCCAGGGTGTCCCCAGCTCTTCGTGCCATTTGGGCCCCCCCTGGGCCCTCCTGGGCCTGGTGGCGCATGCTCTGGACGCTGGAAAGGAGGAGGAGGAGGAGGAGGAGGAGGAGGAGGAGGAGGAGGAGGAGGAGACGCAGGAGGAGGAGGAGGAGAGGAGAGGAGGAGGAGGAGGAGGAGGGGGAGGGGGGAGGGGAGGAGGAGGAGGAAGGAGGAGGAGGAGGAGGAGGAGGGGAGGATGGAGGAGGGGGAGGAGGAGGTCTGAGCTTCCCTGGAAGAGCTCGGGGCCACCGTGGGCAACGGCCCCCGCTGGCAGCATCCGAAGGGGGGGGCTTTCGGAGGTCTATGCTGGAGGTTCTCGGACGGCTTTCGCTTTTTTTACGTAGCTCCTCTGGGCCTCTGGCGACGACGCCATCGTCGTCGTCCTCGTCCTCTTCCTCGTCCTCGTCCTCGTCGTTGTCCTTGTCGTCGTCCTCATTCTTGCTCTCGTCCTCGTCCTCCTCTTCTTTCTCCTTCTCCTCATCCTCCTCATCCTCCTCTTCTTCCTCCTCCTCCTCCTCCTCCATCTCTGACCCCTTCCCCTCGCCCCCCAGCCATCATCCTTCCCCTCCCTCCCCCTTTCCCTGCTCACCCTGCCCCTCCTCTCACCGTTGCGAGGCCACAGACCTGGGCAAGATTGCGAGGCGGATCGACGCTCTTTGCGACGGCCTCAACAGGAAGCGCCCCTTGCCATTCTCAGTTGGAGTCCCAACCAACTGATGACTCTCGCCTCTCGTTCTCCTTCGTCTTCTCCTCCTCCTCCTCGTCCTCCTCCTCCTCCTCTCTTCCTCCCAGGCTGGGCGTCGAAAGAAGGAGCACCTGCTGCTCTGCAGGGGGCTCGGTGTTGCCGAGGCTCCCCCTTGCAGCCCCAGCGGAAGGCCCCGGCCCAACGGTGAGGACGGGCGTTGCGCTCAATGCGCGCATGCAGCCGTGCCGTAGCGAAGTCGGTTCACTGTGCGTACAACGGTGGCCCGTGGTGCGCACACTGGCTCGCGGCCCAGGAGGCGGAGCTCCAAGCGCCCCGGGAGGGTCACGGGCGGCCCGGAACGGTTCCACGGCGGCCCGAAGAGACCCTGAGGGCGGCTGAGGTTAAGTCGGGCAAGGCCCTCCACACGAGGAGTGTTCAAAAACAGTTGAATTACCCTGTGACGTACCCAACCCTTTCTCTATACATGTGGCGATTATACTCAGGACCACTCAATGCTGACTGGCATTCTGAAGGACACGCAGTGCGCAAGAAGAGCACCCAGCAGTGATTTCAGAAGAGCGCAGCAAGAAGAGGAACGGCAAATATACAAAATGGAAACAAAGGGGCGTTGAAAGAAACGCGCCCAACAAGTGAACACAAAAGGGCGCGTATGACGTACCTCCGCTGGGCCTCCCAGGAGCCCACGAAAGTGGCGACAGTTGCGCAGATCGCAAGCCCCCCCGGGGGCGGCGAGGTCTCGAGGTGGTCCCGTATGACGTACCTCCGCTGGGCCTCCCAGGAGCCCACGAAAGTGGCGACAGTTGCGCAGATCGCAAGACCCCCCCGGAGGTCGGCGAGGTCCCGAGGTGCTCCGATTAAGACGGTTCTCCGCTGGGCCTCCCAGGAGCCCACGAAAGTGGCGACAGTTGCGCAGATCGCAAGACCCCCCCGGAGGGCGGCGAGGTCCCGAGGTGGTCCGCGTATGACGTACCTCCGCTGGGCCTCCCAGGAGCCCACGAAAGTGGCGACAGTTGCGCAGATCGCAAGCCCCCCCGGGGGCGGCGAGGTCTCGAGGTGGTCCGCGTATGAGTACCTCCGCTGGGCCTCTCAGGAGCCCACGAAAGTGGCGACAGTTGCGCAGATCGCCAGACCCCCCCGGGGGGCGGCGAGGTCTCGAGGTGGTCCGCGTATGACGTACCTCCGCTGGGCCTCCCAGGAGCCCACGAAAGTGGCGACAGTTGCGCAGATCGCAAGCCCCCCAAGGGGGCGGCGAGGTCCCGAGGTGGTCCGCATAAGACGTACCTCAGCTGGGCCTCCCAGGAGCCCACGAAAGTGGCGACAGTTGCGCAGATCGCAAGCCCCCCAAGGGGCGGCGAGGTCCCGAGGTGGTTCGCGTATGACGTACCTCCGCTGGGCCTCCCAGGAGCCTACGAAAGTGGCGACAGTTGCGCAGATCGCAAGCCCCCCATGGGGCGGCGAGGTCCCGAGGTGGTCCGCGTATGACGTACCTCCGCTGGGCCTCCCAGGAGCCCACGAAAGTGGCGACAGTTGCGCAGATCGCAAGACCCCCCCGGGGGGCGGCGAGGTCTCGAGGTGGTCCGCGTATGACGTACCTCCGCTGGGCCTCTCAGGAGCCCACGAAAGTGGCGACAGTTGCGCAGATCGCAAGACCCCCCGGGGGCGGCGAGGTCCCGAGGTGCTCCGATTAAGACGTACCTCCGCTGGGCCTCTCAGGAGCCCACGAAAGTGGCGACAGTTGCGCAGATCGCAAGCCCCCCCCGGAGGTCGGCGAGGTTTCGAGGTGGTCCGCGTATGACGTACCTCCGCTGGGCCTCCCAGGAGCCCACGAAAGTGGCGACAGTTGCGCAGATTGTTGACGTCAGGAGAGAAGAGGAGAAGGGAACACAGGAGACAGGAGAGAAGAAGGAGAGGAGGAGAGGAGGAGGAGGAGGAGGAGACCACACTGCTTTATTCAAAACGAGTACCTAACACCACAGGAGGGGTGGGACAAATAGTCTGGGGACGATGTGTTGAGTATTAGTTTGACCAATGTTCAGTATGTGTTGATTATCTGTTATGTGTTGACCCTTTTATGATATGTTTTGCGTATGGTCTGAGAACTCTTCGACCATTTGGGAGTATTGTTTTGACTATTGCTTATTTTCCGTCCGAAACCTGCCCGCAGGGGGACATGCCCGACCTGAGGCTGAGATGGGCCAGCGACAGCCCAAGACCTCCCCTCGTCCCCCGCATGCCCTCCCCTCCTTTCTCTTCCTCTCTCCTGCCAGCCTCGGGCTCCCCCCCCCTCTCCTCATCCCCCCCCCCGTCCCCCCGTCCCTCATCCCCCCCCACCCACTTCCCCTTCATCATAAACCCCTTCACCTAATACCCCCCTCCCCCTTCCCCCCCCCTCCCCCTCCCCCTTCCACCCCTTACCCCCTTCCCCTCATACCTCCTCCCCCCCTTCCCCACCCCCCTCTCTCATCCCCCCCCCCTCCTCCTCATCCCCTCCCTTCTTCTCTCCTCTTCTTGCCAGCTCGGCCCCCGCTCCCGAGATCCTCTCCCTCCCTTCTCGCCCCTCCTCTCGTCGCCTCGCCCCCCCCCCCCCGCGCCTTCTCTTCCCCCCCCCCCCCACCTCCCCTTCTCTGCCACTCCCTCCTTGCCCTCCATCCTTCCTCTCCTGCTGCATGATCCTCCCTCCCTGCGCTCCCCTCCTGCTTTCCAGCCCTCTTCTCGTTCCAGCCTCGGGGGAGGACCATTCATGCCAGCCAAGCACGAAGCGCGCGTTGTGAGTGTGCTTTTCGGGCTGCAGCCCCTCGTCGTTCTCTGCCCTGCCCTCGTCACCTTCACTGACCCCACCGCGAACTGGCGGCACAACTTCGCTGCCGTGCTCAACTGCACTGCTGTCGCGGTTTCTTTGACCGGCGTCACCAGTCGCTCCTCCTGACAGACAGAAGGGCTGGCCATTCAAGGGCTGAACTCAGCAAGATGAAGCCCAAACTCACAACGCGGCCCCGCCCATCTCGACGGCCCACCAGGGTCCGACTACTCAGATCACCTCGATGATCCATTGGCGGGCCTGCTCGATGACTTCGACGGCGAGGGACAAGACCCGCTCGAGCTATGCGCCTCCCTGAACGAAGATGAAGGAAACGATGTTTCCCCTCCCAAAGTCACAGCAAAGACGTGACGGACGCAGCGACCACGGCGATGACAACGACGCGTGCAAACGCAGACTTCCCAACGGGCAGGTGCAAGCCGTCCACGGTCAATAGGATCAGGACGCCATTGCCAGCCTCCCTCGCCACCAGGCCACTCCTCCTCCCATCAGGGTAAGTTTGGCGTGTGCCTCTACAGCAGAAATATTAAAACCTAGTCAAAGAATAGTCAGGGAATGTTTTGTGGTATTGTTTGACTAATTGGGGGATTGTTGCTGGTATTTTCAATGCTTCGCCCAACATCTGTCTGTAGTTAAGACAGGGTGCGGGGAGCAGTGAACGGCCAGTAACCAACGACGAAGCAGGCCCCGATGTGACGGGGACCCCGCGAACGGACCGAAGGCATTCATTTACGCAGCACCTTCCTCCTCCTCCTCGTCCTTCTCCTCCTCCTTCTCCTCCTCCTCCTCCCTCCCTCCTGCTCCTCCTCCTCCTCCTCCTCCTCCTCCTCCTCCTCCTCCTACCTCCTCCTCCTCTCGCAGCGGCCTGACGACAGCCAGAGGGTGATGGCGAAGCGGTCCTCGCCGCCTACGCCAGCGTGCGCCAGCAACGGGCGAATCACCTAGCCCACAATCTCTGGAGCACATCGAGGAAGAGCCTGCCACGCTGCTGGACAGGTTTCACCGAGCACAAGCTGCCCGGGACGGCCTTCAGCAGGCTTTCCGACCTGCTGATTCTCTTTGGGCGTCCCTCCAGGGATGCCTCCAGGCACGGCTTGCTTTAAGTCGGGCCTGTCCCTCTGCAGGGGGAATAGTCAAAATAGTCAAAAATAGTATGGGGACGATTTTTCAATTATTTTTGATGACTATTTTTGAGTATTTGTTGACGATGTTTTTTTCATCCAGAATCCCCCTGCAGGAGGACATGCCCGACCTAAGCCTTGCTGCTCAGCGCGCGGCACACCAGTGCTCGTGCCTCCTCTCTCCCATTGGGCTCCGCGAACAGCTGGCTCATGTTCTGTTGCCCTCTTGACGCGCCGCCGCGGGGGATGACCCAAGGTGGCGTTAAGTCGGGTGTGTCTTTCTCATTGCAGGAGGACTATCTACAAATAGCCAAAAGGTAGTACGGGGGCGATTTGCTTAAAGTATTTTTGGGTTTTTGTCGAGCATGTTTCGAGTATTTTCGGCTTTTCGCCCAACATCCGTCTGTAGGGGGACATGCCCGACCTCAAGGTGGCGCCTCCGTTGCCCTGGCCGCCGTACCACGCCGGGGTTGCCCGGCCCGCGCCTCTCGGCCTGCGGGAGTGCCGGAGGGGTGCGCCTCGCCCTCCTCACCACGGCCCCTTCTTGCTGACTTCCACGCAGCCTGGGTCCCCACAGACCGCGGAGGAGGAGAAGGAAGATGAAGAGGAGGAGGAGGCGGAGGAGGCGGAGGAGGAGGAGGAGGAGGAGGAGGAGGAGGAGGAGGAGGTAGAGGAGGAGGAGGAGGAGGTAGAGGAGGAGACTGAGGAGGAGGAGGAGGAGGAGGAGGAGGAGAAGGAGGAGGAGGTGGAGGAGGAGGAGGAGGAGGGTCGCCGTCCCACCCCTGCGGCACCTCCCGCCCTTCGAGGCTGGCCCGGCGGGGGCCTGGCATCCCGCGGGCCTGGACAGACGGTCTTCGAGCCGGTGCGCTCTCTGTCTTCCTCCCGGCCTCTGTTGCGGATGTGCTTCCCCGCAGAGGCACGCTCCCGTGCAGAATTGTAGAGAATGCTCCGCGATGGCTCTCTCTCTCTCACTCTCTCTCTCTCTCTCTCTTTATTGACCCCTTTTTTCTATCTCTCTCTCTCTCTCTCTCCCTTCTCTCTCTCTCTCTCCATTTCTCACTCTGTGGCTGCCGTGCCCCCCCCGCAGAGGCAGGCTCCCGTATCAGGCTGCAGAGAAGACTCAGCGACAAATCTCTCTCTCTCTCCCTCTCTCTTTCTCCCCCCTTCTCTCCTTGAGCGCCCCTTGCAGCCCCTCTTCGCTGCGCGACTGCGTCGGCTGCCAGGTACATTGACCCGGCCCATATCAGCAAGAAGATTGCGGAGGGCCTGTACACCGGCATCTCCACGGCCCAGGTGGACACACTTGCGGCGGAGACGTGCGCGTACATGTCCCAGAAGGAGGGGCCATCAGAGGGGCGGAAAGGCACGTGTACAGGAATTCTGGGACGCCCACGGACCCCCGCTGACGGCACACTTCTGCCGGCGCCAGATCCCTCCTGAGATGGGGCGAGAATGAGC
>CAUYUJ010018646.1:186899-198900 GCA_963575745.1 Prorocentrum cordatum
AGCACCCCTGCTTCTGAGAAGGCGCGGGCCTTATCTATAGATCTAAGGCCGGCGCCTTCTAAGAAGCGGCCTGCTTCTAAGAGGCCCTCCCCCCTCCCCCCACGCCCTTGTGCGCGCCGCCAACATGTGCACGTTTCTTTCCAGGCTTAAGCCGGGCTTGTCCCTCTTCAGGAGGACGATTTAAACATAGCCAACACATCGTCAGGGGGCGATTTGTTTCAGCAGATTCGGATGACTGTTTGGGCATGTTTGAGGTATCTATGATTCTTCGCCCAAAACCCGCCTGGAGGGGGACATGCCCGACCTAACTCTAGGCCTCTTAGATGGGGTCGGAGTAGATGGAGTCGGGGGATCGCGCCGCATCGCCGATGCCTCGACGATGCGGCTCAATGCGGAGCCCAATTCTTCACGCTTCGCGTATCCCCACCAGCCCATCTCAAAATAGCAACTCTAGCGAAGCATGCCGACAGTCGTGTTTTTCAGGCGTGTTTCCGCCTGCCCCCGCATATCTCACCTGTTTTTCCTTCCTCCCGCCTCCTTGTACATCCTCCTTGTGGTGGGAGCGGGAGAAGGACGAGGCGGAGGAGGAGGGAGAGAAAGCGCTCCTCGTGGTTTGAGTCGTTCGGGCTTCTCGTCCTGGTGTGAGTCGTTCGGGCCCTTCTTCCTGGTGTGAGTCGTTCGGGCTCTTCGTGGTGTGAGTCGTTCGGGCTCTTCGTCCTGGTGTGAGTCGTTCGGGCTTCTCGTGGTGTGAGTTGTTCGGGCCCCTCGTCCTGGTGTGAGTCGTTCGGGCCCCTCCTCCTGCCCGTCCAGAAACGACGCCCAGGCGAGTAGAGGGTCGTCCTGATGGGCTTTTCGGCGTCTTGGGTGCCTCGGGGGGGTCTCTTTGGGCCGTTTGGGATCCTCTTGGGGGCCTCCTGGGGGCCTCTTGGGGCCATCTTGGGGCCTCTTGGTGCCTCCTGGGCGCTTCTTGGGGCCATTTTGGAGGAAATCGATCAAAGAAGAGGGGAGGTTTAATTAGCGCTGCCCCCTCAGAAGGCCAAAATGGGGCCAAAACCTTTGTAAAATCAATGATTTTGGCTTGAAAGAAGAGGGGAGCTTTAATTAGCGCTGCCCCCTCAGAAGGCCAAACTGGGGCCAAAACCATAGTAAAATCAATGATTTTGGCTTCAAAGAAGAGGCGAGCACTTTTCTCCTCCCCCCCGTCGGGGCCATAATCCTCGTGAGGGGTGTCGTTTTTTAGCCCTCCCAGGAGTCGAAAAAGACCCCTCCAACGACCCGCGAAACCCCCTCTCCAGGTCCAGGGGGAGGGGGTAGGGGGAGGGGTAAACCCCTCCCCGAAGGGGAAGAAGGGGGGTTGAGAACAGAGAGAGCTCGCTAAACCACTCACGCCCAAAGGGCTGGTGGGATTTTCTCCACCGACGTCGCCGATGCATCGCCGCCGACGCCGCCAGCGCATCGGCGATGCATCACCGATGTATCGGCGATGCGGCGCGATCCTCGGACCCCATCTACTCCGACCCCATCTAGGAGGTCTCTATTCTCGGCACGGACAACCGAGAAGCATTTGATGCGGTAGCAAATCGTGGGAGCGTGGTGTACCCTCCTAATTCCGTTCTTGGCGTCGATTGCCGTGTGGGAGTCGATGACATAGCGCTGATTATGCGTCGGCTAGCGTCGAGTAGCGTCGATTTAGCGTCGATTAGCGCCGATGTAGCGTCGACGAGCGTCGATTCGCAAGAACCAACAAGATGGCATGGGAGGCTACCATGAATTGCTATCGAACATGTTAGGTCCTCGTGAGGGAGAAAAAACACGCACGAAACCGAAAATGCACGGGGAGTGGACGTCCAAGCGATGGCGAGCCTCTCTGCTCTACGTACGAGTGACCTGTCGCCGGAGTGGCTTTTGCTGCGGCCATGTGCGGGCACCCCGGGGTCCCGAGATGAGCGACAGAAGCGAACGCGGGGCCCTCTTCCCCGACTTTGGCGCGCGAGCCGCCCGCGTGAGGCCGCGCGCAAGCGACCTCGCTGCCAGTGTGGAGCGTGCCGCGCGGGCGGCCCGCGGAAGCCACCGCGCAGGGTCGCCATGCCCCCTCGCGCAGGACCCGCTTCCTTTTCGCCGCCCGCGTGGCCGCCCGCGGCGCGGTGGCAGCGGCCTGCGCGCTCCCGCTCGGCCTCCCCGCGGCCCCCGAGCGTCGCGCACCGGAAGGCCGCTCCCGCCCAGGGCCACTCCTCGGCGCGCGGCCGGGCGTCGGCGAGCTGCCGCAGGGGCGGGCAGCACGCGGGGGAGCACCACGTGCCAAGAGCCCGGGCCTTCCAGACGGGGTCCGAGCGGGCGGGGCCAGAGGGTCGCGCCGCACGGGCGATGCATCGGCGACGCGGCTCGATGTGGAGCCCGATGTTCCCCGAGCCTGTGGCGCCGACGCACCGCGGATGCATCGGCGCTGCGGCGCGATCCTTCGACCCCACCTGCTCGGGCCCAATTTTCATTGGGCCTGTAGAGCATCCAGGGGCTCCGACCCCCGATGCCTTCGACGAGGCCCCCCCGCGAGCAGTGTCGCCGTAGGGGCCCCGACGAGGGAGCGACGGCCTCCCGCTGGCCCGGGCGAGCCTCGGCCACGAGCAGGTGCCGCGGCCCGCCGCGGGGGGAACGGCCCTCACACCGGAGGCCCTCCCGCACCGAGCGCGTTCCACTACTCGGAGAGTGCGCCCTCGCAAACGTGCGACAAACACTTTTTTGATCCGCGGGTCGAGAGCGCACCTCTTCGGGTCGAAGCTAAGCAGGCCGCGCGAAGCTTGGATTAATCAGAGATGGGGGAGGAAAAGGGGGGCGCAGCCTCAGAACGAGGCCGGGAGGAGGCAAAGCTTCGGAATCAGGCGGTGCCGAAGCCGACGTATTTGCAAAACGTGCGAGAAATACATGCCTGCTTGCCTGCTTTGATGTAATTTGTCGTAGGTCCCCCGCGGGGGACAGAAGCCATTTGCGAGGAGTGACCTTGCGAGTCGTGGAACGCGCTCGTCTACTCCCGAGGCCCGACGGTCGGGCGGCCGGCAAGAGATGAACTGCGTGCATTGGGAAGTCGAATATGCTTCCCCCAAAACACCTGCTTCCAAAAATGAACTGCGTGTATTGGGAAATCGAACCTGCTTCCAAAAAACACCTGCTTCCCATACACGCAGGTTCGACTTCCCAATGCACGCAGCTCGTCTCAGGGGGGGGGGACCCACATGGGGGGTGAAGAAAAGGGCCCTCGAGGGGCCCTTTGGGGCCCCCCCTTTGGGCACCCGCTGGCCCCCAAAGGGGCCCTATAAAGGACCCCCCCCTTCATAGGGCCCCTGTCCTCACCCATTTGGGGCCCTCGAGGGCCCCATCTGGGTCACCCCCCCATTGCCGCCCGCCCGAGACGCTCCCTCCGCGTCCTCGCGGTGCGCGCGTCGTGCCCGCCGCCGGGGCCGGCGGCCCCTCCCTGCCTCCGCGGAGCCTCCGCGGCCGCCGCCCCCGCGCGTTCTGCCCGTCGGCGGCACTGGTCGGCGCCCGAGGAGGAGGAGGAGGAGGAGGAGGAGGAGGAGGGGGAGGAGGAGGAGGAGGAGGAGGAGGAGGAGGAGGAGGAGGAGGAGGAGGAGGAGGAGGAGGAGGAGGAGGAGGAGGAGGAGGAGGGAGGTGGAGGGGCCCACGCCGCTGGCGGAGCTCCCGGGCCTCGCGGTCGAGCTCGCCGAGCCCGTGCAGGCGCACGGGGTTCGTGCCTGGCTGCCCTGGAGCCTCGGGCGGCGGGGTCTTGGCGAGTGCCGCCTTCCTGCCTCCCTCCCCTGCCTCCTCCCTCATCGCTCCCTTCCCGCCCTCGTTTCTGTGTTTCTCTCTCTCTCTCTCTCTCTCCTCTCTCCTCTTCTCTCCTCCTCTCTCCTCCTCTCTTCTCCTCTCTCCTCCTCCTCCTCCCCCCTCTCCCCTCCCTGCCCTGTCTCCAGCGCCCCTCTTCCTGGCTTTCCCCTCCCTCGGTCCCCCCTGCTTTTCCAGGGGGCTTCGCTTTGCCTGAGGTGTTTTGCTGTCGCTGGCCCTCCTCGAGGGCCTGCGGACCAGCGCGTCGGCCAGCCTGCCTGGCAGGCGTGTCTTCTAGCGACGTCAGCTGCGTTCCGCGCCCCCACCCTGCGCGCCCGCGAGCGCGTTGTCGCCGCAGGTGGTCCGATTCGCCTCCCGCCTGGCCGTCCCGCTGACGGGATGCGTTTTTCCCCGCCCGCCCGACCCTGATGCGCGAGCACAGTGGCGTCGCGGTGGCTCCTGGGTGCGTCGAGGCTGGGCTGGCCCAGCGCCTGGCGGGGGGGAGGCGTTGGCGAGGTTGCTCGGCTCCGCGACGCCGACTCGCGCTCACCCCACCGCCTGGCGGTGGGGCGAGCGCCCCCTGCCTTTTCTCCGGCCTGCCAGTTAGGTCCTTGCCGCCGTGGGGCCAGCCAGCCAACCGCGACGCGCCTGTATCCCGCCTGCCCGTGTTCGGCGAGGCTACGAATGTGGGTGCCAACTCGCCAGGCCGACTTGCCCCTGTGAGCTGACCGCGTCACAATCACAGAACGGATGCGGATTTCCGTAAGATTGTAGAGACATGTGGGAAAATGCAGGGGACGAGGGGCATCTGGGAAATTAGGGAGAAACCGGCAAATCTTGTGGCCCCTACACCTGGGACGTACGAAGGAATGCGGCAGATCTTGAAACCAGTGCAGGTCTGTTCGTGCCCCATTCCTTAGGCCCCTGCGCTTGCCCCCCCCCCAAGGCGCCGCGACCACAGCCACCCCCGCTCGTGCGAGGGCGCCCGGAGCGGGCCCGCGTGTCTGCCGGCTCCGCCGCCCAACGGGGCGGCGGGGCCCACCTCGGTCCGATCGGTCCGTTTCGATGTCGACTGGGCAGGCCCTGCGGCCCGCGCCGCCGACCCTGTGCGCTATGAGGAGAGGGAGAGGGTCGGGGAGGAGGTGGAGGAGAAGGAGGAGGAGGAGGAGGAGGAGGAGGAGGGGGAGGAGGAGGTGGAGGAGGAGGAGGAGGAGGAGGAGGAGGAGGAGGAGGAGGACGAGAAGGGGAGGAGGAGGAGGAGGAGGAGGAGGAGGAGGAGGAGGAGGAGGAGGAGGGCACCATTGGCAAGGAGTGGGGGGGCGGGGAAGCTGGGGGAGGGTGATGGAAAGGAGAATGGAGAGGAGGAGGAGGAGGAGGAGGAGGAGGAGGTGGGCCATCGTGGTCTCCTGTCGGCTCCGATCATTCCGCGTTGATTTTTATTTTTTGTCAAACCCAGGAACGCGAAGAAACGCGCGTTTCGCGCGTCGTGGCTTCGGTTGCGGAGGCGCCCTTCTCCCAGGTTGCGGCGCGAGGGCGCGAAGATAACCGCGCGTCGCGCATTGTGGGGCGCGATGCGCGAAGTTTGTCGACCTAGAGTTCGGCCAGTTCGAGTCGTTCCGATTCCGTTGTTCCAGCGACCCGATTCGGCCCGACGCTTGCAATACACAGTGATGCAGATCGGCGCCGCCTATCCGATTCGGTTTCGACTCCGATGCAGCCCGGTCCCTATCCGTTGCACGTTCCGACCCGATCCGACTTCCCGATTTGAGATTGGTTGGTCCTGCAGGTTGGCCGATTGCGTGATTGCTCGGTCCATCGGCCAGCGTATGGTTTGTTTCAGTCGGTCGTCGGGAAGTTTGTGATTGGATGGTTGTTGTTTTTTTTGGGGGGGGGGGCGATCCGAAAATTTCGACGGGCAGTGTATCTTGTTTTGATTTGTTTACTTGATTTCATTGGTCATCGAATGGGCGCATCGAGTGATTAACCTACTGTGATTGATCGGGTGCCTTTTTGGTGGTTGGTGTGTCTGATTCGGTAGTGGATGGATTGATGTGTTCGTAGACTTATCGGCTAGCGGGCTGGTGTTCCCCGGCTCTCCCGCTATACGGATTGACAGATGGTCTAGGGCTCGAACGTGTTTCGCATGTTGGGTTGATACCAATGTTCGGTTGGTTCGGGTTGGATTGGTTGTTTGAATGATTGGTTGTGGTTGTATGTGTTCATCATGAATCGGCAGACAGCTTGATTAATTGGTTGATGGGTTGAACGGTTGAATTGTTTGGTGCGTGTTTGTATCTGGGAAAGAGCGTGCTCTACCGCTGCTGGCGGAAAACCGGGGGGGGTCACTACCGGTTCGAACCCCTCCCCCCCCCGCCCCGCCTCCGGAAAACCGGGGGGGGTCACTACCGGTTCGAACCCCTCCCCCCCCCCCCAGCTCATCATGAAAAGGGGGGGGGGTCACTACCGGTTCGAACCCCCCCCCCTTTCCCCCTCGAAAACCGAGTGGGGGTGCGGACAGTGGTGGGGACGGTGTTGGTGGGGACAGTGGTGAGGGGACAGCGGGACAGTGGTGGGGACAGCGGGGGGACAGTGGGACAGCGGTGGGGACGGTAGTGGTGGGGACAGTGGTGGGGACAAGGGGACAATGGTGGGAACAGGGGGGACAGTGGACAGTGGTGGGAACGGTGGTGGTGGGGACAGTGGTGTGGGGACAGTGGGAATGAGGTGGAAACACTGGGACAGTGGAGGGTACAATGGTGGTGGGGACACTGGTAAAGGCGGTGGCGAGGACGGCGGTGGGACAATGGGTCAGAGGTACAGTGGGGACAGTGGTGGGGACAGTGGGGACAGTGGTGGAAACAGTGGGACAGCTCAGTGGGACAGCGGAGGAGTCAGTGGGACAGTGGGGACAGTGGGGATGTAGGCAGTAGTTGGGTCCGTGGAGACAGTGGGGAGAGTGGAACCGTGGTGGGAACAGTTGTGGAAACAGTGGGGACAGTGCGACAGTGGTGGGGGCACTGGTGGGGACAATAGGGACGGTGGTGGAACCAGTGGGGACAGTGGTGGTGAGGACAGTGGTGCTGGGAACAACAGTGGGAGGTGTGATGCGAGCGGTGGTAGGGACCGGGAGTCGTTTGCTGGCGGTGCGTGGGGGGGGGGGGGGTCGAACCGGTAGTGACCCCCCTCCGGTTTTCGGAGGGGGGGGGGGGGGTCCAACGGTAGTGACCCCCCACCGTTTCCCCGAGATCGGAGAGGGGGGGGGGGGTGGGGGGTTCGAACCGGTAGTGACCCCCCCGGTTTTCGAGGGGCTCGAGGGGCGGGGGGGGAGGGGTTCGGGGAGGGGAGTGGTTTTGCCGGGGGAGTGGAGGGGGGGGGGGAGGGGTTCCAGCAGGGGGTGGGGGATTTTCGGGGGGGGGGGACCCCCGGGTTCCGGAGGAAAAGGTTGGCAATTTTCCACAGTAAAGCGGCGGTGGATCACGCTCTCTCGTATCTGGGAAGCCATGGCTTGATAGATGTTTGGGTGGTGTGATCGATGAATGATGGATTGATGCGTTGGATGGTTTGATTTGTATCGGATGTTGGGGGGTGAGATCGCAGTGGAACGGAGACCCCAACCGGGATATCGTTTCGTTTCGTTCGTGTCGTGCGTGCGGGCGAGGCGAAGCTGCGTGGGCGCGCGAGAGGAATGAACCCGCCGTTGCCAGGGCGAAGTCAAGACAAATGATTCTCCCCTTCCCGCCCGTCCGGCGGTGGCCTGCGGTGTCCCGCGGTGTCCCGTGGTGTCCCGTTGAGTCCCGTGGTGTCTGCCGCTGCTAGGGCGAAGTCAAGACAAATTAGTCTCCCCCTCCCGCCCGTCCGGCGGTGGCCCGCGGTGTCCCGCGGTGTCCCGCGGTGTCCCGTGGTGTCCCGTGGTGTCCCGCGGTGTTCGCCGTTGTTAGGGCGAAGTCAAGACAAATGATTCTCCCCCGCCCGCCCGTCCGTCCGTCCGTCCGGCGGTGGCTCGCGGTGTCCCGCGGTGTCCCGTGGTGTGCCGTGGGGTCCCATGGTGTCCCGTGGTGTCCCGTTGAGTGAGATCGATAGTGAGATCGATAGTCAGATCGATACTGAGATCGATAGTGAGATCGCTACTGAGATCGATGTGATGCCTCGTGGTGTCCCGTGGTATCCCCAAAAGTGCGATCGATAGGGAGATCGATAGTGAGATCGACAGGTGTCCCGTGGTGTCCCGTGGTGTCCCGTTGAGTGAGATCGATAGTCAGATCGATAGTGATATCGATACTGAGATCGATGTGGTGCCCCGAGGTGTACCGCGGTGTCCCAAAAAGTGAGATCGATAGTGAGATCGACAAGTGTCCCGTGGTGTGCCGTGGTGTGCCGTGGTGTCCCGTCGAGTGAGATCGATAGTGAGATCAATAGTGAGATCGATGTGGTGTCCCGTGGTGTCCCGTGGTGTCCCGTGGTGTCCTATTGTGTCCCGTTGAGTGAGATCGATAGTGAGGTCGATAGTGAGACCGAGAGGTGTCCCGCGGTGTCCCGTGGTGTCCCGTGGTGGCCCGTGATGTCCCGTGGTGTCCCGTTGAGTGAGATCGATAGTGCGATCGACAAGTGTCCCGTGGTGTCCCGTGGTGGCCCGTGGTGTCCCGTGGTGTCCCGTTGAATGAGATCGATAGTGGGTCGATTGAGTCAGATGTTGGTTCCCCCCCCCTCTCCCCCCCCCACAACCTCCTTATCACCCGAAGGCTGGTCGTATAGGTATGGTTGGGTTGGCCAGTGGGCTGAGTGACTGGTATGTTTGTTTGTTTGTTTTCAGCCGTTGATTGATTGACGGAGGGAGTGATTGGGTTGTTGGTGTTGGTTGTTTTGAACAACCGTACTCTGTCACTTCTTGGGTATAGTATTGATTACTCGACTGATGAATTGCTTATAATATTGATTGCCCTACTGATTGTTTGATTGATATGTTGATTGCGCTTTGGTCTGATATGTTTTTGGCAGTATTCATGGATTTCGATTGTTTGTGTACTAATTGATGCATTTTAATTGATAGTCGGGTTGAAGCGTTTTGATTGACTGCGTTTTGGGTTTATAGGTTGATGGACTGTTCGAGTCTCAGAAGGATTCATAGGTGATTGGTTGAATTGATGGATGGATTGCCTGATATAGTGAATCGATTATGGGGCCCGATAACAGATGACTGATAGATCTTCCTCATTGTATGGTTTGCAGCTGGTTCCTCGGCTAATTGGTCGCTGATTGTTCGATTGATTACTTTATCACTTTGTTGACTGGCCGACCCATCTATACGTTCACTCATCATTAACCAATCGTGTCGCCCGTGTGACCATTGGGTTTCGCTGCGCGCTTTCACCGGGCGAAACCGTCCATGGCACCTGCGACCAGCCAGTGTAATGGAAGAGGATGTTGTTGACATGGCCGTCCAACCGCTTCCTTGAAGTCGAAAGGTGACAGGGGATGGATGCATGGTGGAAGCGGAACCTGAAGGACATGTAAGAGACGACCAGGAGGCACACGGAAGGGGTCACGCGATAGCCCACGATCCGATAAGTTCGGGTAAGGCTCACCCTTGCGTGCACATTGGCCCATCAACTGCCTCAAAGGCACCTGCGGGGCTCCCTTTATGGAGAGCTGGAACCGCTTTGGGACGTGAGGGATGGCATGGGACGGGGCAAGGGACGCTAGAACCTGGGCGGCTTCGATGGATTCCGCAGGCAGCTCCTGGATGACCTGGCCGCCTCCTACTATGAAATTCGGGCCTTCTGCCAGCACCGTCGCATCGACATTGATTGAGACGATGTGTGGCGTCAGCGGCAGGATCGACAGGCGCAGGAAGACGGTGGTACTGGCCGGGGAGGCTAGCGGGCCAGCGGGGCCTCCTGGCCCGCCGGAGACCAGTTTTGCACGCTGGGGATCTGGCCTCCAAGTCTGCCCCCCCGCCAGTGGCGGCTCCGGTCCGCGACGCGCCGGCGCGCCCTCGGACCTGCCCCCCCGGGCACCTGGCTCCCAAGTCCTGCGCGCACCTGGTAGGAATGACAGCTTGCACGATGCCAACCTCCCCTTGGGAGTGGGTCCCGTGCCCCCCTTTTACTTGTGCGTGCGCCGAGCAGGTGTGCGTGCGTCGAGCAGGTGCTCCTCCCGAGGGCGCGCTGCCCCCCCAGGGGGCGCGCTTTCCTGTACTCTCTTCCTTCCCTTCGAGTGCGTCCACCCCCCACGTGAATTCCCCCCTCCTTCGCGGCTGAGGTGCCTGCCCCCCCAGGTGGGTGCTTCCGCGCATGTATGAACCCCGATCAGGTGCGACGTTCCATGACGGAGCGGGTAATCATCGACACGCCCGCTGTGTTCCTGTGGGTGCAGATCCCTCCGCTGTCCTGGGGGGTCTTGGGTGGGGCCTCTGTGCCGCCCTCGCTGGCTCTTCCCGGCGCCGCCTCCCATCAGCCGTGCGCCCTGCCAGGGCCTCGCGCTCCCTTGGCCGCCGCGCGTGGGGGGGCCCCCTCCCTGGCGGCCCCCTCCTGCCTCGGTGCCCCGGCTGGGCCTCGCTCCTCGATGGCTTCGAGGCGCAGCTGGCCTCCCGGCCGCGCTGCTCGCACCGGCCGGGACGACGCCTTCGTCCGCCGTGCCCCGCCGCCCTCCGCCGCAAGGCGCCCCGCCTCGCCTGGCCCTGTGGCGAGGCGGACGTGCCGCGCCCGGCTGCGATGCGTGCGCCGGCTGGGTCTGGCGCCTAGCCTTTTCGCCGCCGCGCCGGCCGCGCCCGCCGCCGCCGGGGGACCTCGCGGCGGTTTGGCACCTTTTGCTGCCCGGCGGCGGTGCCCCGGCGCAGCAGCCCTCCCTGGCTTCTGGCAGCCCTGCTGGTCGCCTTCTGGGCGCCGTTGCCGGCAGCCCTGCCGCGTGGCGCCAGCCACAGCTTCTCGCCTGTCCAGCTGCCCTGGCCCCTGGTGGCCCTGCTGGGCGACAGTGGCCCTTGCCAGTACTCGTCATGCTGCGCCACTTCAGCACTTGGCGGTGGCAGTTCAGAAGACCCTGTCAGGTTATTGCCTTGCCGCCCTCGACACCGCAGCCACAGACCTGCAGCGCGGTCCACGGCAGCTCGGCCTGGCCTTATTGCAGCATTTTGCTGCCGCGAGCTGGACGCTGGCCAGCCAAAGCCTGTCAGCCAGTCACCCACGGCCGTCTGTCGAACACATGGTGGGCTTGCTCGCCGCTCCTCCCGCATTGGTGCAACTTGGTCTACGCTTTCAGTGCCTGCAGCCTCTGCGCCAGCTGGTTGTGGCCATGGTGTCGCTCCGCGTCCATTGCCAGGCTGCTTCAGCACAGGCTGGCCGCCTCGGCCACTCCTGTCGAAGGTTTTCGTGCTGTGAGTGCCCCTCCTGCTCCTCCCTCCCTCCGCGGCCGCTCTCCGCCCCTGTCCCCTCTCTTGCTGCCAGACAATTCGTGCGCGCCCGTGTCCGGCCCACTAGAGCGCGCGTTCGGATCGCCTCTGCCGCGCTGCGAGGAAACAAGTTCGCTCTTCTCTCCGACTCGTGACAGGAAAGTGTTCCGTGCCGTATGATGGTGGCGCGGTGGCTGGATGACCCCCAGGGATCGCATGCTAGTGGCCGGGGCCTCCCCTTCCTCCTCGTGTTCATTCGCCGCCTTTGGGGCGACGACATCTATACCATTGCCCCAGCCTGGCCCATCGTCCATCGTGGGCCCACGGGTGGTGTACATGCTTCGTTTGCCAAGCTAAGGGGGCGCATGCGCCGCCCCTGGGCCCAGTGCGGGCCAGGCCTTTGGCAGCGAATGTGTAGTTCAGATTTCGTCGCGCTACGCATCCCCCTCCCCTCCCCCCCTTCCCCTCCGCGCCCACTCACCGGCCGCGGTGGCATGGCGCACCGCCCAATGGCTGATCGGGCGGAGGCGCCCGAGAGCTCCGCTGCAACGCGGCCCTGGGGCGCGCGGCCGAGCCGTTTTCGGGGGCCGCCCCGTCGCCCGTCCCCGGTCGTCCTGGCGTGCCGTGCCGTCGTCGGTCGTTGGCCCCGCGCTCCGCGGCTGCGTGCCGCCCCACCCCTTCCTCGTGGGGCCCAGCGGGGCGCCGCAGCTGCACACCACCATCCCCCCCCCGAGGGCGCCCGCTCTCGCCGGCCCATGAGGGGGAGGACGAGGAGGAGGAGGAGGAGGAGGAGGAGGAGGAGGA
>CAUYUJ010018647.1:0-73202 GCA_963575745.1 Prorocentrum cordatum
CTCCTCCTTTTCCTCCTCCTCCTCCTCCTCCTCCTCCTCCTCCTCCTGCTCCTCTCCTCCTCCTCCTCCTCCTCCTCCTCCTCCTCCTCCTCCTCCTCCTCCTCCTCCTCCTCCTTGGGGGGAGGCCTGGGGATTATATCGGGCGCTCGAGTGCTCGGCGGGGCCCCTGGTGTATGTCACGGATAACAGTATCGTTGCCGACGACTGGTATCATGGGTATGTCCAGAGATCTCGGGGGGCAACCTTATGTCTTGGAAAGTGATTGGGGATATTGTCCATATGCAGGGGAGGGGTTTATATATGGTGGTTGTCATGCAAGTTCCGTCGCATGGCGAGATCGACGCGTGGACCTCGTGTGGGTGCCCTGAGTTTATTATCCTTGGCAATGAAGTGGCTGATCAATTTGCGCGTGAGGGGGGAACCTTGCACCAGCTTGATCCTGAATTCGCTGGCCGTGTTCGTAAGGTTGAGCTCGACGCGTCTCTGGCTCGGAAAAGGCGGATCAGAAGTACTCTCGAGGCCATGGCGGTCAGGCCCTCTCCCGAAAGGCGCAACCCTGGGCGGCCCTCCCCTTCTCCTGCTCCGTCCACGCTCGCCATGTTCGCTTCCGAACATGCCATCAGTGGTTGTGACAAGCGGTGTGTGCGGTGTTGTGGGAGCGCTTCCATGGATTGCCGTACTGAGTGGCTGTGCACGCCGTGCCCCAGTCTGATCCCAGTTAAGTATCATGCCCGTCGTCTGCCGAGGGGGGGGTAAGGTTCACTTCGGGGGTGGTTGGATTCATGATTCCCATTCCCCTCTGTACTCATCCTCCTCCTCCTCCTCCTCCTCAGGCACGTGGAGTTGGCCGTCGTGCGGTGGTTCGGTTCCGAGCAGCTCAGCAAAGGGTTGTCATCCAGATGCGAAGGACACCCCTCGGATACCCGCCGCAAATATCTCGATAATTTCGAGGCAGGGAGGCCACCGAAGGACAAGGCGGCCAACCGAGCACCTCTAGTGTACATCGGGCGTTGAGGATTCACATCGTGAAGGAGCACATTCCATTCCACTCCCTCCTCCTCCTCTCCCTCTCCCTCCTCCCTACTCCCTCCTCCTCCTCTCATCCTCCATCATCCCTCCTCCTCCCCTCCTCCTCCCTCCTCCTCCTCCTCTTCCTCCTCCTCCTCCTCCTCCTCCTCTTCCTCCTCCTCCTCTTCCTCCTCCTCCTCCTCCTCCGCCTCCTCCTCCTCCTCCTCCTCCTCCCCCTCCTCCTCCTCCTCCTCATCCGCCTACTACCTTTGTTCTCTTCCTCCTCCTTTGTTCCTCCTGATGATCGTCCTCCTCCTCTTCTTCCTCCTTCCCCTCGGGCTTCGAGGGGCAGATAACCAATTGGGGCGGTGTGATGGTGGGGCTGAGATGCCGTGTCCCGACGGGGATGGGGATAGGCTGGATGATACTGAGAAGCAGGGGGGCAACTCCTCTCATACCACCTTGTTTGGCCTTGCGAATCGACGCTAATCAACGCTAGCCGACGCGAATCGACGCCAAGTCGACCGACGCGAATCGACGCGAAATCGGCGCTGCCTCATCGACCACCAGGCGCTCATCGACGCCAATGCCCTCTGAAGACGGAATGGCGATGGTACGCAAGGCTCCCATGACTTGCTGCCGGAGGACGGCGGTCGGCAGCGACGGCGAGGCGGCGACCGCGAGGCGGCGGCGGGGGCGGCGGCCTCGGCGCTGACGCCGCCGCCGCCGCCGACAGACGAGGCGCGCAGGGAGGGAGCAGGGCGAGGCAGCGGGGGACCCGTCGTGCTGCCGTGCCAGACTGCGCGATACTCGACCCCTCACCAACAAAAAGAAGCATGACTGCCCAAGTTGGATGCAAATCGTCAACTCGAACTCTGGGTGGGGTATTTGTCAAGGGGGAGGCGATTCACCTCCCGACAGGGCCTGCCCAATCCCGCCCCCTTCCGTCCTCCTCCCCCCCCCCTCCTCCTCCTCCTCCTCCTCCTCCTCCTCCTCCTCCTCCACCTCCTCCTCCTCCTCCTCCATCCCCTCCTCCTCCTCCTCCTACCTCCTCCTTCTCTCTCCTCCTCCTCCTCCTCCTCCTCCTCCTTCCCCTCCTCCTCCTCTCCTCCTCCTCCTCCTTCCTCCTCCTCCTCCTCCTCCTTCCTCCTCTCCTCCTCCTCCTCCAGCCCCCCCTCCACCCCTGCCGACGGCACGTGCCCAACCCCCCCAGCGGACTCAAGGGGGGGGGGGGGCGATGATCACCCCATCCAAAGAACTCTCTGTCGCTGGATGGCTCGTTCTGAGCCGCGTCTGCATCGCAAAACGGGGGGGGCGGGGCGACTGGGGAGGGGCATGCCACTCCTGGACAAGAGCCTTGCCTTGTGCTGCTCCCATCGTACTTCAGGGCCACATCCCAAAAATAATTTCGAGCACCCGAAAAAGTGTCGAAGTGTCGAAAGAGTGTCGAAACAGTGTCGGACGAGTGTCTCCCAGGCCCGACACGTGAAAACCCTCGAGGTTCGGTACTTTTGTTGGGTGCTCGAGATTCTTTCTGGCGATCAAGGCTAGAGCAGGTTGGAACATCATGAGCCTTGCCCCGAACCGTAGCCGCCACGATCGCCGCGGCGACCTGCGAAACCGACCCGGAGGCCTGCTTCGGGGTCGATGCCAGGCACGGTCGTGGCCACTGCTCCATCGGCGTTGCTCCGCGACGTCTGGCCCGCCCCCCTGCATGCTGCCGCACGCGGGGCCCTCTTTCCTCGGGACTCTGCGGACTACCTACCAGACCATCCCAACCCAACCCGAGGACCCGAATTTGACCCGACTTTCGGGTTGGGGGGGGGACGTACAGTGGAGGCCAGTCCACAGGAAACCTTGAACAAGAAACCTAACCCAGAGACCCCAGGACGTCCAGTGATGTTTGGTCTGGGAACGTCACGCTGTCCATAGCAAAACCATCGAAACCCAAGAAACCCAGGGCACCCTGGAGGCAAGCAGGGTGTTTCTTGGCATGGGTCTCCACTGTACGAGTTCCATGTGTTTTTACAATGTTCCCCGACCCCCCCCCACTGGAAATGGAGGGCAAATTGAAGCCTTCGGGTTGGGTTGGGGTGGTTTGGTGAGTGGTGATCTGCCAGGCCTCGATGGCCGAAGCTGCCGAAGCTCCATAGCTGGTGCTGCTGCTCGCGCGGCCAGCTGCCAGCTACGGC
Organism: Prorocentrum cordatum; assembly: GCA_963575745.1. Taxonomy (NCBI): domain Eukaryota; class Dinophyceae; order Prorocentrales; family Prorocentraceae; genus Prorocentrum; species Prorocentrum cordatum. The sequence continues at coordinate 3,201 of CAUYUJ010018647.1, forward strand.
AGATGCAGGTGCTACTACAAGCGCGTGAAACACCAACTCTGCGAGACACATCCTTAGGTCGGGCATGTCCCCCTACAGGCCGAGTTTGTACGAATTACTCTGTGACGTACCCAACGCTTTCTATACATGTGGCGATTATACTCAGGACCACTCAATGCTGACTGGCATTCTGAAGGACCCGCAGTGCGCAAGAAGAGCACCCAGCAGTGATTTCAGAAGAACGCAGCAAGAAGAGGAACGGCCAAAACACAAAATGGGAGCACAGGGGCGTTGAAAGAAACGCGCCCAAAAAGTGACCACAGAAGAGCGCGGCGGTGAGGGCTAACGCCCCCCAGAGGGCGGCGAGGTCCCGTGGTGATCTGCGTATGGCGTACGTCCGCTGGGCCTCCCAGGAGCCCACGAAAGTGGCGACGGTTGCGCAGATCGCAAGGCCCCCAAGGGGCGGCGAGGTCCCGTGGTGATCTGCGTATGGCGTACCTCCGCTGGGCCTCCCAGGAGCCCACGAAAGTGGCGACAGTTGCGCAGATCGCAAGCCCCCCAAGGGGCGGCGAGGCCCCGTGGTGATCTGCGTATGGTGTACCTCCGCTGGGCCTCCCAGGAGCCCACGAAAGTGGCGACAGTTGCGCAGATCGCAAGCCCCCCAAGGGGGCGGCGAGGTCCCGTGGTGATCCGCGTATGACGTACCTCCGCTGGGCCTCCCAGGAGCCCACGAAAGTGGCGACAGTTGCGCAGATCGCAAGCCCCCCAAGGGGCGCGGTGAGGTCCCGAGGTGATCCGCGTACGACGTACCTCCGCTGGGCCTCCCAGGAGCCCACGAAAGTGGCGACAGCTGCGCAGATCGCAAGCCCCCCCAGGGGGCGGCGAGCTACCGAGGTGTTCCGCGTATGACGTGCCTCCGCTGGGCCTCCCAGGAGCCCACGAAAGTGGCGACGGTTGCGCAGATCGCAAGGCCCCCAAGGGCGGCGAGGTCCCGTGGTGATCTGCGTATGGCGTACCTCCGCTGGGCCTCCCAGGAGCCCACGAAAGTGGCGACAGTTGCGCAGATCGCAAGCCCCCCAAGGGGCGGCGAGGCCCCGTGGTGATCTGCGTATGGTGTACCTCCGCTGGGCCTCCCAGGAGCCCACGAAAGTGGCGACAGTTGCGCAGATCGCAAGCCCCCCAAGGGGGCGGCGAGGTCCCGTGGTGATCCGCGTATGACGTACCTCCGCTGGGCCTCCCAGGAGCCCACGAAAGTGGCGACAGTTGCGCAGATCGCAAGCCCCCAAGGGGGCGGTGAGGTCCCGAGGTGATCCGCGTACGACGTACCTCCGCTGGGCCTCCCAGGAGCCCACGAAAGTGGCGACAGCTGCGCAGATCGCAAGCCCCCCCAGGGGGCGGCGAGCTACCGAGGTGTTCCGCGTATGACGTGCCTCCGCTGGGCCTCCCAGGAGCCCACGAAAGTGGCGACGGTTGCGCAGATCGCAAGGCCCCCAAGGGGCGGCGAGGTCCCGTGGTGATCTGCGTATGGCGTACCTCCGCTGGGCCTCCCAGGAGCCCACGAAAGTGGCGACAGTTGCGCAGATCGCAAGCCCCCCAAGGGGGCGGCGATCTACCGGAGGTGATCCCGCGTATGACGTGGCCTCCGCTGGGCCTCCAGGACCCACAAAGTGGCGACGAGTTGCGCAGATCGCAAGCCGCCCAAGGGGCGGCGAGGTTCCGAGGTGATCCGCGTATGACGTACCTCCGCTGGGCCTCCCAGGAGCCCACGAAAGTGGCGAAAACAGTTGCGCAGATCGCAAGCTCCCCAGGGGGCGGCGAGCCACCGAGGTGCTCCGCGTATGACGTACCTCCGCTGGGCCTCCCAGGAGCCCACGAAAGTGGCGACAGTTGCGCAGATCGCAAGCCCCCCAAAGGGGGCGGCGATGTACCGAGGAGATCCGCGTATGACGTACCTCCGCTGGGCCTCCCAGGAGCCCGCGCACGAAAGTGGCGCAGATCACAAGCCCCCCAGGGGGCGGCGAGCTACCGAGGTGATCCGCGTATGACGTACCTCCGCTGGGCATCCCAGGAGCCCATGAAATTGGCGACAGTTGCGCAGATCGCAAGCCCCCCAAGGGGGCGGCGAGCTACCGAGGTGATCCGCGTATGACGTACCTCCGCTGGGCCTCCCAGGAGCCCACGAAAGTTGCGACAGTTGCGCAGATCACAAGCTCCCCAGGGGGCGGCGAGCTACCGAGGTGATCCGCGTATGACGTACCTCCGTTGGGCCTCCCAGGAGCCCACGACAGTGGCGACAACTGCGCAGATTGCAAGCCCCCCAGGGGGCGGCGAGCTGCCGAGGTGATCCTCGTATGACGTGCCTCCGCTGGGCCTCCCAGGAGCCTACGAAAGTGGCGACGATTGCGCAGATCGCAAGCCCCCCAGGGGGCGGCGAGGTGCCGAGGTGGTCCGCGTATGACGTACCTCCGCTGGGCCTCCCAGGAGCACTCGAAAATGTCGACCGTTGCGCAGATCGCAAGCCCCCCAGGGGGCGGCGAGCTACCGAGGTGATCCGCGTGTGACGTACCTCCGCTGGGCCTCCCAGGAGACCACGAAAGTGGCGACCGTTGCGCAGATCGCAAGCCCCCCAGGGGGCGGCGAGCTGCCGAGGTGATCCGCGCATGACGTACCGCCGCTGGGCCTCCTAGGAGCCCTCGAAAGTGGCGACAGTTGCGCAAATCGCAAGCCCCCCAGGGGGCGGCGAGGTACCGAGGTGATCCGCGTATGACGTGCCTCCGCTGGGCCTCCCAGGAGCCTACGAAATTGGCGACAATTGCGCAGATCGCAAGCCCCCCAGGGGGCGGCGAGATCCCGAAGTGATCCGCGTAGGGCGTACCTCCGCTGGGCCTCCCAGGAGCCCACGAAAGTGGCGACAATTGCCGAGATCGCAAGCCCCAAAGGGGGCGGCGAGGTGCCGAGGTGATCCGCGTATGACGTACCTCCGCTGGGCCTCCCAGGAGCCCACGAAAGTGGCGACAGTTGCGCAGATCGCAAGCCCCCCCAGGGGGCGGCGAGCTACCGAGGTGATCCGCGTATGACGTGCCTCCGCTGGGCCTCCCAGGAGCCCACGAAAGTGGCGACAATTGCGCAGATCGCGAGCCCCCCAAGGGGGCGGCGAGCTACCGAGGTGATCCGCGTATGACGTACCTCCGCTGGGCCCCCCAGGAACCCACGAAAGTGTCGACAGTTGCGCAGATCGCAAGCCCCCCAAGGGGCGGCGAGCTACCGAGGTGATCCGAGTATGACGTGCCTCCGCTGGGCCTCCCAGGAGCCCACGAAGGTGGCGACAGTTACGCAGATCGCAACCCCTAGGCAAGGCCACCCAACAGACAAGACGGCGAGGCAGGAATCAGGAACCAAACGGCAGGACAGCACAGATGGCAGGAGCGAGGAGGCGGGAGAAGGAGGGTGGAGATCACACTGCTCTATTCAAAACGTGAACCCAACACAGGAGGGTTGGGAAAAATTCGAAAAATATACAGAAATACACCAAAACTGCCAAAAGATACTCCAAAAATAGTCCCCCGACTATTTTTTGATGAGGGACAGGCCCAACATAAACATATCCTGACGCAGAAATAAGCTGCGAAAAACGGCATAAACATACCAGTTGGAAGGTCCGCGCCGACTTCTTGGGAGCGCACCAGACAGCGCCGGAGGCGCCGCCCAGTGGCGGGGCAGGTGTCTCAGCGCCGACCCAAGATCTCCGCGCGCACCTCCGAAAGTGTTGGTGTTTGTGCCGCTTTGCTCGAGAGGACTGGCCCGCGCAAGACCTATGGCGGCCCTCGGGGCCGAGCCGGCACTGCTAGCCTGACCGTTTTGATCGGGCGTGCCAGGGCTCATTCTTCCCTGGAGACACTGTCCACGGCTTCCGGCGTGCATGGCCAGAGCGTGTGTGGAGTTCGCGATCCGTGATAGATCCACGCGAACCTTGCCAGCAATCAGAAGCGAGGCCCGCGACGGCAAGCCTGCCGCCGCCCTGCATGCGCTACGTTCACATGCTGGAACCAACCGCCACTGCTCTTCTGACGCACGAGAGTGACAACTTAATTATACGAGATCGTCTGCCACAACTCTCAACCACCGCAGGCGCTATTGCAATACGCAACGAGTTCCCTGCACTTGTTCTCGCACTCTGATTTTGCTTGCCCAGACTTTGACCCGCAGAAAGCGTCCCACTGTTCAAAGGTGAAGCTCTTGCAAAAACCTGTGCAATGAGTAACTCCTGGTTGAAGCGTTCCACACGCGGCAACTTCTGAGAAAATAACAAAAGATATGGCGACGAACAGACGCATCCCGAATATGTTGACGCTCTAGCTGTCTGCTGGCCACGAGGCTGCGTTAAGAAGGACTTACTCTCTCAGAGATGCACGTACGCCGAGATGGCTCGAACGAACACTGCCTGAGCCAGACTGCACTGAGCCAAAACAGTCACGGGCGTTGCACTCAGAAACTTAGGCACTGGCACGTGGCGCACCACCTATGGAAGGGCCCCCGCCTCTGAGAGCCGGGGTGGTCCAGAGCACAGCCTGTGCGCGAGGAGCCTGTGTGCGTAGGAGGGGAGGAAGAGGAGGAGGAGGAGGAGGAGGAGGAGGAGGGAGGGAGGAGGAGGAGAAGGAAGGAGGAGGGAGAGGGGGCGGAGGAAAGGAGAGGGAGGGAGGGAGGAGGGAGGGAATGGAGAGAGGAGGAGGATGAGGAGCAGAGGAGGAGAGGAGGAGAGTGATGAGGAGGATGGGAAGGAGGAGGAGGAAGGTAGGAAGGGAAGGAGGGGAGGGAGGGAGGATGCAAGGAGGAGGGAGGGAGGAAGAAGAGGAAAAGAAAGAGGAGGAGGAGGAGGAGGAGGAGGAGGATCATATCGGATCGGATCGGACGTCCGCGAAAAAGCTGCTGCCAGCTACTGCCAGGGGCGTGTCGAGGCCACGGGTGCCACGACAGGCCAGGAGAAGGAGGAAGAGGAGGAGGAGGAGGAGGAGGAGGAAGGAGGAGGGGGGGAAGGAGGAGAGGAGGAGGAGGATGAGGAGTAGGATGAGGAGAGGAGGATGCAGGAGGAGGAGGAGAAAAGGACCACGAAGAGCTGGCACGAGGACATCCACGAGAGACCCAGCCCCCACTCTGGGAGCCCCCGCCGAGGAGACGCGACGTCGGGCCCAGGGTGGCCACGAGGGGGCCACGAGATTCGCGACGATGGTGGGTTCGTTTTGCACCGCCACCACCATAAGTAGGAGGCGGAGGGGTCCTCCTCCTCCTCCTCCTCCTCCTCCTCCTCCTCCTCCTCCACCTGCTCCCCACCTCCAACTTATGGTGGTGGTGGTGGTGGAAAGCAGGCCTATCAGACGAGGCACATTTTCCGTCGGCGGCGAGGCAGAGTGGGCTGCACCAGCGATGGAGCTAAACGGGGACACCGAAGAGCGAATTAGCCAGCATGCAAGAGTAGGAAGGGGACGGATCGGGCGGCCGCGGGGGTGGGAGGGTAGGAGAAGGCCACCCAGAGGTGGAAGAGTTGTGGCGACGAAGCACAGAAGAACCCGGAGGCCCCTTGTTTGCCAGCGGCGACGTGGGGCAATAGCGCTGCCGGTCAGAGAAGAGAGGTGTCTTTTCCAATGTCAAGGTCTGCGCAGGAGGCGGCGGATGTGCTTCATGCCGCCCTCCCTACGTGAAGGAATGACAAGAAAGCCCTGAAGTCCATAATCTGATTCTGTGGAACTGGCACCGCGTGACGCGGAGTTGACGGGTAGGCGTGTGGAGCTTTCTCTCACATGCCGGTCAGGCGCATGGCGCTAGGATGACGAAAAGATTTGGGGCATGGGAGAATTTGTGGTGCCTTGTGCCCCTTCTTGCCAACCCAGTACCGCTGACAGGGACTCCTTCCCCCATGGAGGGAAGGCTTGCGTGCGCCCACCCACCCACCCCCGATGCCAAAGCCCAATATGTGTATGTATAAAAAAACAATGTTTATATACATGTACACCTACCTATACCTATACCTATGCAAATACCAGTGCAAATCCATACACATATACATATACATATGCATATACATATACATAAACATATACATATACATATACATATACATATACATATACATATACACAGACATATACATATACATATACACATACACAGACATATACATATACATATACACATACTTATACATATACATATACATATACGTATACATATACATATACATATACATATACATATGCATATACACATACGTATACATATACATATACACATACGTATGAATATACATATACACACGTATACATATACATATACATATACATATACATATACATATACATACACATACACATATACATATACATAAATGTATACATATGCGTATACTTATACCTATACGTATACGTATATATACACATATACAGATACATAAAACATATACATATAAATATACATATAAACAATTACATATACATCTACATATACATATACATATATTCATACACATATACCTATAGATATAGATATGCATACACATAGACATACACACATACCTATACATCTACATATGCATATACATAAACAAATACATAAACAAATACATATACAACTACATATACATATACATATATATATATATATATATATATATATGCATGCACCTATATATATATATATATATACACTAGAACCATCGCGCGCGCTTCGCGCGCGCTCAGGTTCTAGCCCAGGCCGGGGGGGCGCTGGACGATCTTGGACAACGCTATCAAGCACAGGCGCGCGACGGCATCTGAGGAGCTTCTGGGGTGTTCCGCATGCTTCGTCAACTGGCTGTTGGAGGCACCTCTTGGGTGCCTCTTGGGGGGGCGTCTGAGGGTCCCTTGGGGGCATCGGTTCTGCAATCTGAAGCCGTCATTGGCCGTCTTGGCTGCGTGGAGGCCCGACTTGAGGCCACCTGCGGCCAGATTGAGGCAATCCGGAAGCCTCCCGGGGGCCTCCTGGAAGCAGTTTTGATGCATTTGGGGCACTCTTGGGCTATTTTAAAACCTCTTGGACGTCTCCCAGGGGCCTTTTGGGCCCTCGGGGAGCTTTTGGGGTCCTCGTCGGACCACTTTGGGGCCTCTTGCAGCCTCCTGTGGGCCTTGTGGGGGGACCGCTCTGCTGTTGGGTCGCGTTCCCCTTCTTGGGCCTCTCTTGGGGCTCTTGGGGCCCTCTCGGGCCGTCTTGGGCGCCTCAAGCACCGTCTTGGGGCCCTCGCGGGCCGTCTTGGGGCCCTCTTGGAGGCCTCTTCCTCTATATGGGAGCGGTATTGGAAGCCTCTTGGGCCGTCTTGGAGCATCGGGATGCCAAAAGGCCGAAAAAATAAAACCCGTCAAAGCCCAATCGTAAAACAATGAGTTGTGCCTCTTGGGGCCACCTTGGGAGATCTCTTGAACCTCGTCGGCCCTCTTGGGAGCTTCTTGGGGGCCTCTTGGATCCGATGGGGGCCTCTTGGGACTTCCCGAGAACCTCTCGGGGTAGAAAGCTCGGATTCTCGGTTCGTGTTTCCCTTCTTGGGCCTCTCTTGGGGCCGTCTTGGGGCTCTCTCGGGCCGTCTTGGGCGCCTCAGGCACCGCCTTGGAGCCCTCGTGGGCCGCCCAGGGCCCTCTTGGAAGCCTCTTCGGCTATCTTGGAGCTGTCTGGGAGGCCTCTTCCTCCTCCTCGTCCCCCTCCTCCTCCTCCTCCCACTCCAGCTCTCTCTCCTCCTGATCTTCCTCCTCCTGCAGCGTGTTTCGGAAGGCTCCCGCCGGAACATGCTGTGCACAAGTGCTGTCACTGCTCCCGCCACCGTGCCCTGGGTGGTGGGTCAGAGGCCTCATGGGTGTTGGTTTGGATCTCGTGGTTGGCCTGTCGGGGACGTCGTGAAGGCTGTTTCGCAGCTTCTCGGTAGCCGTTTTGGGACCATTGTGGGGCCTCCTCGGGCTGCTTTGTGGCCTCTGTAGGCATCGTTTGGGCCTCCTGGGTGCCTCTTGGGGGCATCCTGGGGCCTCTTGGGGGCTCTGTCTTGGGCGACTCTGGGGCCGTCTTGGGGCCCCCTTGGGCCGTCTTGGGGCGCTCTTGGGGGCCTATTGAGCCGTCGTAGAACGTCGGACAGCCGAAAAGGCTGGAAGGCCAAAATCGTTCGAAAACCTTCGTAAACTTGACGATTTCGGCATCTGGAAGCGCTCTGGAGAGGCGTCTTGAAGTGTCGTGGAGTGCCTTGGGGGGCCTCTCGGGCCGTCTTGGGCCTATCTTGGGCGTCCTGGAGCGGTCTTTCGGCGACTCGGGGCCCGCTTGGGCCGTCTTGGGAGCCTCTGGAGGCCCTCCTGGACTATTTTGGACCTCCCCGGCCGCCCCTCCTCCCATGGGGCCCAGGACGCGGAAACCCTTCAAAAACACAAGGAAAATGAGCCCCAGTACCCCCATGGAAGCTTTTCGGCGCTCTTGGACCGATGGGAGCTCGAAAACGCGAGAAGCCAAAAACATTGAAAAGAACATTGAACATATACGATTTTGGCCTCTCCGGGCCGTACCGCGATACCTGTCAGACTTCTTGGGGTCTCTTGGAGGCCACTTGGGAGCCTCGAGAGCCGTCGGAAGGCTGACTTGGGCTGCTCGGGAGCGTCTTGGGCCATCCTTTCGCATTCTGGGGGCTCCTAGGGGGCGTCTTGGGCCCTCCTGGAGCGCTGTGTAGGCTGCCCAGAAAGGCTGGGGCAGCAGTGCCGGGAGCGTCCCCGAGATGTGGCCATATCTTTTCAGCGCGTTCCAGGAGCATCTTCCCGGAACGCGCTCGTGGCAGGGCGCCCACGTCCGAGGACGTTGGCATGGGAAACCGCAGCGCGTGATCATTCCAGCGCGTTCCGGCGAAGACCGTCCGGAACGCGCTTGGGCAAGCGCTGGGTTTGAGTAAGGCGAGTGGGAACCGTTCAGGCAGTTTGGGATGCTCGGGGCAAGAGGCGGAAGCCATCCTCATAAGACATGCAGTCTTCCTGGAGCCGTCTTGCAGAAAACACACGAAAAATGAGACCCTGCAGTCGTTCCTGGAGCCGTCTTGGAGCCCTCTTGGGCTGCCCTGGAGCCTGTTGGAGCCCTCTGCGGAATGGTCTTGGAGCCCGCGCCGAGGATCTGGAAAATGTCCGGGACCATCGCGGCGGCCTCCGAGGCCCGGGACGCCGAAACCCCGTGAAAACACAGCGAAAATGAGCCCCGGTACTCGCATGGAGGGTCGGGCAGCTGTTTTCGGGCCCCTGGGTTAGAACCATCGCGCGCTTCGCGCGCGCTCAGGTTCTAGCCCAGGCCGGGGGGCGCTGGACGATCTTGGACAACGCTATCAAGCACAGGCGCGCGACGGCATCTGAGGATCTTCTGGGGTGTTCCGCATGCTTCGTCAACTGGCTGTTGGAGGCACCTCTTGGGTGCTTCTTGGGGGAGCGTCTGAGGGTCCCTTGGGGGCATCGGTTCTGCAATCTGAAGCCGTCATTGGCCGTCTTGGCTGCGTGGAGGCCCGACTTGAGGCCACCTGCGGCCAGATTGATGCAATCTGGAAGCCTCCCAGGGGCCTCCTGGAAGCAGTTTTGACGCATCGAGGGCACTCTTGGGCTATTTGAAAGCCTCTTGGACGTCTCCTGGTGGCCTTTTAGGCCCTCGGGGAAGCTTTTGGGGTCCTCGTCGGACCACTTGGGGGCCTCTTGCGGCCTCCTGTGGGCCTTGTGGGGGGACTGCTCTGCTGTTGGGTCGCGTTCTCCTTCTTGGGCCTCTCTTGGGGCTCTTGGGGCCCTCTCGGGCCGTCTTGGGCGCCTCAAGCACCGTCTTGGGGCCCTCGCAGGCCGTCTTGGGGCCCTCTTGGAGGCCTCTTCCTCCAAATGGGAGCGGTATTGGAAGCCTCTTGGGTCGTCTTGGAGCATCGGGATGCCAAAAGGCAGAAAATTACCCTGTGACGTACCCAACCCATTTGTATCATGGGAAACGAAGAGATGGCCGAAACTTGCACGGACAATCAAATTGCAGGATCCGTTGTTTGATATGTAAGCTACTTGGGACAAGCTCAGCAGCCCTCGAAAGTGGCGACAGTTTCACAGATCGCAGCCCCCAGCAGCCATCGAAACGCAGCGACGAGCGAGGTAAGAAAGTGGCGAGAGTTCACAGATCGCAGCCCCCAGGGATGGCGAGGTCCCATTTGAATCCGCCGTGGGTACCCACTGCGCTGGGCCCCCCAGCAGCCCTCGAAAGTGGCGACAGTTTCACAGATCGCAGCCCCCCAGGGATGGCGAGGTCCCATTTGAATCCGCCGTGGGTACCCACTGTGCTGGGCCCCCCAACAGCCATCGAAAATGCGACAGTTTCACAGATCGCAGCCCCCCATGGATGGCGAGGTCTCATTTGAATCCGCCGCGAGTGCACGCTGTGCTGGGCCCCCCAGCAGCCTTCGAAAGTGGCGACAGTTTCACATATCGCAGCCCCCCAGGGATGGCGATGTCCGCATTTGAATCCGCCCGTGGGTACCACTGTGCTGGCCCCCCAGCAGGCCTCGAAAAGTGCGACGTTTTCACAGATCGCAGCCCGCCCAAGAAACACAGAACCAGAACAAAGAGGGTATGGCGAGGTCCCATTTGAATCCGCCGCGGGTGCACACTGTGCTGGGCCCCCCAGCAGCCTCGAAAGTGGCGACAGCTTCACGGATTCGCCGCCCCCAGGGATGGCGAGGTCCCATTTGAATCCGCCGCGGGTGCACACTGTGCAGGGCCCACACCCCAGCAGGCCTCGAAAGTGGCGACAGTTTCACAGATCGCGAGCCCCCAGGATTGGCGAGGGTCCCATTTTGAATCCGCCGCGGGTGCACACTGTGCTGGTCCCCCCACAGCCCTCACCCTCGAAAGTGCGAACGTTTCACCAGCTCGCAGCCCCCCAGGGATGGCGAGGTCCCATTTGAATCCGCCGCGGGTGCACACCGTGCTGGGCCCCCCCAACCGGCCTCGAAAGTGGCGACAGTTTCACAGATCGCAGCCCACCCAGGAATGGCGAGGTCCCATTTGAATCCGCCGCGGGTGCACACTGTGCTGGGCCCCCCAGCAGGCTTCGAAAGCGGCGATAGTTTCACAGATCGCACCCCCCCAGCTGGCACGCAGCGACGAGCGAGGTCAAAGGCAAGGGGGAAGAGAGGGGCGGGAAGGAAGGAAGGAAGGAAGGTTCGCGCGAGCAGTGCTCTATTCAAAACGAGAACCCAACGCAGGAGGGTTGGGAGTGAAGAGTACCACCAACATAGTCCAACATTACCCTGTGACGTACCCAACCCATTTGTATCATGGGAAACGAGGAGTTGGCCGAAACTTGCACGGACCATCAAATTGCAGGATCCGTTGTTTGATATGTAAGCTACATGGGACACACGCCAATGGCATGATGCGCAGGAGAACCATACAAGAACGAGGGGCGACAACTACAGGCTCGAAGAAGACATGGGGATTCGGGAGCGAAGAGCAGGAGAAAGACGTGCGGGAAACCCATTGTGCTGAGCCCCGTCAGCAGCCCTCGAAAGTGGCGACAGTTTCACAGATCGCAGCCCACCCAGGGACGGCGAGGTCCATTTGAACCCGCCGTGGTTACCCACTGTGCTGGCCCCCCAGCAGCCCTCAAAGTGGCGACGAGGGGCACAGAATCGCCCAGCCCCCCAGGGATGGCGAGTCCCATTTGATCCGACGGGGTGCACACTGTGCCCGGGCCCCCCAGCAGCCCTCGAAGGGCGACAATTTCATTTCACAGGTCGCAGCCCCCCATGGATGGCGAGGTCCCATTTGAAATCGCCGGGGTCCCACTGTGCTGGGCCCCCCAGCAGCCCCTCGAAGTGGCGACAGTTTTCACGATCGCAGCCCTCCCAGGGATGGTCAGGTCCCATTTGAAATCCGCCGTGGGTGCCCACTGTGCTGGGCCCCCCAGCAGCCCTCGAAAGTGGCGACAGTTTCACAGATCCCAGCCCCCCAAGGACGGCGAGGTCCCATTTGAATCCGCCGCGGGTGCACGCTGTGCTGGGCCCCCCAGCAGCCCTCGAAAGTGGCGACAGCTTCACAGATCGCAGCCCCCCAGGGATGGCGAGGTCCCATTTGAATCCGCCGCGGGTGCACACTGTGCTGGGCCCCCCAGCAGGCCTCGAAAGTGGCGACAGTTTCACAGGTCGCAGCCCCCCAGGGATGGCGAGGTCCCATTTGAATCCGCCGTGGGTGCCCACTGTGCTGGGCCCCCCAGCAGCCCTCGAAAGTGGCGACAGTTTCACAGATCGCAGCCCCCAGCAGCCCTCGAAACGCAGCGACGAGCCAGGTAAAAGGCAGGGGGGAAGAGAGGGACGGGAGGGGGTGGGAAGGTTCGCGCGAGCAGTGCTCTATTCAAAACGAGAACCCAACGCAGGAGGGTTGGGAAAAAACGTCAAAGCCCAATCGTAAAACAATGTGTTGTGCCTCTTGGGGCCACCTTGGGAGATCTCTTAGAACCTCGTCAGCCCTCTTGGGAGCTTCTTGGGGGCCTCTTGGATCCGATTGGGGGCCTCTTGGGACTTCCCGAGACCCTCTCGGGGTAGAAAGCTCGGATTCTCGGTTCGTGTTTCCCTTCTTGGGCCTCTCTTGGGGCCGTCTTGGGGCCCTCTCGGGCCTTCTTGGGCGCCTCAGGCACCGCCTTGGGGCCATCGTGGGCCGCCCAGGGCCCTCTTGGAAGCCTCTTCGGCTATCTTGGAGCTGTCTTGGAGGCCTCTTCCTCCTCCTCGTCCCCCTCCTCCTCCTCCTCCCACTCCAGCTCTCTCTCCTCCTGATCTTCCTCCTCCTCCTGCAGCGTGTTCCGGAAGGCTCCCGCCGGAACGTGCTGTGCACAAGTGCTGTCACTGCTGCCGCCACCGTGCCCTGGGTGGTGGGTCAGAGGCCTCATGGGTGTTGCTTTGGATCTCGTGGTTTGCCTGTCGGGGACGTCGTGAAGGCAGTTTCGCAGCTTCTCGGTAGCCGTTTTGGGACCGTTGTGGGGCCTCCTCGGGGCTGTTTTGTGGCCTCTGTAGGCATCGTTTGGGCCTCCTGGGTGCCTGTTGGGGGCATCCTGGGGCCTCTTGGGGGCTCCTTGGGGCCTCCTGGGGCACTCTTCAAGCGGGAGGGTCGAATTTTGGAGTCGTGGTCCCCTCTTGGGCGCATCTTGGGGCCGTCTTGGGGCTCTGTTGGGCTGTCTTGGGCGACTCTGGGGCCGTCTTGGGGCCCTCTTGGGCCGTCTTGGGGCGCTCTTGGGGGCCTATTGAGCCATCTTGGAACGTCGGACAGCCGAAAAGGCTGGAAGGCCAAAATCGGTCGAAAACCTTCGTAAAATTGACGATTTCGGCCTCTGGAAGCGCTGTGGAGAGGCGTCTTGAAGCGTCGTGGAGTGCCTTGGGGCGCCTCTCGGGCCGTCTTGGGCCTATCTTGGGCGTCCTGGAGTGGTCTTTCGGCGACTCGGGGCCCGCTTGGGCCGTCTTGGGAGCCTCTGGAGGCCCTCCTGGCCCATGGGGGGTCGGAGGCGGCGGCCTTCGAGGCCCAGGACGCGGAAACCCTATAAAAACACAGGGAAAATGAGCCCCGGTCCCGCCATGGGGGGTGGAGGCACCTGTCCTGGGGCCCCCGGCCTCGCCCCCAGGGATATATATATAATATATTATATATATATATATATATATACATACATACATACGTACATACATACATACATACATACATACATACATACATACATACATACATACATACATGCATGCATACATACATACATACATACACACATACATGCATGCATGCATACATACGTACATACATATATGTATATGTATATGTATATGTGTGTACATGCACATGCATATGTACATGTACATGTACATGCGCATGTACAAATACATGCACGCATACAAATACAAGAAAACATAAACAGAAACACGTACATATGCATATGCATAAGCAGAAGCATAAACATATACATCTACAAACTCATATATATATGTGTGTATGCATATACATATACATACACATACACATAGACCTGTACATAGGCATTGACATATACATACACATACACCGTTGCATCTGCATATAGCTATGTATATGCATTTACATTCACCTGTGCATATACAGATGCATGTACATTACTGTGTGCCTATAAATGTATGCGCATGGGTCCATACATGCATATACGCATATGTGTATGTACCTGTATGTGTGTATGTATGTATGTGTGTCAGATTGTTTGTGTGTATGTGTATGGGTGTGTGTATGTGTATGCCTGTATGGATGTATGCATGTATGCGTGAGTGTATGTATGTGTGGATGTATGTATGTACGTGTGCAAGTATGTATGTATGTGTATGTATGGATGTCTCTATGCATGCATGTATGTATATATGTATGCATGTATGTATGTAGATATCTACGTATGTATGTGTATGTCTGCGTGTATAGCTGCATGTATGTATGTATGTATACATGTGTGTGCGAATATGTTTGCCTGTTAAGATGTACGCGCTCTTTCGTAGATATAGACTCTATATCTACGAAAGAGCGCGTTTTGTGGTCGCTTGGGGGGGGGAGGTGGAATTGGACCCCCCACCCTCCGGTGACGGAGGGGAGGGGGGGTTCGACCACCCCCCCCCTCCCCTGCTTCTCCTCTCTCCCCCTCCTCGGGCCGGCGCCGGCGTCAGCGGCGGTTGGCGGCTGCGGCGGGGGTGCTGGTGGTGGTGGTGGTAGTGGCGGTGGTGGTGGTGGTGAGGTGGTTTGTGGTGGTTGTGGGGGTGGTGGTGGTGGGCCGTGCTGCTGGTAGTAGTGGTGGTTGTGGCGGTGGTGGTGGTAGTGTGGTAGATTGTGGCGATGGTGGTGGTAGTGGCGGTGGGTTGTTGTACTGGCGGTGGTGGCGGTGGTGGTGAGCTGTTGTGGTGGTGGTGGTGGCTGTGGTGGTGGTGGTTGTGTGGTGGTTTGGTGGTGGTGCTGGTGGGTTGAGGTGGTGATGGTGGCGGTCGTGGTGGTGGCGGTGGTGGTGGTGTGGTGGTTTGCCGTGGTGGTGGTGGGCTGTGGTGTTGGTGGTGGTGGTGGTGCTGCTGCTGGTAGTGATGCTGGCGGTGGTGGTGGGTGGTGGGTGGTGGGTGGTGGTGGTGGTGATGGTGATGTGGTGGTGTGGTGGTTTATGGTGGTGGAATTGGTGGTGGGTTGTGGTGATGGTGGTGGTTGTGGCGGTGGTGATGATGGTGGTGGTAATGGTGTGGTGGTTTCTGGTTTGGTGGTGGTGGCGGTGGTGGTTGTGGTGGGTTGTGGTGGGTTGTGGTGGTGCTGGTGGTGGTGACGTTTTTGGTGGTGGTGGTGGTAAGATTGTTTGTGGTGATGGTGGTGGTTGTGGTGATGGTGGGTTGTGGTGGTTATGGTTGTGGTGGCGGTGGTGGTGGTGCTGGTATGGTGGTCTGTGGTAGTGGTGGTGGTGGTGGTGGTGGTGGTGGTGGTGGTGGTGTGGCCTTCGGCTCTTCCCGCCACTGTATTTTGGCAAAGGGTCAGAGTTCAAATGGATGCCTCTTGAGGTCTCGTCAGAAGGGTTTCGGGAGTGTCTGGGAGCATGCGAGGGCTCGATATGGCGATTTGTGTGTTCCCTCTGCGGCCTTTGGGCCCTCTCTGGTCATCGTCGCTGCGTCCCCGCCGTCGGCGCTGCTGGCCGCCGCCAGCGCCTGCGCTGGCGCCAGCGCGGGGGGGGGGGTTTGAAGCCCCCCCCCCTCCTGGGCCCTCTCTGGTCGTCGTCGCTGCATTGGCGCTGCGGCAGCCGCCAGCGCCGGCGCCGAAGGAGGGAGGAAGGAATGTGGTTTTCTCATCAGTGCCCCGCGCGCTAAAGGAGGGGGGTGGGGAGGTGGTTCGGCTGGAGGCGGGGGGGGGGAGAGGGGAGTCCCCCAGATTCTGATCGACGGCGGGCGCCGAGTGTTGGGGGGGCGCCACCTCCCAACAATCGGCGCTGTCGGTATTCTGTTGTAGGTATTGTAATGTATGTATGTATGTATGTAGGTGTGTTTATGTAATGTGTGTAATGTATGTATGTATGTATGTATGCATGCATGCATGCTGCATGCATGCCATGCATGCATGCATGTTGTATGTATGTATGTATGTTGTATGTGTGCAGGTAGGTAGGTAGGTAGGTAGGTAGGTAGGTAGGTAGGTAGGTAGGTAGGTAGGTAGGTAGGTACGTAGGTAGGTAGGTAGGTAGGTAGGTAGGTAGGTGTATGTATGCATGCATGCATGCATGTATGTATGTATGTATGTATGTATGTATGTCTGTCTGTCTGTATGCGTGTGTGTATGTGTGTATGTATGTATATATGCATGTGTATATGTATGTATGTATGTATGTATGTATGTATGTATGTATGAATGTATGTATGTATGTAGGCGTGCATGTATGTATGTATGTAGGTGTGTATGTATGTATGTATGTATGTATGTATGTATGTATGGTTGTACGTGTGTGTATGTATGTATGCATGTATGATTGTAAGTATGTATGTATATGTATGTGTATACATAAATGTATATGTATATATGTGTTCATGTCAATATGAATGGACGTGTATATGAATGTGTGTATGTATATGTATGTATGTATATATACATGCATGCATGCATGCATGTATGGATGGATGGATGGATGGATGGATGGATGGAGGGATGGATGTATATGTGTGTATGTATGTGTGTGTGTGTGTATGTGTGGATGTGGGTATGTGTATGTGTGTATGGTTATGTGTATGTGTATGTGCATGTGCATGTGTGTATGAATGTGTGTGTGTTGGTTTGTTTGTATGTATGTGTATGAATGAATGCATGGATGTGTGTATGCATGTATGTAGGTATGTATGCGTGCATACACACACGCACACTCTAGACCACGCGCACGCTGCGTGCGCTTGGGTTAACAAGCCCTAGCCTTTGGCGAGCTCACAGGTACACGCGTGTACGTACACGCTAATGGCTGCAACATGACTTGAATAAGGAGGAAGAGCGTGGACAGAGCAGAGAAGGGTTGCTTAGGAACTCCTCGGAAATACTCCACATGCTCGTTAGGTGCTTGTGATCCGCCTAACTGGAGAAGTCCTGGGGCCATATTCGGCGTGGGGGTGGGGTGGACGGTCAGAGGGAGGGCGCCAGTCATCTTGGGTCGGTCTTGGGCCGTCTTCGGCCAATATCGAGTGCCTTAGAATGGGCACCGAGGGGGCCAGAAGGAAATAGGACGAATAGGAGGAGACGGGTGAGCCTCTCCTTCCCGCCTCCCCACTTCTCCTCCCCTACTCTCGTCATTCTCAATATCATGCTGATCCCCCTCTTCCCTCTTCCGTGCAACCTTTCCCTCCTACTCACCCTCCTCATCCTCTATCATCCTCCTCCCTCCCGTCGTTGTTCGCCATTCGTCCTCATCCTGTTCATGCTCGTTCTCCTGCTCCCTCTCCTCCTCCTCCTCCTCCTCCTCCACTGCCCATCCTCCTCCTCGCTCCTCCTCCTCCCTCCTCCTCCTCCTCCTCCGCCTCCCCCACCCTCCTCCTCCTCTCCTCCTCCTCCTCCGCCTCCTCCTCCTCATCATCCTCCTATTCCTCGTGCTCCTTCTCCTACTCTTTGTTGTCTGGCGCATGCTGGCCACGATCGAGGCGCGCCCGACCGTGGCGATACTACAGCGCATCGTGCGCAAACCGTAGAGACCCAGAGCTTCCCACCTCGCTCCTCGATCCTCGATCGACGACGACGACGACGACGACAATCTCCACAACTCCTTCCCTGGGGAAAATCTATAATTGAAATCCGCCCTCGCCAATCCCAGGCCCGGGAACGCCCTCCCGGATTTCGCCTGAAATTCGCTACGGGGCCCCACCCGGACCCCCCAGTTTCCCCGTGGAGGGTCGGGGCATCTGTTGTGGGGCCGCGGACCTGCCCCCCTGGGATATACATATATATGTATATAAGAAAATATAGATGCATGCATACATACATCATGCATGCATGCATACATGCGTACATACATACATACCTACATACATACATACATACATACATACATACATACATACATACATGCATACATACATACATACATTCATACATACATACATACATTCATTCATACATGCATGCATACATACATACATACATACATACATACATACATACATACATACATATGCATACATACATACATACATACATACATACCTACATACATACGTACGTACGTACGTATGTACGTACGTGTATACATACATGCATGCATGCATACATACAGTACATACATACATACATACATACATACATACATACATACATACATACATACATACATACATACATACATTCATGCATGCATACATACATACATGCATGCATGCATACATACAGTACATACATTGCATACATACATACATATATACATACATACATGCATACATGCATACGTACATACATACATACATACATACATATATACATACATACAAACAAATATACAAACATACCTACCTACATGTCTACCCACCTACCTGCATACACGCATGCATACATACATACACGCATGCATACATACATACACAAGCAAAAACACATACACATACACATACACATACACATACACATACACATGCACATGCACATACACATACACATACACATGCACATACACATACACATACACATACACATACATATGCGCATGCACTTACACTTACACATACACCTACACATACAAATGCACGTACACATGCACATGCACATACACATACAAATACACATACACATACACATGCACATGCTCATGCACAGGCACATGCACATACACATACATATACACACTAGAACCACGCGCGCGCTTCGCGCGCGCTTAGGTTCTAGCCTCCTCATCCCCCCTCATTCCCGTCCTCGTCGTCGTCCCTTCTCGGTCTCCTGATGCTCCTGCTCATCCTCCTCCTCCGCGTGCTCATCGTCGTCCTCCTCCTTCTCCTCCTCTTCCTCCTCTTCCTTCTTCCTCTCCTCCTCCTCCTCCTCCTCATCATCCTCCTCCTCTCGCTGGAAACATCCTGTCACCCCCAGCTCGGAGAGGCAGCGTGGACCTGCTCAGTGAAGGAAGTATCCATCTTGGAAAGATATCGGAAGCTCGGAAGCCATGAAAGCCAACCTGGGACGTTCTCAGGCGCTTCTCAGGCTGTCCCAAAACGTCGGGAAGGTCAAAACCGGGCCGTCTTGGGGCTCTCTTGGGCTGGCTTGAGGCCCTACTTGGAGCTTTTTTGGCCATCTTGAGGCGGTCTTGGAAGCATAGGCTATCTTTGAGCGCCGGGAAACTGAAAAGGCGAGGAGGCCGAACACCTGCAAAATCCCGGGGGACATAAGTGATTTCGACCCTGGTGGCACTCGTGGGAGACCTCTCGGAAGCCTCTTGGGCCGCCTCAGCGACCTCGTGGGCTGTCCTTGGGCCATCTTCGGTCGGCTTGGAGTATATTCTTGGGCGCTCTTGGGCGCCTTCTGGGTCGTCTGGAGTTCCTCTTGGGCCGTCTTAGGGGTGCTCTGGAAAGCCTATTCTGAATTTCAATAAAACAATGGAAAATCAACAGTGCTTGCCTGTTGAGGCCCTCCTGGGAGTCCTGGAGGGCCTCAACGAAAGTTGTGAGCCGTCGAGGAGCTCTCTGGGGCTGTATCGGGGCTCTCTGGGGCACGTCCTGGGCCGGACCGACAGCGAAAACAAACAACATGTTTAAAGTATACGTTTTACAAAGGGAATGGGGCTATTTGGGCCACTTGGAGCTCTCTTTGGAGCCCTATTGGGAGTCGCTTGGAGTGTCTTGTGGACTTCTGAAGGTGCCTTCGAGGCCATGTTGGACGTCTGGGAGCGACCTTCGAGCGTTCTGGGTCTGCTCCCGAGCCTCTTGGGGCCTCCTTGGCGCCTCCTGTGAGGCCCTGGAATGCCGAAGCCCTGTAAAAATACAGGGAAAATGAGCCCCCAGGCCACACATTTGTGGTCGAGGTCCTGGCCCGGGGGCCCCGGGCCCCGGTGCCCCGGGGCCAGGTGAAGGTCCAACACCTGCACGAACAGGAAGACATGACAAAAGCCAATCCACATCTCATTATCTCTGTTATCGCCGGTCCGAAGGAAGCCCCGTTCGAAAAAAAAATGTTGTCCCAGGACGTCCAACATGAGCCCCAATCGCTTCATAGTGTATACGGCACCTGCATACTGGGGTCAGAGCCTGGGCACCAGTAGCCAAGGAACGCCCACCGATAACTCATATGCATCACGATTATGCTGGATCGCCTTAAGCACCGTGTCATACATGCAGGCACGCGTGGGCAGAGGATGAGCAGAAGGATTGGAAGGATTGGGAGGATGGCCAGCGGCGGCTCCCCCAATCAGAGGAGGATCGGGAGATGAGAGGGCAGGAGGAAGAGGAGGAGGGGGAAGAGGAGGAGGGGGAAAAGGAGGAGGAGGGGGAGGAGGAGAAGAGGAGAGAAGGAATGGGTGGGTGGCATGACCCGTACTCACTCATCCATGAACAAACATAAGCCGCGCCAATACCCTTTCATGGTCTTGGGGGTGACATGACCGATACTGAGCAAGCTGCAATCAAAAAGCTGATCGACTTCCCATCAGAACCGAAGATAATCAATATAAGCAGCGTGTGATACGAGGGAAACCGTACCATTGCACCCACGAAAACAATCAACCTCAGACCCTCCCAGGCACTCTGAAGGAGAGCCTGCAACCACTGGAAGAACACTGACAACGAGGCACCACCAGGCCTCCCCTTGAAGGGTCTGGGGCATTGCCCGTCCTGAAGAACACCATAGAAACACATCATCTCATCCCTGTTGACGGTCAAGGGCATGACCGATATAGAAGACAACCATCAATCGGTGCTAGAACCATCGCGCGCTTCGCGCGTGCTCATGCTCTACATATCTTGGAGTCGAACGCTTGCCGACGAAGAGGCCCCAGCGGTCTCCAAGAGGGCCCCCAAAAAAAACACAAGTTGCCCCCAAGAGCGCACGAAGGGCGGCCCAAGAGGCATTCAAGAGGCGATTTTTCGGAGCTCCTGCATGTGGACTTCCGAACGGAGAGGAGCGACTTCTGCTCCCTGGGGCTCCCTCAGGATCGCCTGGGGTGCTTCGGGGCGTCCGGGAAGCAAGGAAGCAAGCTCTAGGCTCTAGGGGGCGTTTCGGAGCTTCATGGGGGCGTCTTGGGGGCCTCTTCGGCGCTTCTTGGGCGCCTCTTGGGTGCTTCTCAAGGCCTCCTGGGGACCTCCAGGGACGGAGACTTCCGTTCCAATACCCCCTCTGGCCCCCTTCTTGGAACTGTCCTGGGGGCTTCTTGGGCCGTCTTGGGGTCCCTTCAAGCCGTGTTGGGGCGCTCCTGGCGTGTTTTGGATCTGTCTTGTGAGCCTCTTTGGCTGCCTTGGTGCGATATTCGGAGCCGTCGTGGAGCAACGTCAAGCCGAAAAGGCGGGAACCCCAAAAAACTAATAAAAACCAATCGGCCAATTAATAAAATTGGTGTCTTTATGCCCTCTTGGGGCCCTACTGGGGAGCGTCTTGAAGCCTCCGTGGGCATCTTGAAGCTTTTTGGGCCGTCTCGGGGCTACCTTGGGCGTCTTAGAGCGGACTCTTGGCGTCTCGGGTCCCTCCTTGAGCGTCTTCGGATTCTTATGGCGCTTTGTTGTCACGTTTTGCGAGCCTCTTGCGCCGTCTTGGGAACCCTTTGGGCCGTCTGGGAGCGCTCCTGGGCTATCTTGGAGCCCTCTTGGGAGCCTCTTGGGCAGTTTTTTTTCCCACCCTGAGCCGCACATGGTCTACCAAAAAAATGCTCAAGGACCTGCACATGTCTCGCGTGCCACGCCTTTCAAGGGCTCTTATATATAGTGACACGGGTCCAGTGAGACACGAAAAGCAGCATGCAGAAACACACCCCTAGCACATGCAATCGACCCTGCATCGGCTCTCCGGTTCATGTGGAAACATGTCGCGATTGTCTGCTCTCCGTCGCGGCCTGTGTTGGCCAAGACAAAAAATCGCAGGACCCGCTGGCCAGTCACAGCGTGTGCTGGCTGGGGATACAACGACGTGCAGACTCAGCATGCTGAATCGCACCCCTCGGACGTGCAATCGACCCTGTGATGGTCTTGTCCTCGTCGGGGCCTGAGCCAGCCACGTATTAAACTATAGCCTCCATCATTTCCGCTTCTTGATTGAAGCCCCTTTGGGCCGTGTTTTGTTTTTGTTTTGGGGGGGGAACAATAGGGACGACTGGGCATGTTTGCGCGGCCACCACGCAGGACCTCTGGCGGCGCCACTTTAAAAATATTAAGTTCCCTACCACGCTGGCATTCAGCGAGGCGTTGCTGCCCGCACAATATGCCCGATCTGTCTGCCACGCCCGCCAGCTCCCGAGTCACTTTTGCCGATGAGCGACGGGCGGTCCAGCAGGCTGAAATGAAGACTCTGCTGCCCAGATATACCAGGCCACGCCTGCGAGAAGAGGCAACGGTCGCAAGCCAGCTGACTGCCAGAATAAAGGCCCGCGACACATACCACGAACAGAGCTACGAGTCTCAATGAATATGGCTGGGCAACCAACAAGTCAACACCTTCGATGCTACGATCCCCGTGAGAGAAGCGGCAGACCCGCATCAAGTCCCGAGCCCTTGCAAATACATACAAAGCTGGAAGGTCCGCACCCCAATGGCTACGAACCCTCGTCAAATACGGCCCAAACATGGCACAACATTGCTCAAGATGCGTGCAAGACGTCCTCGGGACGGCCCAACCGGCCACCGAAGCGGCCCAACCCTGCTTTGCGAGGCCTTTCCAAGAAGAGCCCAGGAAAACGCGAACTATTCGTTTCAATTTGCTTCTTGAACGAATTGGGACACCTCGCCGGTTCGGCCCCCCGACGCTCCACAACGGCTCGGAGAATCCCCAGGACGACTACCAAACGGCCGAAGATCCCCCCCCGCGAAGAAGGCCCCGAGGCGTCCCAAGAGAACTTCCAAGCCGCCCTCCTCCTCCTCCTCCTCCTCCTACTCCTCCTCCTTCTCGTCCTCACCATCCTCCTCATCCTACTGCATATCTGCTGCTCATCTTCCCCTCCTCCTCCTCCTCCTGCCTCTCCTCCTCCTCCTCCTGCCGAAGACTGCGGCAAAACGGCCCCAAGAGAAGAGCCCCACCAAAGAAACGGCAAGCCGCATATTCAAGCTTCCTGCCTCGAGAAAGCCAGCGCCGCCACAAGAGGCCTCCAGGAGGCCACAAACATAGAACCCGATGAAACTCGAGTGGTTTTGAAGCGCGTGGGACTTATCGCTCCAGAGGCCCAAGAGGCCCCAGGGCGGCCTAAGAAAATGCCCAAGACGGCCACAAACGTTCCCGAAGACGGCGCCGCAAGCCGGAAACGCAAGCCTTCCGTGCCGAGAGGGCTCCCGGAGGCTCAACGACGAGCTCTGTAGGCCCGATAGGACCACTCCTAAGAGGCATCGCGGCTTCTATTCGTCTCTCTTGTTGTTGATTGCTTTCTCTCTCTCTCTCTCTCTCGGTGTGCCTCGGTCTCTCTCTCTCTCTCTCTCTCTCTCGGCTTTCGGGCTCCCCGAGATCCCCGGAGCCCACGTTTGCGAACGTCTTGGGCCCTTCGTGGGCCGTACCGACAGCGAAAACAAACTACGTTTTACAAACAGAATGAGGCTATTTTGGCCGCTTGGAATTGTATTGGGGGCCCTATTGGGGGTCGCTTGGAGTGTCTTGGGGACTTCTGAAAATGTCTTCGAGGCCATGTTAAGCGTCTAAGAGCGACCTTCGGGCGTCCGGTGTCTGTTCTGGAGCCTCTTGGACCCTCCTTGACGCCGAAACCCTGTAAAATCACAGGGAAAATGAGCCCCGGGGCCCACATTTGTGGTCGGGGTCCCGGCCCGGGCCCCCGGACCCGGTGCGCCGTTATATGTATATACGAGAGGACGCGTTCCACGGGCGCTTGCCTTGGGAACATTCGGCGGCGCGCTTCGAACCGGGGGGTGGGCCCCCACCCCAAGACTCGGCGCCGTCGATCAAAACCAGGGGGACTCCCCTCCCCCCCAAGGCCCCCCCCACCGGCGCCGGCGCTGGCGGCCGCCAGCAGAGCCGACGGCGGGGACGCAGCAACGATGACCAGAGGCAGCCCGAGGGGGGGGGAGGGAGTTCAAAAACCCCCCTTCCCCCCCCCCTGGCGGCGCCGGCGCCGGCGCCGGCGCTGGAGGCGGCCAGCAGCGCCGGCGCTGGCGCCGGCGCCAGCGGGGACGCACCGACGATTACCTCCACTACTCCACTTACCACCACCATCACAACCACGAACCACACCACCGACCGCTCAACCCACCCACCACCACCACGCCAACCACCACAAACCACCACCACCTACCACAACCACCACCACCACAGCTCACCATCACCAAGCAACCACCTACAACAAAAACCCACCACAACACCACACACATCAAAACCACATTCACCACCACAACCGACACAACGCAACATCACTACGCGAAGCACACCCACCACCAACCACCACAAACCATCACACCACCTACCACCACCACCACCACCACCACCACCAGCACCACCTCCACAAACGACCGCCACCACCACAAACCCACCACCACCACAAACCATCACCACCACCACCAGCACACCACCACCAAACAACCACCACAACCCACCCACCACCACCACCACCACAAACCACCACCACAAACCACCACCATACCACCACCAAACCACCACAACCACCACAACCACCGCCACCATCCACCACCACCATCCACCACCACAGCCACCACCACCACAAACTACCAAACCACCACCACCACAACCACCACCACAACCACCACCACCGCCACCACCACCACAACCCACCACCACCACCACCAGCACCACCACCACCGTCCTCGTCGACGCTCCCCGCCGCCGCCGCCCGCCGCAGGCGCCGGCGCCGGCCCAGGAAAGGAAATCGTCGTCCCCGCCGCAGCCACCAGCCGCCGCCGACGCAAGCGCCGGCCCGGAGGAGAGGGAGAGAGGAGAAGTAGGGAATGGGGGGGGTTCGAACCCCCCCCCCCTTCATCCAGGGGGCGGGGACTCCGGTTCCAACCGCCCCCCCTCTAAGCGACCACAGAGCGCACTCTTTCACACGTACACATACACCTACACATACATGCATACATACATAAATGCATACACAGAACTCATATTCACATACATATACACGTACAGATATAAATACAGATACAGATACAGATACAGATACAGATACAGATACAGATACAGATACAGATGCATATACCGATACATATACAGATACACGTACACATACACATACACATAGCATGCACATACACATACACATACACAGACACATATACATACACATACACACAGACATGGATTGATGACCTGGCCGTCGCCGTACGAATCCAAAGTTGCGACATTGCCTCTTCTCGGATTCTCGGGCCGTCTTTTGGACCTGCTGGACCGTGTTGGGGTTTTTGGGATATTATTGGGGCACTCAACGCCGTCTTGGGGGTCTCTTGTGGCTGTCTGGGAATGCTCCGGAAGACCTCCAGGGGCCCTCTCTGCAGCACCTCCGGGGGCCCTCGCGGGGCGTCTTGGGGCCCTCTTAGACAGGCGTGGGCCCTCCTTGGACCATCCTGGGCTCTTCTTGGAGCCCATTTGGATGCATGTGGACCTTTGGAGCCTTCCGGGGGCAATACTAGAAGGCCACTTGGGCCGTCTTGGGCGCTCTGAAAACCGAAAATGCGAGTTTCGAAAATCATCAAAAACCTAGCAGGAGAAGCTGTTTTGTTGCCTGTTCGGGTGCTTCGTACGAGTTCTCTCGGGGGCCCCTTTGGCCGTCTTGGAAGCCCGTTGGGCCGTTTGCTGGCACTCTTGGGCCCATCTTGTGCCATCTTTGACGCGACTTGGCCGCATTGAAAGCTCTTCGGGCCCTCCTGGGGCCGTCTGAAGCCCTCCGGGGCCGCCTTGGGGCCATCTCGGGCCGTCGTGGCCTCATCCGGGGCGCTCGGGACCCAGCTTCCCTGACTGGGACCTGGGCTATGGCAAACCAATTCTGAACGAATAGGGCTCCTGATAGCATGAGTGCAGCGCTGTGATTTTCAAGATCATCCTGCACCATCGGCGTCCCCCTGATGGCAAATCCGTGACACGAGCTGCTAAAGCTTCCAGATCCGAGCCGATGACCAACATTTTGCGTGCCCTCGCCACCCGCAGGTACGGCTGGTAGCCACTGGTGTCGACAGGTGTTATTCCGCCACCATGCACCCTGGCACGTTGAGGCGTGGTTGAATACCAAGGGCTGTCTGGTAGGGTTTGTCGAAATCATCTACGGGCCCCACCCAGCCTCCTGGTCACGGAGTGATGCTTGCACCGCCCACCCCCTTTCTTCCATAGAAAACGAAAGATCTGCGCTCCCGAGGCCACGATCCCCAGTCGAAAATGTGGATCTGCGCTCCCGAGCTTCCAGGACGGACGAGGTAAGCAACCAAGGCTTCCAGGATGGCCTGAGATGCCTCCAAGACGGCCCAAAGGTGGTCGCAGGCTGGTCCAAGATGGCCTTAAGACGACCCAAGGGGCGCCTAAAACAGCTCAAGAGGGCCACGAAGAAACCAGAATCGCAAAAGTTCCCTGATTGCTCGAATGATGTTTGAGTCCTCAACTCCTTCAGGCTTCCTTCAGCTCCAGACGGCTCTAGAGAGCGAGGCGGGGATTTATCCATGACCACCGCCAGGGAACCGACGTCCTGGCACCCCAGCGGGCGGTGGATATGGATATACTTGGGCCCCAGGGGGCCCGAATGTATCCATATCCACTGCCTGCCGAGCTCCCCAAAGATTGATCCCCCAGGCGGCGGTCATGCACAAATCCCCGCCTTGGATAGAGGCATCCAAGATGGCCCCAAGACGGCCCAAGAGGGCCCCGAAGTGGCCAAATGGTCCCGCAGGACGCCTCCAAAACTGCCCAAGAAGGCCTTCGAGCAGCTGCCTCCGAGAGTACCGGGCTGGCACGGCAGCGGGACGTGCCGCAGGCAGCTGGACAATGAAATCATGACTTTCCAAACGCCAGTGGCGTATCTCTGGTTTTTCCCCAAACAACTTGCTGAACGGGGTGCTATTGTGATAGAAGCTAACTCCGGCCGACGGAAGGGGAAGCAGAGACATCCTCACAAAAATTTGATGGTCCGGGCCGTTTCGCTTGAGGCATCCTCACAACTCTCGTTTCTGAGTTGGCCAGGATTGGCCGTTTCGCCTGAGACATCCTCGAAAAGTTGCGCTCTGGGACGCTGCGCGAAAGGTGGTCCGGGCCGTTTCGCTTGAGACATCCTCGAAACTCTGAGCCCCGAGGTGCCGTGCGAGAGGTGGTCCAGGCCGTTTCGTCTGAGACATCCTCGAAACTCCGAGCTCTGAGATGCCTTGCGCGAGGTGGTCCGGTCCGTTTCGCCTGAGACATCCTCGAAACTCTGACCTCGGAGATGCCGCGCGAGAGGTTGTCCGGCCCGTTTCGCCTGAGACATCCTCGAACTTCTGAGCTCCTGCGCGAGAAGGTCCGGCCCGTCTCGCCTGAGACATCCTCGCAACTCTGAGCTCTGAGATGCCGTGCGCAAGGTGGTCTGGCCTGTTTCGCACAAGACATTCTCGCAACTCTGAGCTCCCAGATGCCGCGCAAGAGGTGGTCCAGCCTGGGGGCCCAGAAGACCACATGTTACATATCCTCCCTGGGACCCTGGGAGCCCGATTGAGACATCCTCGAACTTCTGAGCTCTGAGATGCCCTGCGCGAGGTGTCCAGCCCGTCTCGCCTGATACATCCTCGCAACTCTGAGCTGAGATGCCGTGCGCAAGGTGGTCCGGCCTGTTCGCACAAGACATTCTCGCAACTCTGAGCTCCCAGATGCCGCGCAAGAGGTGGTCCAGCCTGGGGGCCCAGAAGACCACATGTTACATATCCTCCCTGGGACCCTGGGAGCCCCAGGAGGCCCCAGAGAGCTCCAGGAGGCCGCAGGACGCCCAGGACAGGCCCCAGGGGTCCCCAGGAGATTCCCAGGAGGCTCCCAGGAGGCTCCAGGAGGCCCCCTATCAGAACGTGTCAAGTTAATACACATCCGGTGTCGATTCGTTGATTTTTCCTGCTCTTGTGCCCCCTCCCTCCATTTTGAGGGGCCCAAACAGCCATAGGTTAGATATCCCCCCTGGGAGCCCCAAGAGGCTTCACGAAACCCCAGGTGGAGTTCAGGAGGCCACAAGTCCCAGGAGGTCCCCAGGAGGCCCCAGGAGGCACCAGGAGGCCCCCGCAACTCGGAGCTCTGAGACGCCGCGCTCGAGGTGGTCCGGCCCGTTTCGCCTGAGACTTCCTCGCAGCACGTTTCGCAAGAGACATCGCCCCAACTCTGGGGTCCGAGATGCCGCGCGCGAGGTGGTCCAGCCCGTTACGCTGGAGACATCCTCGCAACTCTAAGCTCCGAGATGCCGTTCGGGATGAAGAGGAGGTGGAGGAGGAGGAGGAGGAGGAGGAGGAAAAGGAGAAGGAGAAGGAGAAGGAGATGGAAGGGAGAAGGAGGAGGCGGATTATGTGCATGAGGGAGCAGGCAGGAGGAGGGGGAGGAGGATGAGGAGGAGGAGGAGGGAGAAGGAAGGGAGTTGCAGGAGAGGACCTAACGGGAAGCGAGTGCGACGTGGACTTGTCAGAACGTGTGCGAGAGATTGTCCGGCCCGTTTCGTTTAAGACATCCTTCCAATACTGAGCTCCAAGATGTCGCTCGCGAGGTGGTCCGGCCCGTTTCGATTGAGCCATCCTCGCAATGCGAGGCTCGAAGATGTTGCGCGCGAGATGGTCTAGCCCGTTCTGCCTGAGACGTTTCGTAGCACAGGGGCTCCAATCAAAACCTCTCTCATTCCTTCTCCCGCCTCCCTTTTCCCACTTCCCGCCTGGCTCCTCTTCCCTCCTCCCTCCTCCCGCCTCCCGCCTCCCGCTGCTGCGCCTCTGCCTCCGCCTCCCCGTCCCCGCCGTCGTCGTTTCTGCCGCCTCAGCATCCGTCATGCGCGCACTGCCTTCCTCCCTCCCCAGACATCCGACGTCACGATTTTTCCCCAAACAACTTGCTGAACGGGGTGCTGTTGTGATAAAAACTAACTCCGGCCGAGGGAAAGGGGAGCAGAGACATCCTCACAAAAATTTGATGGTCCGGGCCGTTTCGCTTGAGGCATCCTCACAACTCTCGTTTCTGAGTTGGCCAGGATTGGCCGTTTCGCCTGAGACATCCTCGAAAAGTTGCGCTCCGGGACGCCGCGCGAGAGGTGGTCTGGCCCGTTTCGCTTGAGACATGCTCGAAACTCTGAGCCCCGAGGTGCCGTGCGAGAGGTGGTCCGGCCCGTTTCGCCTTAGACATCCTCGCAATCCGGGCTCCGAGATGCCGCTTGCGAGGTGGTTCGGCCCGTTTCGACTGAGACATCCTCGAAACTCTGAGCCCCGAGATGCCGTGCGAGAGGTTGTCTGGCCCGTTTCGCCTGAGATATCCTCGCAACTCTGGGCTTCGAGATACCGCTTGCGAGGTGGTCTGGCCCGTTTCGCTTGAGACATCCTCGCAACTCTGGGCCCCGAGGTGCAGCGAAAGAGGTGGTCCGGCCCGTCTCGCCTGAGACATCCTCGCAACTCTGAGCTCTGAGATGCCGTGCGCGAGGTGGTCCGCCCCGTTTCGCATAAGACATTCTCGCAACTCTGAGCTCCCAGATTCCGCGCAAGAGGTGGTCCAGCCTGGGGGCACAGAAGATCATATCTTACATATCCCCCCTGGGACCCTGGAAGCCCCAGGAGGCCCAAGAGAGCTTCAGGAGGCCGCAAGACGCCCAGGACAGGCCCGAGGTGTCCCCAGGACATCCCCAGGAGGCTCCCAGAAGGCCCCAGGAGGCCCCCCATCAGAACGTGTCAAGTTAATACACATCCCGTGTCGATTCGTTGGTTTTTCCTGCTCTTGTGGCCCCACCATTTTGGGGGGCCCGACGGCCACATGTTAGACATCCCCCCCTGGGAGCCCCAAGAGGCTTCAGGAAGCCCCAGGTGGGGTCCAGGGAGGCCACAGGAGGGAGCAGGAGGTCCCCAGGAGGCCCAAGGAGGCCCCAGGAGGCCCCCGCAACTCGGAACTCTGAGACGCTGCGCTCGAGGTGGTCCGGCCCGTTTCGCCTGAGACTTCCTCGCAGCACGTTTCGCAAGAGACATCGTCGCAACTCTGGGGTCCGAGATGCCGCGCGCGAGGTGGTCCGGCCCGTTACGCTGGAGACATCCTCGCAACTCTGGGCTCCGAGATGCCCTGCGCGAGGTAGTCTGGCCCGTTTCGCCTGAGACATCCTCGCAACTCTGAGCTCTGAGATGCCGTGCGCATGGTGGTCCGGCCCGTTTCGCATAAGACATTCTCGCAACTCTGACTGAGCTCCCAGATGCCGCGCAAGAGGTGGTCAAGCCTGGGGGCCCAGAAGACCACATGTTACACATCCCCCCTGGGAGCCCCAGGAGGCCCAAGAGAGCTTCAGGAGGCCGCAAGACGCCCAGGACAGGCCCCAGGGGTCCCCAGGAGATTCCCAGGAGGCTCCCAGGAGGCCCCAGGAGGCCCCCTTATCAGCACGTGTCAAGTTAATACACATCCGGTGCCGATTCATTGAGTTTTCCTGCTCTTGTGGCCCCCCCGCCCATTTTGGCCACATGTTAGATATCCCCCCCTGGGAGCCCCAAGAGGCTTCAGGAAGCCCCAGGTGGAGTTCAGGAGGCCAAAGGAGGCCCCCGCAACTCGGAGCTCTGAGACGCCGCGCTCGTGGTGGTCCGGCCCGTTTCGCCTGAGACTTCCTTGCAGCACGTTTCGCCCGAGACATCGTCGCAACTCGGGGGTTCGAGATGCCGCGCGCGAGACGATCCAGCCCGTTACGCTGGAGACATCCTCGCAACTCTGGGCTCCGAGATGCCGTTCGGGATTAAGAGGAGGTGGGGGAGGACGAGGGCGAGGAGGAGGAGGCATGTTCTACCGTGCCATGCTAGCCCACACTGGACGGGCGCGCAATCGACCTTGGAAACCGCAGTGGGTTTAAAAACCCTGCTTGGGGATACTGCACTCCGGCTATAATCTTTGTTTGTTGGCCAGTTCTCGCTGCTTTCGTTTTCTGGTGAAGGCGGTCTGCCGCACGGCAGAGCAGTGACTGGTGACTGAAAACATGTCTCTCGATTATCAAGGGCTCCCAACTGCGCGCTTCGCGCTGCGCGATGCGCGAAGCGCGAATAACTTCGCGCTCTCGCGCCGCCTCCCTGGAGAGAAGAGGAGGATGAGGAATCGGAGCCGAACTACGAAGCGCGAAGCGCGAATAACTTCGTGCCCTCGAGGGCGCCCTTGGATCATGCACCTCGGGGGCGGGCCAGTAGCGTAGCTCTGGCGGTGCGGGGTTCCACATGCGGACGTCAACAACGGCGACACGTTCACCGCAGGAGTCATCCGCTGTACGCGCTTGGCAAAACACAGAGAGCCCACACGACACGCAGAGGAATCACACGTGCGTGCATCAAACCACCGCAAGCATCGGCAACTCAGCGAAGATGGACCCCACCCGTACGGCAGACGCGGCGCATTGCGAGATACGTAGGACTAAATGTCCATCCACGGGACGGAAGGAAGAGGGAGGGGGCGGCAGGAGTAGGAGTAGGAACCGGTAGCGCTGTCAGCACCGATGTGTACAAACCTTGGCCTCGGTGAGCCTCTCTTCGGCCTCATTGAAGATTTGTGCCTTTAAACCAGCTCGACTTCTACCGAGTTTCTTTACCCATAGGCTTGAGAACATGGTTGTCGAGAAAGGTTGAGGGGGGCGGGTGAAGGGAGGAGAGAGGGGGGCGTAGATTCTCCGAGAAGCGATAAGACGCCACGATCCGCAAGTGCTGTACTGCTACGTCTGCGCACTGCATGGGAAAACCAGAGGCTCGCACCAGGCCTCGATGTCAACGGCCAACCACTGACCCTAGTCTTCATTCGCGAATGTGCTCCCATCAATTGAGGGGTAACGAGTGGGGGCATACGGGGGGGGGGCACATCGACCCGGAATCGGTGATGCGTCACGGATAGATCGGCGACAGGCCCCCGACGGCAAGCCCTCACGTTCCTGGGCGGGGTGGGGCCGTCAGACCCACATCGGCGATCAACGGGCGATTGGGGGTCGATGCATCCCCCCCTGTGCCCCACCCGCTGTCGTTGCCCCTGATCGGTGCTTTGGGCGCCCTCTCTCTCCCTGCCGCCCTCTCCGGGGGTCCCTCCCTGGCTCTCCTCCGGAGTGCCCGCGCGCTGCCACCTCACGCCGCACTCGCCGGCGCCTCGTCGATCGGGCGCAGCCTCCTCGGGGCCCCCTGCGGCCCGCCGTGCCAGGGCACGCGAAGCTTCGACACTCCAAGCAGGTTCATGAATACGATCGGATTGAAATAGTCGGACCCGTCTGGAGGGCAGAAAACCCACCCATCATACACCCTGCGAAATGCTTAAGAAATCATGGGTTAAGAAATTCATAGTCTCAGAACTTGAATAAAAACCCAACATTTCGATTAAAAACTTAGGATGTTCATTGAAACGTTAAGAATAATCGAGACTCTGGCCGAAAACTTAAGTTTTCTTAAGCATCGCCTAAGGTGTAATCACCCCGACACGAAGCCGTTTAGCAAACGCACCCACAAACGAGATCGAGCAGGGCAGGGCTGTCCAGTAAGCGCCCCGGGCCGTTGAGCAAACGCCAACTATATCGGGCCCGGGTGGCTTTTCCTCCCTTGACCTTCGTCCGAATCACGCGGGCCGTCGGTGTAGCCGTCGACCGCAAGCTCTGCGCGCTCCGCCAGCAGGAACGCAGCGCAGCCGCTGGAGAACCGCACCGCACCGGAGCCGACGCCCGCGACCAGTTCCTCGCCACGCCTCGAGGAGGGGATCGACTACAAAGTACCTTACCCCAAAGTTGATTTGCTCCTCGGATATACGTAAGACCCGTACAGTGCTCGTAGAGCTCCGAACATGAACTGTATTCGTTGTACACTCGACGAGAAAATCAGTTCGGGGGTCAATCGGTTTTTGCAGTCGATCCCCTATTCGAACGCCTGTACTCCCTCTGGTTCGCGAGATCCTGGCAACTCCTGTGGACCTCATCCACGATCTCCTTCGGAAGCCAATCGCTCAGGCGCGGCGGACGGCGCCCACCCTCGAAGCGCAGCAGCATGCCCTCGACGCGCATGCCCCTGCTCGCGGTGTCCAGCCGCAGGCAGACGGACGAGACACGGCCCGCGTCCGTCGCGCAGCTCCCCGCGGACGAGGAGGAGGCCCTCGAGGACGACGAGATGGAGCTGCGGGACCTCCGGCCGACGCCGTGGACGGGCCGCTGCACCGGCGCCCGCTGCTGCTGGGCCAACGCCGGCGCCGCGCCGCACGACGGGCGCTGCTCTCCCGCCGGCGGCGCGCCCGCGGCCTGCGTCCTCGGGCCCTCGGGAGCGGGCGCGCGCGCCGTCTGGGCCGCCGCGGGCTGCTGCGGCGCCACGGCACCGGGGGCAGCCACGCAGGCCTCCCGCGGCAGCGCCTCGCAGGTCTTCCGGATGCCCATCAGGAACTCGGGGGCTTCCTGGACGTCGCCGACGTGGATCAGGAACAGCTCCACCGGGGTCGGGTGCGCTCCGCCCTCCCTCCGCAGGGACACCTGTATGGAGATCGCGTGGCCCATGGGGCAGTCGGCCAAGCTCGGGCCTTGGGCTATTGAGGCGGCGACGTGCTCGGACGAGAAATCTTGAGAGCGCTGCTGCGACACCGCCGCCCCAGAGATGAAGTCCTGGAAGCGCTGCTGGTCGGACTCCAGCAAGTGCTGCAAAAAACTGCATCCATGAACCGTGTTCCTCGTGCCTCCTGAGCCCAGCAAGTCCAACGGGTGTGGGGAATGGGCGATGACGTTACATTGTGGGCAGATGCGCAGCTGCGCGTCGCAGAGTACACCTAGCAGTGTCTGAACTGCCCGATGCTCCCTGCAAGACTGGCTGGACTCTACGGATGCCTTGACGCGGTCTTTCTCGCAGGCCTCCAAGAATGCTGAGGCAAAGCAGATCAGGGCACAGGTAACCATTTCAATCATGCACTGGTGGACAACGGCGGCCATGGAAGAGTGTCCGTCCATGCATAGCTGCTCGCGCCGCTTCCAGGAAGAAAGGCACGTCACTGCAGAAAGAACCATGTTCCATCTCACCGACATCTTGCAATCAAGTAGCGAGACCGCGAGAATCACTCGTGCCGCGGTATAGAAGCCGCCATACATGAGGAACAGTACGTGTGTGTCTTCAACGTACGTTCGCACCGCAATGCACGCCATAAAAAACTTGAACATGCACTCTATGTCCACGACAGAGAAGCCCGATGAACGTCTCGAGTACTTCAAGTACAGCGATGCTAAATGACGCAAAGACATGGCCACCGCCTTGACAACAACACTCCTGTCGGAGGCATCCGCGGCATAAATGAACATCCCCTGCGGCAAAAATATACCCGCCGAAATGGGCATCAGCACCGAATCCACAACGTGCTGCAATCGCGCCACCCTTGCCCTGTTCAGCTCCTTCGAAACTCTGGCATCGAAGGACGTGCAAAGACGCGGCGGTAAGGCAGGCGATCGGAGAACCTTTCTCAGTGCGAATAGCGACGCCACAGTATCGTTCCATCCAAGACATATGAGTGCTACCAGAGAGCAAAAACTGAAGAAGATACAGCCCCGAACCACAAAAGTGACAATGTACTCTTGCTGCGACAACTCGAGGCGGCACGACAAGGACATCCCACCACCAAGAGCCGCTCGAGCCCGCCCAGAGGCCGCGCAATGCCCTCGACGTCAGCCAAGCCCGATCGCACCCGATGGGTCGATCCTTTGTCTGACGAAACGGGGCATTCAGGCACGTTATACCGCGTCTGTGCCAAACTACAACAGGTTGACATTCACACTCACACACACACACAAACACACACACACACATACACACATAGACACACACACACAAACACACACACACACACAAACACAAACACAACACACACGCACACATACACACATATGCACACACACACACATTCACACACACACACACACACACACGCACACACGCACACACACACACACACACACACACTTTTAAGTCGGCGGCACAGAGGAGCCTCAGGCGCGGTCGACTGGTGGAGGTGCCAATTGCGAACGAACTTCGTCGAACGCGCCACGATGAAAGAATCCAACCACGCACGGCCATGCAGATTGGTGGAAAAAATGAAGCGCTGCAAAGCCAGAAAGCAACGGTCAAAGTACCCGCGGAGCGAAGGATCAACGCAATAAGTTGACGCGCAAACAGCAGTCTGGTGCGAATTACCCCACGAGAGGCAGCAACGAAAAACTGCACGGCTGCCAGACCAGCCGGCTTGGGGGCGACGCGAAGCGCGCGAAACAGCGCGGCAAGGCGACGCCACCGGCCTTGCGACAGGCACGACAAGAGCGTCGTGCAACGGAAGGCAAGAAGCCGGCGAGAGGCGGTGTGAAGGTGAAACACGCACGCCCACACACACACAGAAACACACACACACACACACAGAAACACATCACCACCATCGCAGCGATCATCAAGGTCACGCGAACGGCCCCCTTTCCAACCGCCCGCGACACAAACAAGCCGCGCAGGCGACAGAGAAAGAGAGAAATCATAACAAAAGAAGAGAGAGAGAGAGAGAGAGAGAAAAGGAGAGGGAGAAGGAGAGGAAGAGAGCAACAATTCGGACGAGGTGTTCGTCCCCAGGCGGAAAGTCCAAGCGCCTCCTGCCCGCGCCCCAGTGGCGGGATGGCCGCACGCAAGCGGCAGGGGCGGCGAAAACCTCCCCCCTGGCGCGGTCGAAAAGGGGATGCCGCCTGAAAGAAACTGGCGGCCTGCAGTGATCAGGGCGCGGCACGCCCCGTCTGCACCCCCGAACCCGAGAAGAGACTCCGGCGTTCCGTCCGCTTCGGCACGCGCGCCTCGGAGCCCTGCGACGTGGAAGCGCCGCCACGGGGCGCGCCCCCCCCCGGCGGCCCAGCGCCGGGACAACGGAGCACGCTGCCAGGAGCTCTCACAGGGGCACGAAGTGCGCGCGGAAGGAGGTGGCTGGCACTGGTGCGTTAGCGGCGAGCGGCAAGTCGCGCCCGGGGGCGTTGCTGGAGAGCGGCCTAGGGGGGGCAGGCGTCCGGGACGCCTGTCGGATGTCCTTCCAGGCGGACTGTGCTCTGTGGAGCCGGTCGAAAATTGGTCTGGACTGTTCCTGCCTGGATGTCTGACGAACGGACAACACACATCCATACCCTTACGGGGTCGGAGGCAGGAGGACTGGCTAGGGGCACAGGTTCGGGCTGTTGGACCCGAGGGGAAGCTCCCGTTCGAGAGGGGGCCCCCCCTCCGACAACACGCACCGATAGCCCACTCCGCCCCCCTTTGTGGGCATGGGTGTGCGTTGCTCGCTCGTCAACGTCAGTGCAAATGCGGGACTGGACGCACGTTGCTGAAGCGCCGTGGCACTAGCAGCGAATGCGGCTTCGCAATCCTGCGGGGGCTGCGGCCTGGCCGTAGCGAGGCGCTGCGCGAGGCCGCTCCTCTGGGCGGTGCGCCGCGCTAAGCCACGAAGGTCGAACGAGCGCCTGCACCCCGGCGGCCATTGAAAGGGCCAGCGGTCCCCGTTCCCGGGCGGGGCGGGGGATGCGCCTGGCGGCAGGAAGCGCTGCGCTGGGAGGCTGGATGCGCTGCAGAACTGGGCCATGGCGCTGCTGGCGCAGGTGCAGCCTGAGGTCTGGCAGTCTGCGTCGGGGGGAACGGTCGGGTCCGCACTTCCTCCCGCGTGGTCGACGCCACCGCTGCGCTGCGTGGGTCGCAGTGGATTACCTGCGGCGGGGTCCTGGTGGACCTCCACCTCCTGGGTCTTGCCATCGCTGTCCCGGCAGCCCAGCACGATGGGGGCGGTCGTCATCGCCATTGTCGAGGGCCCTCCCAGGCCGAGCGGGCCCTCCTCGCCACCTTCAAGGCTGTCACGAAGCAAGTCCCATGGATCGCCGAATTCATCGGCCCCGGCGGGCCTGGCGGGCCTCGGCGGAGGAGGGAGGAGGAGGACGAGGAGGAAGAGGAGGCGGAAGAGGAAGAGCCTCCTGCCCTGGCCCTGGTGGGCTTTGGAACTGGGGCGCGTCGCCGGGCGGGCCCCCGGCGGCTCGCCCCCGCCGCCCCCGCGCGGTGACCGGGTTGGGTTTGATCCGATGGATCTCTGCCCTGAAGCACCCCGCTCGCGCGCCGGGGAGCGGGGGAGCGCGGCGACGACGATCGCGCATCGCGACCGCGGCGCTGCGAAGGACAGCCGCAACTTGTTGCATACACCTGGCCGCGTCGATGACGTCCTGCGGTATGGAGTGCGCGTGGGCTCCCGCTGTAGCTGGCTCGTCAGCGCGACGATTGACGGCTTCGGCGATTGGCGAGATGCGCGCCATTCGTTGATACCTTGCTGCCCAGGGTCGCTTTACACTTTTCCAAACTTGAAGATGTCGGGCTTGGCGTGGACCACCCGATATATTCGATGCCATAGGTCGGCCTGGGAACCGTTGGTTTGCGGGGGGTCCTTCGGGGAGAGCTTCGACTTCGTCGACGACGGCTTGGTCGTCGACGAAGACGTGGACATGTCTCTCGGTCTCTCAGCCGTGGCGGCCAGGATGTCAGCGCGTCGCGCTGACTGCGCCAGTGAACTCGGGCGGAATGGTTTAGCCGGTGCTCTGGTCCATAGTGCACGGCGAACCCAGCCCTGGCGATGAGGTGGTGGGCTTGGCGCGAGCACGCTCCGTCGGTGGCTACGAAGGCCCCCCCTAGCTCCCGCGGCGGGGTCTGTGCCTTCCTCAGAGCGGTCCTCATCCTGACCTTTTGGCGTCGGTCTGGGGATGGGCTGCGGGAGTTCGTCCTGGGCGAGGTCGGCCTGCAAGTCTAAAAGCTTAGCACCCTCGTCGAGGAGCCCGTACTGTCTAGCGCGCGGCAGGATGTCTCTCCGCTGTTCTGTCGATATCACGGTGGCCAGTGCCTTTCGTTCGCTGGCCCAGCACGGACATATCCCGACGGCATGCTCCCGCGTCTCCTCATCTCGGCTAAAACACCGGCGCAGCGGGGGCGGGTCGGCCCAATTGTCTCTGCCGCGCGCGCCCCCCTCCCACACGCACACACACACACAAAGGTAGTCGCGCAGGAGACCAAGTTGCCACGCCGCGCAGAGGGCGTTGCTCTTGGCTCTCCGGAACAAGGCACCGGAGAAGAAGTCGAGGCCTTATTCGACGGCCGCAACCGCTCTGAGGCCGCGTCTGGCGGCGGGGTTCGTCGGAGGAAAGCGCGTCTCCGCGATGCCCTGGGCACGTGCGCGAGCATCCCGATCGGAGGACCCAGCCATGGAAGGCGCGCGCCCGCGTCGTCACACAACGCGCCGGAAGCTGGTCAGCTCCGTTCCAGGTGGGCAATGGTTTGGCAGACTCTGCCTCCGTGGCCGCCCCCTTGGAGAGTCTGCGCGCGAGCACGGGCCGCTTCGGCTCTGGCGTCGAGAGCGGCACCCCGTCGCGCCCGCCTGCGCAGCCCGAGGAAGGCCCCACGCCGCGCGAGAACATCAAACTCCAAGGCGCGGCCTGGAACGGCGACAGCACACACGGTCCACCGAGATACTCGTTGGGGCGAATGGCAGCGAGCAGCGCGTTGTCGAGGTTTCGAATCTTCGCGCCTGGCGCTTGGATGTCGGAGCCAGCGGCGCATGCGCATGCCACCTGGGGCCCAGCGGAGCGGGCTCTCGCGCAGGTGCCTTCGGGGAAGCGCCCGACGTGGGGGGGTCTGGCAACGGCGCGGCGGACTCGGGCGTCTGCGGCGGCAGAGAGGCGAAGGCCTGGGCCTTCCGCTGCTGGCGCAACGTTGACGCAGCTCCCCACAAGTTTCACCTGGCGGCGAGGTTTGAAGGGTCGGCCGTCGGGGTCAAGAACCCCCACAGGGTGGCGAAGCTTTTCGCCGCTAGCCACGACACTTCGCTCGGGTGGATTTTCTGCCCGAGAGGCGGTCGAACAAGAAAACTTCCTCCAGCGAGGCTTGAAGTTCACGAGTCGCGGGGACGATGGAGTTGCTATCGCCAACGAACGCAATACTGAGGGAACGCGGCACGTGACTGTGCTATCGCTTGGCCCATGCACACGCAACGAGCTTGACATCGTCGAGCGAGAAGGAGCTACCCTGAAGGTGGCCAATGGTGCGCGCCACGGGGTGGGAGCCGGAGCCCATGCGAAAATTGTCAATGGTTGGCGCAAAGGGCCCTCCTGAGTTTGACGGCGCCAGGTGGGCACCCTGCGAGGAGTGCGAGGTTGAAGCAGATGTCCGCGACGAGGTAGTCGAAGAATTTGCGCCTGTCGAGCGACGCCTCCGCGAGCGCCTCGTTCAGGTCGAATGTCTGGCGTGCTCCACCTGCATGGGGAGCGTCGTGCTGACGCCACTGATGGCGGCGCGCGAGACTGCACTGAGGCTGGCCGGGTTATCCCACCGCACTCGCCATGACGCGAGGCCAAGGTTGGCCGGCGCCCTCCAAGCATACATCCAGATGGACATAACGGAGAGAAGGCGCTGATCCGTTGGGCAAGCTCTCCTTTCGTTTCACGGAGACGGGTTGGGAATGGAACTTCTCCAGCGCACTGCACGTCTTTCAGCGCTCCAGGAAACAGACGCCGAAGCCCCGCCTGGGAGCGTCTTGGCCTCTTTCGCGGCCCATCCACGCCCCCTGCTTGGAAAGCAGGGCGGGCACGGACGCAGTGGACGAGTGCTTCGTCGGACACGGGGACGGCGTTGTTGGTCCTGACACCGCCGTGGCGACATCGCCCGAGCATTGGTTCCCAGGTGTCCGTTCTGAGTTTGAGCATGGCTCGAATGTCCGCGAAAAAAATGTTCGGCATGCTCGGGGAAACAGGGGGGCCCGATATCCGAGACCCCCGGACTGTCGGATGCCGAGCCGGAAGCGCCTTCAGTAGATGCATCGTCGTGGTATGATGGTGGGTCTAGTGGCTTGGCATTTGACACTTGTGTGTCTTGTGCCCTTCGTCCCAGTGCGAGCTGGTCCACGTGCCTGGCAGCGCGCGCGGGGGGCTTCGTGTGGCGCGCGCATGTAGCAGGCGCTGGAGTTGCCAGCAACTTCGACTCACTGGCCCTTGGCCCTGCCACGATCCATGACTCTCACTGGGTTGCGCCATGCAGCTATACGGGTGATTGTTCGCGTTGGCTGCACGTTTGATGCTCAGTTTCGGTAAACGCAAATGGGTTGTCCACCTGGAGGTCGGCGGGTAGCTCGCGCGGATTCCGCACGTGCAGGAACTCGCGAGGCCAGTCGTTCGACGCTGCTGGGCAAGTATGCTGGCGGCGTTCAGGTGTGCTTGGATCTGTCCCCGGTCAGGACATGGCTGGCGCCGTGCCCAGCCCTGGTAAACCTGGTGGCCTACCAGACGTGCTTTGATGGCGCGGAATTGGCATCGAAACTTGCCCATCGTGAGCATCGCTCGGTTTGCAGCCCCGCAGCGCGCGTCCAGCGACAGGGGTGGCAAAGGCGTTGGCGAAGCCTGGTGCGGTACCATGTCTCGTTGGTGCCCACCGTGGCTTGCCCTAGCTGCATGGACGAGCAGCACGCATGGGCGGGTCGAGATGGATGTCATGAGCGGCTTGGCTAGCAAGCTCGAACATCATGTCAACGTCGAATGCACGGCTGGCCCCCAGCGCACGCGCTCGGAGCATGGTTTCGATGCGGACATCGAGAGCTTGCTGCTGTCCCCAGTGAGTTGCTGGATGCACTAGCGGGCATGGCGCGACCATGGCGCGACACTCATTATCATGATCGCTGATCGCCTTACCAAGCCCAGGTCGAGCGTGATCAAAAGGCCGAGATGCTTCTCGGTAGGAAGGACACGGAGCAGGGCGAAGTCGGTGACTAGTTGACTAGCTTTGGCGTTGGCGAAGACATAGTCGACGCGCGTCCTGCCAGCCCCTAGGGATCTGCGCTCCCAGTCGAGATGTTTCCCATACGCACAGAAGCGCTAGCCTGTACTGGGGCCTGGCAAGCCTTTGGCAACGTTTGCCCATCCCAGCGTGAGGACGCGGGTGCGAGTGGCTGATTCGCCGATGTCTCTCTGAGCGTTGAAGCATCTAAAGCACGGCGCTTCTCGGACTCTGTTAGCGGCGCCCCACGCCTGGTGGGATAGGGCCGCGCCGCCCCGCACCCCTCGGGCAGCGCCGGCGGCGGCGCGCGCGGTCATGCACTCGCGTTCGAGCGCAGCGTCGCTCGCGCGCCGCCCAGATCCCTCGGCTGTCGCAGCCGCGGCCTCCGCCTCAGCGCGCCCTGGGCCCTCGCCGTCGTCCAGCTTGACGTTGAGGTTGTCGCGCACGCCCGGGTCGGTGTCCGGGCTCTCTTCGCGGCAACTGGCTGCCGCCGCTGGCGCTGCGGACCCCGGTGGGCCGCCAGCCGTTTGGAGGCAGCGCGGCGCGGTTCTTTTCGTCTCTGGGACGAGCAAGAGGGAGGTCATGGCAGCCCCTCCCTTGGTCATCTGGCCTGCGGCTGCAAGTGGGCCTGCTGGGGTACTCGGGACGGCGACGCCAGAGAATTGCGCCCGATCTGCAGCTACGGCGCCGGCAAAGATAGTGGCGCCGTTGTCCCTCATGAACCCTGCGCTGGTGGCTCGGGCCCCAAAATTGGGCGCCTCGCTCGGCATCTCGATTTGGCTGACGCCAGTTAAGCTGGCGCGCTCGTGCCTCGCAGCACCAGCCCTGGCGAATCCCTTCGTGGCCGTCATGGTCACCAAACAGCCAGGGGAAGCACCTGGTGGCCCCTCCTTCGGTTTGGCCACGGGCAATGAATGGCCGTCTCGCCTCCCAGGGGGTGAGAGGGCCGCTCTGGGGGGCACTGCGGAGGGCGCCTTCGGCCCGACGTGGGCCCTCTGATCGGAGCTGCGCTCCGGGCCAGACTTGGATCGGCCCCCCAGGGGAGGCGGCTTGGCTCTGGCGCACACAGGTGCGGCTCTTTCGGTGGATTCGGCCTGCGCGCTGGGCGGCATACGAGCGGCCTTGCACAGGGTAGCTTCGGGATGGAACCTCTGCACGTGATCGCCTTTAGCTGCTTTCTCGTTGGCGTCGTCCTGCGCGGGCGCGCACCCCTCGGGCACCCCTGGCCCTGGCGGCTCGGCCCCTTTCCTGCTTCCTCCGCTTGCGGTAGCTCGGCGGACACCGGCGATGTAAAGGCCGAGGACAATTCGCACCCCTGCGATACATGACATCTAGGAGCTGGAGCTCCGCGCGGGGATGTCCGCGGGGACGCGCGCGAGATGGTTCGGCGCGAGGAGCTAGTGGGATCGGTCGGAAAGGCGGCCGGCCACTCTCGGCCCCCGGCAACCCTGTTCCGTCGGGGCGCGAGCGTGACAGCAGCTCGTCGGCCCTCATCACCCGGTGGTGGATTCGCCCCCGTGGCGCGGCGTCACATAGACCTGGCGGCGCGGTTGTGACTTCGTTGGGGCCCACCGCGACGTCGCCACCTGGTCGCGGTTGGGCACTGGCCGCGTCGGTTGCAGCGGCGCCGTCCACAGTCACCTCGCTCGCCCTGCTCCGCGACCTCGGCGCTTGTCTTCCGCGCTGGACACCGAGGTGCCACGGCACTGGGGGGCGAGCCCGAGCCAGCTGGGCCTGTCGCGGGAGAACTAGCCAGGCACGCCGCGCAGTGCGGGGCTCTAGCAGGCATCCGCCACGGGCCGAAAAGCCCGAAGATTCCGCGACTGTTTTTGCTCCCAGTGAGGACGCCGAAGACGAGCGAATCAGGGTGCAGCGTTTGGTTGCTCCAGGGCAGTGCGACGTCAGTCCATCGTTCGGCGTCTGAATGGACCCTGCGTGCTAGCAGTTTCACGGCACGTTTGATAGTGACCGTTCGCATTGGGCCCCCCAGGACGCATCGCCAGTCTCTTCTGGCCCGCCCCTCACTAGAGGCGAGGTTGCTTGCTAGTGCCACCTAGGTATAAAGGAGCACGCAACCTGTAGCAGCGAAGAGCAGTCTGCCTGGATTGCAAAGCGGTGGGCCCCAGGGAGAGACCCTCAGCGAAACCCCGGTGAGCCGTCTCTCGGGGCACCATCAGGTCCGTC
Organism: Prorocentrum cordatum; assembly: GCA_963575745.1. NCBI lineage: Eukaryota > Dinophyceae > Prorocentrales > Prorocentraceae > Prorocentrum > Prorocentrum cordatum. The sequence continues at coordinate 46,474 of CAUYUJ010018647.1, forward strand.
TGGCTGCTCTTCAAGGATTTACTGGAACTCGAAGGGCCGTCTGTTGGGCGGCCCTCCGTGCGGGAAGGGGACTTCGGCGGCTGAGCAAGGAGGCCTGGTGGCCCGTTCGCCTTGGCCGTGCTTGGCGGCAGCGTGCCGATGGCATGCGTTTGCTCTTGCCTTGGCCTGGCGTCTCGCGGCCGCAGGGAGGAGACGTCGGCCAGCGGGGGCCCGCTGGACACCTCGAGGGCAGCGTCGACGTCGCGGCTGTTGAAGCCGCATGTCACGTCGTTGCCAAGCGAAGCGCATGAGAACGCCAACTGGTTTGACAAGGTCGCCATGAGACTTTTTAATCGACCACTTTAGAACTGTTGTGTTCCGCTTGTCCCCACACCATGCGCCATGCAATGGGGCGCGTCGCCCGCCATCCTGGTCGCGCGGGAGCTGGCGCGCGCAGAATGAACACACCTGGGAGGGGCATTTGGGCTTGCTGCAGACCCGTCTCCCTTGTAGGCGGTCGTTGACCCAGGCTTTTCGTCGCCGAGGCGCACCAGGTCCCAAGCTGCACCTGGCGGCGTTGATGGACTGTGCGGGGCAGAGCATCTCGTCCTGAAGCGCGCGCGGTCAAAACTGTTGGTTTGCGCTTGCCAGGGCGATCAGGGCGCGTCGCGCTGCGGCCCCTTCGCGTCGATAACCCTTCGGTGAATGCCGATGACGTTGCACATGATCCACCCTTCGAACGGTGAGGCTGCTTTCGCACGGCAGCCCTTCGCAACACCCCATGGAAGGTACAAGCCGTCGTGAGTTTGGTGCACGCCTGGTGCGTCGTACACGAGCCATCCTGGTGCACACGATTGGCCTGGCACGTCACGGATGCGCCTGTGCGTCACGTAATACTTGCACGCCGTCGGATCGACCTAGTACAGCACTGTTCTAGCAGCCGGTCGTTGACGGCCTCCTGGCTGCTGTTGCTGCTGCTGCGAGCTGGTGGTCTAATCTGCCATTTTCCCGCCGGCGACATCGCAATGTTCTGGCACACTCGTAGCTCCAGGTGTTTGAACTCTGCAAGGGGGGCCTTGCGCTCAAAAGTCCCGGTGGGCCGTCGAGGCTTGGCGGCCCTGCCACCAGCGCCACTGCTGGTGCTGCGTCGCGCTGGGGCGCGGGCGCGGTGGCGTCTGGGTCGGGGCGTGGCTGCGCGACCTGGTGGCTCGCGAAGCCTGTCACTCCCTGGCTCAATGAGCTGTGGTGCACCTCACGTGCGAGTTCCTTGTAGACAGTAACCAAGGCCTGCTCGGCCGTGAATATGCTTGGGGCGGTGTCGGATGGGACTCGCGAGAGTTCGCGTGCTGCTCGCGCTAGTGCAGTAGTACCCTTTTTCCGTCAGCCTGATGGCTGCGGTTTTTGGTCTGGCTATGATCTGGCGATCTCGCCTCTGCCGGCTCACGGCTGGTGGAATGGCTGATGGTCCATGGCATCAGCTGGCGCCGCTGAGCGGCGTCGAGGTTGATCGGACAAAGACTGGTGCGTTGGGCCAGGCCGAGCGCAGGCACGTCAAGCAGGACGCCGCGGTGGGATCTAGCCTTCTGCCCCTGCATGTGCAGCCACGTTCGGGCAGCCCACGGACAGCGGATCGCCATGCCCGAACGCCAGTCTAAGTAAACGTTGGTAAGAACCCTGGCCACCGCGTCATCAATGGTCTCGAGGCACTGGAAGATGCGCTGGCCAGTGACACCCGCGACGAGCATGAGCTGCGCGTGGCCCCCGATGCCCCACCCACCCTTGAAACATCAGACTAACGACGGTCTCTCTACGATGCAGGCGCCATCCCATCGAGTGAACTGTTGGACGACTCGCGAGTGGATGAGCTTGTCTGGGTGGGTAGGCCTACCGAAGCGTTGGACTGGCCCCGGCGTCGCCCGAGCCCACTCGCGCGGGGTGGGCTTCGCGCACAAGGAGAGCAGAGGGCTCCGATGCCATGGGTTCTTTGTCGCGATCGAAGCGGTTTACTGCCGCAGTGCTGTAGGTTACTTGCGCGCACGGGGCGCGCGCTGGCAGACATGAGGCCCGGTGGCCCGGTGGCTGCGCACCTATTGCCTCTCTCCTGGGACCTGGCAGCAAAGCCCACTCCTGCCGGTGCATACTGTCGATGTTCTCTACGCGCGTAGCGTGGAAGGACAGGCCGCGGTCGAAGGCGCGCCCAGATGGCCCCGCCCGACCCCGCGAGGCCCACGGGAAGAAGGTAGCTCCAGAGGAAGCGGCTGATTCTCTTACCCACGTGGCGTCGTTGACTTGCTGTCGAGGGTCGTGTCGTAGAGAGGGGTCGGCACCGCCTGCTGTTTCGGCGCGGTTGCAGCGGCGACTCGCGGACCTCCCTCGCCCCGTTGACCTGAGGGCCCCTTGCCGCGCCACGTTCTGCGACTATATCGCGGATGTGCGCTGGGGGCCGCGGAGCTCGGCGGCCCCTGGCGGGCGCTCTGTTCGCCCTGTCTACCGGCTGGTGGAGTGAAGGAACTGGCGGCAAGAGCAGCGGGTCGATTGGTTCGAAATTTGCGCCCCTACGCCGCGGGGAATCACCCCCTGCGGCACATGCCGCTGCTGCGCGCATGCGATTGCTCTCCCTGGGATGGGCCGCCGCGCGCCCGACTGGGCCGGTGACTGGTCGGTGACTGGTCGGCTTTGACGTGGGACGCGGCCGCGGCCGCGGCCCCGCGCGCGGCCGCGCCGCCAGCGGCCTCTGGCCGCCGCCGTCCTCCAAGGAGGCCGCAACATCGCTCTGACGACGTTGACGGCGGCCGCGGAGAGGGCCACTTCTGCCGGCGGTTTAGCAACGAGGGGCGCGGCGAGTTCCGAGGGCGCAGCATTGGCTCTGGCGGGGGCGCTTACCCAAGGACCTCTGCCGCAGCATCTGCGCACCCAGGCCCCCAACGGACCGCGCCCCAGGAACCATGCCCCCACGCGGATGCTGGACTGGCACGCGATCCCGCGCCCAAAAGCCACTGCCGCGAATAATAGCATAGCTCTCCTGCGCCGGGCAGCATCTACGAGAGACCAGGACCACGATGAGGTAACCCAAGCCTTGACTGAGGACAGCGCGCGCAGGATGCGCTGCCGACTGCACGCACGGTTGTCTGCATCGTCGACGCTGGCTGGGTGGGCCTCGGCCAGCAGTGCAAGTCGGCAGGCGCCGCTCGCCTTGCCTGCGGCGCGTAGCTACGCTACGACATCCCGGTGGATCGTCGCGCGCTCGTCGGTAGCCATGGGGAGGCTGACGCAGGCGCCAAGGAGAGCGATCCAGATGGCGGCGTTGCTGTGGCTGCCGAGGTTGACCACGGCGTCTGGCCGTCGGCGGTTGCGGCTTCGTACCCGTGGCCTGGTGACCAGTGGGCCTCGTCGCAAGCTTGGTGGCCCTTTACTGCGTCGCTGGCTGCCGCGATGCCCCTGGCCCAGCATGGGGAAAAAACCCTGCGCGTTCCTGTTATCATGGATACGCCGCATAAGAAGTCCATCAGAATGTAAGGGCCGCGTTGACTGGGGCGGCAACGTTGGTGCCCATCATCGTTGTACCACTGCCTTGGTCGACTATCTCGGCGGGCGTCACAGCTGGTCGCAGCGCCTCGGCGTCGGGCTCGTCGGGTCGCGGCGCCCCAGTCACGACGACAAGTGCTGCGCTGGCGGTAGGCTAAGTGATGGCTGAGACACCTAGGTTGCTGGTGGCACCGTCGCGCTGTCGGCGGGCGAAATCCTGCCCGCGCAGCGCGGCGCTTTCCGATCTCTCAGTGGCGTTGGCTCTGTTAGGCCAGACCTCCAAATTGAACAGGGCGCGGCCAGGTTGGCACCCTCGTTCGTTGTCGCGCTGCTGCGCGCACTGGGGCAGGGACGCTCCTTGTCCTGCATTGTCTGGCTCGCTGGTTGGAGAGCCGATATGACCCCTGGCGGGTTTGGTGGCTATGGCTGGACCTTCAGAGAGTCGTCGTCGAACGCGTTCTCCATACAGGAGCCCATCGCCCCGCGAAGCCCCCCCCAGCGGGGTTTGCGGCACCGGGTTTCCCGTCGCCGCCCTCTCGCCCGATGGCGGAAATCGGGCACAGATGTCCGTCGGGCCCCCCCGCGGCGGGGAGGGGCACCGCGGTCGCCACCGCGTGGCAGACGTGGAAAGCGCCCGGAAAGGTCCAGCATGAATGTCATTGACAAGGTAGACGGGTCGGCCCTCGCCAGCCAGGCCGTCGAAGGCGGCGCGCCCTCGGCGCCGCGCGAGCTGCGCGCTTTGCCACGCGGCGGGGCGGAGATCACACGCTTCCCCGTGGAGCCTCTACTCGAGCGGCGAATTGTCACTTCGCGTAGGTCGGCACAGCTTTCCCCCGCGACACGTTCGATGCGTTCCTCAATCCAGGCCTGGAAACTGGCGCGCAATGGTCCCCATGGGCTCCACGAGGCGGCAGTCTGCCGGAGGGGCAGGGGGCCCGTGCGTTCGCATGCATGCATCCATCTGTGGGAGGAAGTAACGGATTGACCGTGCCTGGTGGCATGCGTCTGGAGCAGTCCGTCAGCGTCGCCAGGGTCTTCGACGGGGTCATCTGGGAGACCTTGGTCGCTGCCAGAATCTTCGACGGGGTCGCCACGGTCCAGGTGGCTCACGATGCCGCACGTGTTCGCTGTGGTTGGGTCAAATGAACAAATGCCAATCCGCTCTGGTGCGTCCGCGGCGCGCGCCCGTTCGACAGGGGCCGAACGCTCGCGCGCTAGGCTCGAAATGGCCCGCGGGCCGCACGGCGCGTCGGAAGGCGCCGACGAGGCGCATGCTTCGTCGCTCTGTCAACTGGTTGGTGCTGGCTCGTGGCCGGGCGTGCCGGCGCTCTCCGCGGTCGTTGCCGGTCGCGTTAGATCTCGGACGCTCAGCGAGCTGGCGGAGGCGGCCCCCGTCGCCGCGCGCGCGGCGTCGCTGCTGAGCGCTACTGGTTGCGACGCGGTGTCCTGGTGGGCCACTGCGGCCACGCGCTGTAATCGTAGTCCGCGGTGGTCCTTGTGGGCCCTCGTCCTCGTTGACGGTCGCAGATGCCGCAGTGGTGCACGTCGTTGCATGAGACATCACGGCGGAAGTAGTCTGCGCGCCGCCTGTAGCAGCGAAAGAGAGGCGATCCTTGGCGCCCGTAGTCGCTCCGTGGAAGTACTCGGCCACGACGTGATCAGGCCTCGCGACTGGTACGCGGTCGCCACTTGGAATGAGGCCCCGCGCGAGAGTCCGCACGCACGCGGCCATTCTCACTGGACCGAGGCACGCGACGACGGCGGCGCGGACGGCGACGCCGCGGGCGCGCGCTGGGCACAGGAGCGCCTCTGAACAAAATGCTGCGGAGGCCCTCTTTCACCCTTGCTGAAGCTGCACGAGCCCAACAAAGCTAGGACGGCCAGTATCCCCCCGGCAATCTAGGAAACAAAAACACATCGGAAGCACCCATCAGAACTCGCACCACGGCCACCCGCGCAGAAGCACGCACACGAGAACAAAATTCCATCGGTCGTCGTTACCTCGGCGGGACGAGGGGATCCCATCGAAACCCCTCCAACGTGGGCCAGGCGGCGGAGGCGCGGAGACATGGCCCTGAGGTCGAGCTCGCGCCCATCCCTCCTTCGATCGGCCCCCTCTGCGTCCGGGCGCCACTTTCGGCGGCGTCGGCGCCACCTTCAGCTGCTTCGGCGCGGGAGTGGGCGCGCGGAGGTTTGGCGGCGCTGCCTGGGCCTGCGCCGACGCGGCGACCGGCGCCGCCTGGGCCGCGAAGGCGCACGAGTTCGCTTCGAGTCTGGTACGTTCACTTTCGACTGTTGCTACGCTTTGCTCGAGCTGCTGGCAATGTTTCGCCGCGGCGGCATGGCTCATCGTTGCAGCGATGACTATGTTTTCGCATCGGCTTACCCTATCGGTCAGTCTCTGCTGGCCTGCCCCCGGGTTGCGGAAGCAGGCGTCGGCCTGGTCGGAGGTGCCCTGGACGCCTGGCTGTGACAGCCACTGTTAGCGCGAGTCTTCATCGTAGCCTGGCGGCTCGCGGCTTCGCTCTGGGGGGGCCCGCGGGCGCGTCGGCGCCAAGGAGTTGAATGGCGTCGTCTGACACGGCGAGGTCGCCCACTCCCCGTGGATCAGGCGTCGGCCCTCCTTCCGCGTCGGCGAGGTCGGAGGCGCGCCTGGCGGCGCTGACTGAGAGTGGACGCGCCCCGTTCGCACCGCGGCCCCACTGCTTCTCTGGCGGCGGCGTGCTCGGCGGCCCTTCTTCCTTGTTTGGCGGGTGCAAGCAGCGCTTGGAGGCGCGGCCAGGTGGCCGCCCTGCCTTGCCGCCGCGCCTAGGCAGCCTGGCGGCGACCCCCGCGCGGGGGCGTCTGGCGCGACGGCCTCGGGCGAAACAATACTTGCCGATGCCGCCCTGACAACGGCATTTTTGTTCCACCATGCGCGTTGGCCTTCACAATGCCATTTGAGGGGGGCAAAACCTTGGAAACCTGAACCCCCGTAGCATCTGCGGGCCCGATGCCTGCGATGCGGAACCTGTCGTTGGCCAGTGACGCGCCAGTTCCACGGCGTTCGATGGCCGCGACTCCGGCACCTTCTGCTCTCAATATGCCACAGATACCAAGTTCCCTGTCAGCGCGGACTGCTCCGAAGGCGCTCAGCCTTTGGGATACCTGGCGGCTCTCGCGGAGCGCGCCCTGGCGGTCGCCCGGGCCACATGCGGCGACGCACCCGCTTTGCCCAGGTCCTCTTCGATCCGTGGCAGCCGATGTCGAACTGACTGCACCCTTGTTCCGAGGCGGACAAGACGGTCGGCACGTCGGCCGGCCCGATGCCGAACTCTGCCGCGGGGCTTCCTTGGCGTGCCACGGTCCCGTGACTCTCAGAAGCTCCAATGGAGCTTCTGAGAGCAAGGACGTCACCGGACCTGGGAATGCCGGCGCGGGCGCGGCCGCGTCGAGCGGGCCCGGGACGCCACCGCGCGCGCGGCCCCCCGCCCCGCGGCAGCTGGCAATAGCCTCGCCGACAGGGCGCCTACTCTTACGCACATTCGCCATACATGCAAAACGCCGACGTGAGGGCTGGGGTCGACTTCCCACTGTTCATTCAAGAGGTCCTGGATGGGGACTGGTGCTGAAGTGGGAGGCGAAAATGGCTGTGGAGGCGTCGGAGGTCGTCGCCAAGCTGTCTGCGCGCGTGGCCATTGCTCAGCTGCCACGTGGCGCTCTTTGGCCCTGAAGTGGGCCGCGACGGTTCCTGCCGGTTGCCGCGTGCCGTTGATTGGCACAGGTCCTGCACGGCAGGTTCGCGAGGTGTCGGCGCGCGCAGAGGTTTTTGACACCGCGCCGATCGTTCGACCCTGAACCGATCGCGGCCCCGATGGTTCAAGGTTGACTTCTGTCGATTCCAACGGCGTCACCGCGTCCCTGTGCTTCCGCGTCACATTCAAACTTGAACGCCTTCGCCAGCGTCGCTGGCGCGCCAACGCCACATGAGTTTACCGTATGTGCACAGCTCCTGAAAGAGAGAAGGCGGCGATGGCATCCGTTTCAGAAGTAGCGCCGCTGATCCGGGTCACATTGTCCGCAGGGTCCGATGCAACTTAGGCCGCTTTCTGAAGGCATTTGACCCCGGCGCGGCCGAGTTGGCAAGCCAGTCCCTGAATGTGGCCTGGCGTGGGTCTGGTAGCTCTTGCGGTCCTAGGAAGAAGAAGGACTAGGATTTCTTTGCCTGGGTGATCGGTGCTGATGGATCCCAAGACGGCTATGGCGAGGGGTTCGTCCTGCAGGCCGATTTGCTGCAGGAGGCGGCTTCCCTCCTCTAGCATGCGTAACGACATGCTGCTGGTGTTTTTATGTGCCGTCCGCCAGCCTGGCAGGTGTAATCGCGATGGGCACACCCTGGTTTTGTGTATCGAGGCTGATGAGTGGGGCGGTGTCGGCGCCCTGGTGGGCCTCGGCCGAGGCCGTGGGCCATGGTGCGTCACGGCTAGAGCCCGTATTGTGCGTCCGGGAAAAAATACAACATGGTGTAGCTGATCTTTGATTCCCCACAGAACTAAATCAGCTCGCCCCTCCGCTTGCGCTGGTCGTTGGAGCGGCATCGTTGGTATACCATATCAAATTCGGTAGTACGCTTATGAGCCAGCTCGTTGTATGCAACGACTGCTCGGCCGACGCCACCACTGCTCTGGTGTGCGGGGACGAAGGCTTCCTTTCGGTTTCTATCCAGCGAGGTTACTTTTTGACAGCCCGTGCCCGGTGGTCTGGGCTGATGTGGACATGAACTCGTACGGCGAGGACCCTTGGGAACCGTGGCCCGCGCTCGCGTGTACCGAATCAGGGGCGGCCAAGAGAAGGGGGTGTCCAAGAGGGGGGCGCGCAAATCATGGCCGGAGGCACGTGCGCGGCGAAAGGGGGGGGCCGGGGACGTGTTGAAACAAGAAGAGGCGCCATATGAAATCTGGGGACATATCGTGGCCACCGCCAAGATATCCACACACACACACACACACCCTTGTCATCACCCCCCTTGTTGCCGCCCCCGACTGGAAGGGATGTGGCACAAATTGGTCCCATACGAATGGCACGGTGACGGTTCGCTTAGGTCGGGCATGCCCCCGTACAGGCGGAGTCGGACGAAAAATTGAAAAGATTCCCAAACTGTTGAAAGAATGCCCAAAAATGCTCCAAAATCGTCCCAAAACTAATGTTTGACTATCTTTGGATTTTTCTCCTGTAGAGGAACAGGCCCGACTTGACTCTGGGTCTGGGACCTTCGAGCCGAGACTGGAGAGGAAGAGGGAGAGAGGGGGAAGGGAGAGGGGAGGGAAGGGGCCAAGGGGGGAAAAGGGGGAAGAGACAAGGGGAAGGGAGAGGGAGAAGGGAGAGGGGGGAGGAGAGGGGAAGGGGGCACGGGAGGGGATGGGATGGGAGAGCAGGGGAAGCGATGCTCCGAAGAGTCTCGCCTTCAAATCTCTGCCGAGCGCAGCTTCCTCAAACTTGACGACGACATGATGTGTGAGGCCTCGACAGCCCACGATGCTGCAACATGCTGAAGCAGTAAACGACATGCCCTGGTAAAACCGTATGTAAATACAAATGGCGATCCATGCACTCGTGGCACATGCAAACAATATCGTACCACATGTCTTCTACGTAACTCGTGTACATGAACATATGCTGGAACTTGCCGAGCTGGCACCTGCAGCCTGCACGCGATATGGGATTGCGGAAGGCGCGACTATATGCCAAGCTATCCGTGCCAGAGGCACATGGACCATGGCAAAGTGCAACATGGCAGTTATCTGCTGGATTCATGCTCTTGCCGCTACGGATTGCGATTGTGCGGGCAGCACGGGGCAACGTCGGCGGAGGAAGCCTCTCCGCGTGACACCCTCGCCTGCAACATTTTGCGCAGACATACGCGAGACGCGGTGATCTGGGACATTCTGCGGCGGCAGCAAGAGGTTCTACCACACGCGCTACAGGGCACAGCTAGTGGACGATCTGGCCTGCCCGCGCGTCCTCCCCCATCGGGGATCCTCTGACCCGGGTCAGTCCAGACCCAGGTCAGTCAGGCCTTGCAGAATCCTGCAAGATCCTGCGAGGGCCTGCGCCCAAATCTGGGCAGACGCGCAGGATCCTGCAACAACCTGCGGGACCCAGGCCAGTGCGACCCTGGCCCTGCAGGATCCTGCAAGATCGGGCGCTGTGGCTGACCCCCGTTTGCATCGACCCCCGTCTCAAGGCTCCCGACCCCACCTGCTGCTGCTGCGAACGGTTGATGAAGGCAGTCCTGCAATCGTCGGTCCTGCCGAGCACCCCTCGTCTGAACACAAACGGGGACGGGGGCTCATTAGGGAAGAAGTGAGACGTAGGGAAAAGGTGAGAACAGCGAAGTAGCAGAGAGCATGTGCATCACCTCTTTTTTCCAGTGGGGAAGTGCGACCCCACCTGCTGCTGACCTTGCCAGGAACGGGCCGCAATGCCATATGGCTTTGGCCAGCGGCCGCGGAGGGGGCGGTCCGATCGGCGGTCGGCTGGCATGGGGCGCACAACCGGCGAGCTGGCCCCGACGCAGCAGAGGCGGGGGGGCAGCGGGGGCAGCCGCAGAGAAGAGAGCAGCAGGGGGAGGGCCCGACGCCAGGCGCCGGCGGGCGCGCGGGATCTGGGGAAGGCAAAAGGTACCGATGCCGCTACGCCCTAGACCTCTCCCAGGGGCCCAGGGACACACAAATAGATAGATACACACAGAGTCCTGGATGCCCCCTATTTTTCCATATTTTCTTGGTTTTCGTATCCCCCCCACTTCCCACATTTTCCCATATTTTCCTGGGAGTCGACGATGAATTGTGTCTGCGTGTTTTTCCCCCTCCTGAACCTTTCCCAGGGTGCGCTCTGACCAGGATCTTGAAGCGGCGAGGGCCTCCCAGGAGGCCAAAAAAAAGGGGAAAGCGAGAGAAAGGTAGCGGTATGGGTGCCTCTTTCCTCCTCCGAGGAATGCCACAGCCTCGGTGCGGGAGCGCCCCGAACTCTGCAGGCAGGGGTGCGCAGCACCAGACGGACACGGGCAGATTCGGTGAGCGGGGCCCCCCCGCGCAGCAGCGGCGCCCCTCCGCCTGCCCTGCAGGGCCCCACCCCTGGGCACGTGCGGGGCCGAGGCCGCCCAGAGCTGTGCGAGGCCCTGCAGAGCTGCACGGGGCCCTCGGCGATGAGCGCACCCGCCCGCGCGGCGCGAGGAGCGGCAGCGGCGGCGGCGGCGGAGGCGGCAGCGGCGGCAGCGGCAGCGGCGGGAGGAGCTGGAGGAGGAGCGGCAGCGGCGGCAGCAGCGGCGGCAGCGGCAGCGGCAGCGAGAGGAGGCGCGGGAGGGATACCCCCACGGGGCCAGGTTCGTCCGCGATGCCGGCAGTGGAGCCACAAGGGAGCGGGGGAAGAAGGCGCACAAGGGGAAGGGCGGGGCGGGCGGCCAGAGCCGCACAGGAGAGGGGGCCGGAGCGAGGCGGAGGGCATCCGAGGCGGCTCGGCCTCGCAGAAGTGAGCGCCCTTTGCGAGCGCGAGCACCCTGGTGCGCAGCAGGGGCAGCCTGTGGTCGCGCGCAGCCGGGAGCGGCGGCGCGAGGGGCCTGCTCCTAATCCTCCTGCCAGTGCCTGCGTCGTCCCTCGTCCTCCTCCCTCCCTCTCTCCCTCCCTCCTCGCTTCAAATATCCCTCCTGCTTCTTCTCCTTCTCCTCCTCCTCCTCCTCCTCCTCCTCTTCCTCCTCCTCCTCCTCCTCCTCCTCCTCCTCCTCCTCCTCCCCCTCGTCCTCCTCCTCTCCTCCTCCTCCTCCTCCTCCTCCTCCTCGTCATCATCATATCATCATCATCATCATCATCATCATCATCCATCATCATCACCACCACCATCATCATCATCAGCAGCATCATCATCAGCATCAGAAGCATCAGCATCAGCATCAGCATCAGCATCCTCATCCTCATCCTCATCCTCATCATCATCATCATCATCATCATCATCATCATCATCATCATCATCATCATCATCATCATCATCATCATCATCATCATCATCATCATCATCATCTTTTCGCCTGAGACTTCCTCACCACTAATGGCTCTGATGCTTAGAAACTGGCAAGATCTTAACGGATTGCAGGCGGATCGTTTTCAAAATTTGGCTCTCGCCTTAGCGCGGAGCACATTCCTTTTTGAAAATTGCAAGAGCTTCACGGATTGAGGGCGGGTGGTTTCCAAAATGTGGCTCTCGCCTTAGCGCCGCGCACATCCGTTTCAAAAATGTTCAGTAGCTTCACGGGTTGAGGGCGGGTGGTTTCCAAAATGTGGCTCTCGCCTTAGCGCCGCGCACATTCGTCTAAAAAATGCAATAGCTTCACGGATTGAGGGCGGGTGGTTTCCAAAATGTGGCTCTGGCCTTATCGCCGCGCACATTCGTCTGAAACATTTGCAAGAGCTTCACGGATTGAGGGCGGGTGGTTTCCAAAATGTGGCTCTCGCCTTAGCGCCGCGCACATCCGTTTCAAAAATGTTCAGTAGCTTCACGGATTGAGGGCGAGTCGTTTTCAAAATGTGGCTCTCGCCTTCGCGCGGCGCACCTCCGTTTTCAAAATTTGCAAGAGTCTCACGGATTGATGGCAGCTCCTTTTCAAACTGTGGCTCTCGCCTTAGCGCCGCGCATACTCGTTTCGAAAATTTGCAAGAGTTTCACAGATTTCCACCATCAACGTACCAGACATGGCGTTTTGGGAGGATTCTGGATTACGCAGGTGCAACAATTACATGGATTCTCTGTGTTGAAGTCCTAGGAATGGCGTTCTGACACGATTCTGGATCGTCAAGACGCAGCAGTCAGGTTGATACGTGGCGCTGGAATCCCGAGAACAATGTGTTGGCATGCTTCAGGGTCTTCAAACGGGTGTCTTCCAACGAGGCAGTTCCATCTATTGGAATGAACCGTTGTAGGGGCATATGAAGGGGGAGCTTGGAGGGAGGGTTTACTCCAACATCGTTGATGACTCTTGGGTTTACACTGGTCCTCCTCCTCCTCCTCCACCTCCTCCTCCTCCCCCTGCTCCTCCTCCTCCTCTTCCTCTTCTTCGTGGAATTGTTATTCATATTAGTACTAGTATGGTTATTCCTCCTCCTCCTCATCATCATCAGCAGCATCATCATCAACAGCATCATCATCATCATCAGCAGCAGCATCATCATCAGCATCATCATCAGCAGCATCATCAGCATCATCACCATCATCACCCTCATCATCGTCATCATCATCATCATCATCATCATCATCATCATCATCATCATCATCATCATCATCATCATCATCATAGTCATCATCATCAACTCCGCCTCCTGATAGATCCGCCGGCCCCCTTGTGGGGCCACCAGGCTGTAGGCGCGTGATTCGCAGTTTCCTGTACCAGTTGTAGTTTCTAGTTTCCAGTGTTACAGTTCTGCTTCTTGCTGGTTACTGTAACTAGTTGACTTCTTGCTGGTTACTGTAACTAGTTGATTGACCGCGCGAGGGAGGGGGAGGCCCAAACAGGATTTTCCAGCGTCCCCTGGGCGCGTTGTCTGAATTGCTGGGGGGGCTCGAAATCGACACCCCTCACGCAGATCCGCGGGGTCAGGGTCCAAAAACACAGGGGATTTGCCACATTTCTGAAATTCGGTGCCACCCCTCACGCAGATCCGCGGGGTCAGGGTCCAAAAACACAGGAGATTTGCCACATTTCTGAAATTCGGTGCCACCCCTCACGCAGATCCGCGGGGTCAGGGTCCAAAAACACATGGGATTTGCCACATTTCTGAAATTCGGTGCCACCCCTCACGCAGATCCGCGGGGTCAGGGTCCAAAAACACATGGGATTTGCCACATTTCTGAAATTCGGTGCCACCCCTCACGCAGATCCGCGGGGTCAGGGTCCAAAAACACAGGGGATTTGCCACATTTCTGAAATTCGGTGCCACCCCTCACGCAGATCCGCGGGGTCAGGGTCCAAAAACACAGGGGATTTGCCACATTTCTGAAATTCGAACCCATCACGCACATCCATCGCAAGGCGTGGTAACCCAAACTGCGAGAACTCCCTCGGCCCTTTCATCGCAAGGTGTGGTAACCAAGCCCTTAAACCATACACGTCTTACCAATCGCCAGGTGTGGTAACCCCTCTTGTGATCAGTTGGTTTTGCTGATTGCTACTCGGCTTCGCATGAAGTTTCGATACTGCTTCACGACAGCGCCAAGGCCTCATGACTTAGCTCTTCCATGGCCCATTCTCCGAGAGAGGGGGCCGGCGGCAGGGGGCCTGTCGCACCCCGAGGCCAGTTTTTAGGGCGGGTCGGGCGTTTCGCCTGAGCCTTCCTCACCACTCATGACCCTGAAGCTTAAAAAATGACAACAGATTCACAGACGGAGGGCAGGTCGTTTTAAAAATGAGGCTCTCGCCCTAGCGCCGCGAACATCCGATCAAAATTGCAATAGCTTCACGGGTGGGGGGCGGGTGGTTTTCAAAATGTGGCTCTCGCCCTAGCGTCGCGCACATCCGTTTTTAAGATTTGCAAGAGCTTCACGGATTGAGGGCGGCTCCTTTTCAAAATGTGGCTCTCGCCCTAGCGCCGCGCACATTCGTTTTAAACCTTTGCAAGGGTCTCACACATTGAGGGCGTTTCCTTTTCAAAATGTGGCTCTCGCCTTGGCGCCGCGCACATTCGCTTCAAAAAACTGTATGGGGTTTCACGGATTCCCATGTCAACGTACCAGAAATGGCGTTTTGGAAGGTTTCAGGATTATGCGGGCGCAACAATTATGTTGATTCGCTGTACTGAAGTTCCAAAAAAAGGCGTTCTGGCACGATTCTGGATCGTCAAGACGCAGCAGTCAGGTTGGTACGTGGCGTTGAAATCCCGAGAACAATGTTTTGGCACGCTTCAGGATCTTCAAACGGGTGTCTTCCAACGAGGCAGTTCCATCAATGGAAATGAATCGCTGTAGGAGCCTATGAAGAGGGAGCTTGGAGGGAGGGTTAATTCCAACGTCGTTGATGACTCTTGGGTTCCCATTGGTCATCCTCCTCATCCTCATCCTCATCCTCATCCTGCTCCTCCTCCTCCTCCTCCTCCTCCCTCCCCTTCCTCCTCCTCCTCTTCCTCCTCATCATTATCCTCCTCCTCCTCCCTCCTCCTCCTTCTCCTTCTCCTCCTCCATTCCTTTTCCTTATGGGTAATTTCTCCCTGTCGCACCGCGAGCCAGTTTTTAGGTGTAGGTCGAGGATACCTTTGCTCTCACAAGGGGTAACAGCCCAAATATTGCACATGGCGTTTTCCCCTACTCCTATTCCGATGGTAGCAGCCCAAGGATTGCAAGTTGCATGACCACCCTTACTTGCTCCACTCAGCCATCCATGGCTACTACCGACCAGATCGATCATTCAGACGCCACTGTCTGCACACTTTGGCGGCAAGCGTCACGTTTTTAGTTACTGGCAGCCTCTGGGTCAACAGCGCTGCGGCTTGATGACACTAAGGGGAGTGGGTGGGGGGGCGGGCTACATGTCTTGGGGTGGACACCCTACGACATCCTCTACGATGGAGCAGCCGCACTCTCGGTGCCTGCCCCGTGCCCTACAGCCCAGCCTTGCAGGCCACTGCAGGGACCATACTTGGCCAGCCGTTTTAGCACGAGCCAGCCGGGCGTAGCACAGCCCGTCCTTGGGTGTGTGCAGACGTCCTCACACAGCATCAACCAATCCCTCCTCTCGCAGGCTCCTCACTATACATGTTGCCGCTTGCCCTTCCCGTACTCCTCAATCACAAGGGTAGCAGCCCAAAGATTGCAAGTTGCATGGCCACTCTTACTGCACGGCCTGCAGGTGCCTTCACTGGCCAGCCGTTACAGTACGAGCCAGCCAGGCGTAGCACAGCCCGTTCTCAATCACATGCAGATGTCCTCACACAGTCTTGCACGTTGCTTGGTCACACTCACTTGCTCTACTCGGCCTTCCTTCGCATACGATCGATCGCCAGGCCACTGTATGCACACGTTGGCGGCAAACGCAACTTGTTCTAATGAATGCAACCTCTTATTTAACAATGCTACGGTTGACTGGCACTAAGGGATATTGTGGAGGGTAGCAGGTGCTTACTTGTATGTGTTTTGACTTGGGAGGGGACGCTTACGATAGCTAGGGTAGCAGCCTTAGGGTTGCATATGTTGCGCTACCACTCTTACGTAGCTCGTCGATACACGCTCACCTTTTTCCGGTCTCAGCTTATCCTGGCAGTACTGGCAGCAAGTACCTTAAACTGATGAAGGGGGATCCGCTCTGTCCAGGCACTTCGTCTGGGGGTGACTCGTACCAATTCACAAGTGCTAAAAAAGCCAGCCAGGTGTTTCACTGCGCGAAGTCGGGCTTCTACATTATCCATGTTTCAGCTCCTAAACGACACAGTTTGCAGCTAAGGCTGGTCTAACGTAAAAAGGAAGAGGAGGAAGAGGAGGAGGAGGAGGAGGAGGAGGAGGGAGAGGAGGAGGAGGAGGAGGAGGAGGAGGAGGAGGAGGAGGAGGTGAAGGAGGAGGAGGAGAAGGAGGAGGAGGAGGAGGAGGAGGAGGATGAGGGAGGAGGAGGGAGGAGGAGGAGGAGGAGGAGGAGGAGGAGGAGGAGGGCGAGGAGCAGCAGAATGTGGGGATCGATTGGCAGAGAGGGGCGCCTGACGGCGCTCTCCTCCTCCTCCTTGGGCGGCCGGGGCTCCGGGGCCCCGCAGCCGCAGCAGCGGAAGCAGCCCCAGTGCAGCGCCGACCCGTCGAGGAGCTCGAAGGAGGCCTCTCGCGAGGCGGGGGCGCTCCAGGAGGAGGCCTCCTTCGCGAGGCGGAGCTCTCTCTCTCTCTCTCGCACATAGTACTCAGTGGCCGGGCGCCCCTTTAGACGTCGAGGCGGCCAGTCTGCCGCTGTGTGCGGCCTTCAGAAGCCAGCTTCGAGCCCCAGGGCCGACAGAAAGCTGCTCGGGATGTGAGGGCGAATTCATGGGGGGCGATAAAGATAGGGGGGGGGGGGGGGGGGGAAAGGTGCCCTTTTCGGGCCCCCCTGAAGGCCCCCATTTGGGGCCCTAAAGGGGCCCCTTCAGGGGCCCTAAAGGACCCCCTTTTCTGCAGCCCTCGCTGCCCCCTCCCCCGTTTATCCCCCCCCCATTACGCGGCCTCCAAGGGATGACAGACACAAGAGGTCCGGGGGCCCATGAATGAAAAAGATCGGAGCGCCAGATGTTTGGGTAGGCAGGAGGGCCGCAGTTTCCGCCCGCTGGGCACCCCTGCACCACCCCGTGCACCCTGGCAGAGGGGCAGTCCAGGCGGTGTCCCCCACTGCAGACGAC
Source organism: Prorocentrum cordatum (assembly GCA_963575745.1). Classification (NCBI taxonomy): domain Eukaryota; class Dinophyceae; order Prorocentrales; family Prorocentraceae; genus Prorocentrum; species Prorocentrum cordatum. The sequence continues at coordinate 63,342 of CAUYUJ010018647.1, forward strand.
GCCGAAAGCCGCCCGTGCCAGGAGAAAGTGCGACGGTTGGTGCCAGCGCCGTCGCTGACGGCGTAGACCCGCCAAACGTTCGCGCACGGGGCAGCGCACTCGTGACACCGCCCCAGGGGAGCGCTGTGCTTGGGCGAGTGCGGGGCCAGCTCCCCTGGGAGGTCAATCGGAGGAGGGCCAGCTGAGACCACGGCGGCTCTCCCGCCAGGTCCAAATCCGCTCAAAATCACCCAGTTGTCATTCTGACCTGTTTTCCTCCACCGTGCTGTGATGTTGAGCCCTCGTTTTAAAAAGACAGCGCCCCGCGTCTCACCTCCTCCTGCCTCCCCATCTTCCCATCTCTGCCTCTGCCCTCGGCACCCCCCTCACACGTTTCGTGACCCCATAGGGAGCTCCGCCGAAGGCCCCAGTGGCTACGTTCGCATGGCACCGCAGCGCCCATTTTCGGCACACCCCTGACACGCTTCGTGGCCCCACAGGGAGTTCCATCGCAGGCTACAGTGGCTGCGTTCGCATAGCACCACTGCACCAATTTCGGCACACCCTTGACACGCTGCGTGGCGCCAGAGGGAGCTCCACCGACGGCCACAGTGGCTGCCTTCACGTGGCGCCGCCGCACCCATGTCGACACACCCCTGATGCGTTGCGTAGGCCCAGAAGGACCTCCACCGAAAGCCCCAGTGGGTGCGGTCGCACTGCACCCCCGCACCCAAGCCGGCCCCCCTCTCACACGCTTCGTGACCCCAAGGGGAGCTCCACCGAAAGCGGTGCCCAAAGCGCGGTACTCACAACACGCATGTGGTTGAGCCCTTTGCCCGGATCATTCGAACCGGGGAAGGCCGGCGTTGCCTCGACCAGCACTTCTCCACGTCCAGGCGGCATGGAGGCCTCGACCCATCCCCCCTGGGGCTGGCCTCTCATCCCGAGCCGTTCTCTTCGACGGCTGCGGGGGGCCAGCAAGGGCGAAGGAGGTCAACTGCCAAAGGCCCGCCGTCACGACTGCCTCACGACGCGAGATGGCGCAGGAGGCCTTGAAGGAGCACGCACTGGGCAATCCATGGTGCGTGGTCCAGCAGCAGGGGCCCCAGCAATCGATGCCTTTTGCCTTGCACCGTGCGCGAGCGGCGCCGCTGGCAGAGCGCACGGCTTTACAAAAAAAGACGGCCCGAGCAAAGCACCCGCGGTGAAGGGAGGCCGCGCCGCCCGGGGCCCCTCCGACCAGGCGGGCCGCGCCGCGACCCCCTCCTCCGCCTCCGCCTCTGGACCTCCCCGCCGCCTCCTCCTCCTCCTCCTGCCTTGCCTTGAACTAAATTGAGCATCGTTTATCCGACCCCCATCCCCAGCGGCGTGGCCTGGGTCCCACTGGCCGGTTTACCCCCCTAGATAGGGGATATAGGCCGTTCCCTTCGGGTTTCGAGGGGTGTATCCCCAACCGGGGTGGCGATTTGGTGGGGGTCTCGGAGGAGATGGAGATGGGGATGGGGATCGATTAAACGATACCGATAAATCAGGCGGACAGTGCCGCCCTCGCCTTCATTCTCAGCTTCGCCAGCTTGTTCTCCATGAAATGGGGGTTGTTCTGGGTCGACATCTCGGCCAGCTTCTGCTTCACCGTCACGGTGCTGCCTGCCGGCTTGGCCTTCTCCCAGGCCTCCTCGAGGCCCTTCTCGTAGTCGTCCTTGTTCAACAGGCCCCTGAAAGGATCGCTGCGGTTCTTCCAGGCGGGAACCATGTCGTACTGGGCCTGCTTCTCGATGTTCTTCGGCGCATTCGGGTTCAGCTGCCAAGCGAAATCGTCTGAGAAGGTGTACAGCAGGAAGGCCGCGAACGCGATGCCTGGGACGATCAGGGTGGTCAGCGGCACCAGTATAGAGTGCCACTTCCTCTGGTCGCCGTACTTGGCCTCCGCGTCCTCGGCCAGCATCGTCAGCGCGGGCAGTGCGGCGGACACGGCGAGCGCGGGGCTGAACTGGCCCAGCGCCTGCGGCGGTGGCGCGGCCCGCGGCGACGGGACGAACGCGCTGCGGACCGCCCACGCGGCGGACAGCGCGGCCGCGACGGCGAGGAGGCCACGGCCCGGGCGGCGCGGTGCCATGGCCGAGGGCCGAAGAGGCGCAAGGCCCAGGGAGCGCCTGCAGCGAGCCTTCCAGGCCAACACGGACTGTGCCAAAATGGCTACGGACAGGGGCCCCAGCAGTCGACCACCTGCCGGTGCAACCCAGCCTCCATGTCACGAGACGAGCTCTGGGCGTCGGAGTCGAAGATTCCCATTGTGGGCAGCGAGGCGGTGGCGGAGCTCGCCAGCCATCTCCTCTTCCAGGACGCATGTGCGGAATTGACGACGATCGGACGACCATGATGGGATGAGTGCATCTTGTTTGTTTGGTCCGAGTGCCTCTGCATGGAAAGCCGCTCCCTGGCACAGGAACCCGAAGGCCGAAAACTGACAAATTATCCTGGCAAAAAAATACAATTGTGGATGACGCGTTGTGGGCACCGCTTTCGGTGGAGCTTCCTTGGCGGTCACGAAGCGCGTCAGGGGTGTGCCGACTCGGGCACGGTGGCGCCATTCGATCGCGACCACTGGAGCCTTCTGTGGAAGTCCTCATGGGGCCACGACACGTGTAAGGGGTATGCCAACAAGGGCGCGGCGGTGCCGTGCGATTGTAGCCATTGGAATCTTCGGTGGAGCTCCTTATGTGGCCACGAAACTTGTGAGGGGGGTGCCTGAATGGCCGCGGCTGTGCCATGCGAACCTTGCCGCTGGGGCCTTCGGTGGAGCTCCCTACGCGGCCTCGAAACGTGTGAGGGAGATGCTGAATGGGCGCGGCGGTGCCATACGAATGAAGCCGCTGGGGACCTCGGTGGAGCTCCCTGTGGGGCCACGAAACGTTTGAGGGGTGTGCCGATGGGTGCGGTGTTGCCTTGCGAACGCAGTCACCAGGGTCTTCGGTGGAAGTCTGTATGAGGCCACGAAACATGTGAAAATGTACCGAAATCACTGCGCGAACGCCATGCCAGCGCAGCCACTGGGGCCTCCAGTGGAGCTCCCTATGAGGCCACGAAACGTGTGAAGGGTGTGCCAACACGGACGCAGTGGCGTCATACGAACGCAGACATGGGGGTCTTCGGTGGAACTCCCTATGGGGCCACGAAACGTGTGAGGGGCATGCCGAAACGGGTGCGGTGGTGCCCTGCGAACGCAAACACTGGAACCTTCGGTGGAACTCCCTATGGGGCCACGAAACGTTTGACGGGTGTGCCGAAATTGGCGCGGTGGCGCCATGCGAACGCAGCCATTGAGGCCTTCGGTGGAACTCCCTGTGGCCGCAAAAAGTGTGAAGGGCGTACCGTGGGCAGAGGCAAAGATGTGAGGAGGGGGAGGCGAGGGGAGTTGGGACGCGGGGCGCTCGCTGTCTGTTGGAAGCGAGGACCCAACACCACAGGATGGTTGAGAAAAAATTGTGTGATCTGGTCAGGACGTGAAGAGATTTACGCCCCTGGGGTCAAAACATGACCTCTGGATCTCTCCAAGGGCGCGCCACTATTAGATTGCCGATCCACCCATCAGTCGCCTTCGTGCTGAGCGCGGAAGTCTGGATCCAAGAGTAGAACGATACGACTTGACCCCAGGACATACTCAAGGGAAGGAGCATGAGCATCGTTTAACCGATCCCCGATCCCCATTGGCATGGCTTTGGCCCCTCTGACCGTTTCATCCCACCTGGGTGAATGGGCAGCTGGGGCTCAGGTACCATGGCCAGGTGGGGATGGACGGACGGACGGACGCGCAGCTGACGAACACAGAGGTATGGCCCATGAGGGTGGCGCGCTGGCGCCGCACCCCCTCCCTTGATGACGCACACGACGAAGCCCACAGCAAGGCGGGCGACTCCTCGAGCTGAACTGCCCCCAAGACCTGCACGTGAACGCGGCTTCCTCTTAAACGTATGAAAAATGTGGATCGAGCGCCGAGGGGGCATTCTAGTCGCTTTTGCGACGACGCGAATGCGAAGATGGCGACGATGACGACAAAGACGACGAAGACGACAACGACGACGACGACGACGACGACAACGACGACGACGACAACGACGACGACAACGACGACGACGATGACCACTTCGAGACAGCCCGCCTGCGCGCACCACAACCGCACGGGTGCTGGGCCAGGGTCGGACTCTGGCCCACCGCCACGAACACATGCATTAATCAGCCAGCATGTGAGCAGAACTCGTCTGCCAATCACCCCGGAAAGCCGACTCGTTTGCAATTGCAATCCAGTTCGCGATGTCCACGTCGTGGTCAACATTCCTAAAGAACTGCACGAGTTCGTCTGTCCATCTCCTTCGTGGACGGCGTTGGTTGACAGCCTCGTGGTCGGGGGTCGTCTGCCGCGCACCGCGTGACAAATTCCTCCGCCCAGTGATCAGAAGGCATAGCGGCGACTCGCGCCGCGCAACGTCAGACTTTGCGCCTCCACGCAGCGCACCAGCTGTCGATATGTGTTGCGCAGTATGGTGTCCACAATACACGTTGCTCGCCGTAGCCAGCCAATATAATTCTCTACGATATCATAACGTGCATCCGCGACTGTTGCACTCCCCACCGGGGAGGCTGACGAAGAAGATGTACCATCTTTGTCTGACTGGTCTATATGCCTCCTGCGTCTTCTTCCGATGCCCACATCATCCAGCGCATTCGACGTTGCGGTGTTTTGGGCTTCTGTTGCGCGGCTACCGAGAGAGGCCAACTAGAAGAACCGTACAGAACAGGAAGGGGTAGACACACTCTCGAAGAGGCGCAGCCAGCATTTCAAGGAATATCTGTTGAAAGTACATTCTGATTAGTTTGCCCTGAAGGCCCTTCATCCCTGCCGCATTATGTGTTCGATCTCCGTGCCTACTGGGTTCCCGAGTGTGGTTCGCCTTCCAAGATAGCCCACAGCAACGTCAACAGGAACGATCCCGATCTGCAACTCATCGATTGTAGCGAGTGTTGTCTTACCTTTTCCTGTACCCGTGCAAGCATTGTTACGGATGGCTGTTCTACGCAGAAGCCCCACGGAGGCAGCTGAGCTTCGCGCGCCTGATACCATTCGAACATGTATGCTGCCAACTCTGCACAACGAGGGAAACGTCATCCGCGAAACTCACGCCTGTCAATCGGCCCAGTCCTGCGGATCCGAATTACAAGCAATATTTCTTGTTTCTCTGCGGCTCCTTTGCAAATGTCACCTGGCAGCGCGTGAAGAGTAGCGTTCCCAACGGGTCCCTGGCAACGTCTGTCCTTACTCGCCCTTGTTGTCCACTGTATAGTTTGAACATCCAACGTATGTACGGAATCTACACTCCCTTCTTCGCCATGGTGTTCCGTAGCGCATGGTGTTCCACTGCACCGAATGCCATTGGGAAGTCGATACGGTGCACCACATTGGGATCTGAAGTATTCGGACTGCTCCTGGTTCTGGTGCAATGAAAAAACTGGTCCTTCGTGGCTAAGCCGCTGCGAAAGCCAGCCTGGTCAGAGCTCTTGCCAGCGTCCAGAATTAGTGTCCGATATACAGCAGCCTGGAAAAGAGCTTGTACAGCATGGGGATCATTGTGATGGGCCTGTAGTTTTGGCACGTCCTTCGTCTCCTGTGTTCAAAATCACTGCAATCACAGATTGTCCCCAGCACTGCGGCGGCTCAGCGTACGGAAAGAATGTCATTACATAATTGCTGTAGTGCCTCAACCAACACGCCGCTAGCTTAAATGAACATGTCTCCAATAGCCCCATTGTCTATCTGCGCTGCGATTTGCTTCGAGATTCACAATTGCCTCGAGAACATCTTTGATCGTAAACTCTGGCACGCTTCCCTGCACAGCGTCTGATGTGAGAGCAGGGATAGCTAGCTCTGAACAGCTACATGCAAATACTCCTCGTAGAAAAAGGCAAGCACGTGTTCAATGCCAAGCCTTGTTATGAAAGTCTCACCACCATCCAGCATGCAAAATGACAACGGTTTTTGTGCCGTGCTTTGACATGCTGTCTGCCAGCCCAGAAAGCTTGTTCAAGATCACGTTCATAGCATCATCGGCCAAGGTCCTTCTCATTATTCGCGCTGCGTCTCGCAGCAGATGTTTGCTGACATCCGTTCGCTTTACCCCAGCAGTGTTCGGCAAGGCTTGCCGTTCCCGAACCGGCGCCTGCTACTTCGCATCCTGCGATGTGGCAACATCGTTTTTGACATCATTGTTGTAGATTGCGTTCAGCGACGCCGACTCCACAAAGCCACTTCGAGACGCGCAGACCACAGACGCAGGTTATTCCTACTGCAGCACGGTCTGAGACCGTGCTGCAGTAGGAATAACCTGCGTCAATGAGCTAGCATACCCAGCTGCGAAGGCTGTCTGCCATGGAGCCCTGCACCGTTTATCTTGTATGAGTTGCCCTCTGCCTACGTTGCGACGCCGATGACGATTGCGAAGGGTCATCTTCACAGGCCCGAACCGAGGTCCAAGCAGTGTTCCGATCCACAGCTCATCGCTCTTCGGGGTCACCGGGGCTGCGCAGCACTCAGAACGTCGGAGAGCTCGGGGCCCTTTCCTGCGGCCTCTCGTGGTTGCGGGACCACCTGAACGCGGCAGCACGGCAGCTGGTCAAGATCATCATCGAGTACGACTCGGAATACGCGGCCAGCGTCAAACAGCGACGGGCCCGGGCACGGCAGAATCTTAGGCTCGTGCTGAGAGCCCGCCACATCTACGACTGGGTCTCTTCCTTCATCGAACGGCGCAAGGTGGAATCCCACATGGGCCAGTTCTTCAACGAGCGAGCGGACCATCTCGCCAATTGCGGCGCGAGTGGCATGTGCTGTGGGCTGCTGGATGTGACCCGGTGGGCCCGACACCCTTCGAGCTGATCTTGCACAGCCGCAGCAGGTAACATCTTGTGGCTCTAGTCTTATGTCATCAGCATCGTCACCTACCTCTTCTTCTCCTTCCCCTTCGTCATCGAATGACTCGGCAAGTGCTGCCGGCATGCCCTGGCGTCGTGTTCTGCGACCTGGTGCTCGTCACGTTATCTACAAATCTTGCGGCATTGTGGTTAGAGCGTGCTGGTCGTCTGACCTGTGGTGTCAGACTTACCGTATGTGGCCCTGCGGTGCTTCAATGTTGGGCGAGCTCATCGAGCTATTCTTGGTTTCTTCGAGGTCAGGCAGCCCCTGATCATTGTCATTATATGTTTCAGTCGATCTGCCGAGCTTTCCCCTTCGTACTTGTACACACCCCCCCCACCCCCCTGCAGAGCGGACCCCGCCCCCTGTAGCCCCCTTCCCCTGCAGAGCGGACCGCCCCCCCCCCTCCCTGCAGCCCAGCCCCCCCCCGCTGCAGAGCGGACCCCGCTCCGTGCAGCCCCCCCCCTGCAGAGCGGACGCCCCCCCCCCCCCCCCCCCCCCTGCCCCTCCCCCCTGCAGAGCAGACTTCCTCTCCTGCAGCCCCTCCCTCCTTCAGAGCGGACCACCCCTCTCCCTTGCAGTCCCTCCCTCTGCCGAGCGGACTCCCCCTGCAGAGCAGACCCCCTCCCCTGCCCTCTCCCCTGCAGCATCATCCTGATCATCATCTTGCGGAGCGCCCCGGATCGGCGGCACTGGCCGGAGGCCACTACAATATGTTTTAGTCAATCTGCCGAGCTTTCCCCTTCGTACTTGTATGCGTCGTCATTATTGCTGGCGGTTTTGAGGAAACAGTGCTGCGCAGCACGAGGCCTTCTACTGTCGCCCAGTGCTCGAGCCACTGGCCTCTGGAGTTATCTTCATTCAGCCTACAAACTTTATGTGAAGACCGCTCCTCTCCACTTTCATGCTATCCTTTCGGCGCAGATATTGGATTGGATATTGAGCCCGATGACTATCGGCCGTGATGGGAAAAGGACGCCTTCTCTCCCTCACCTCATCCTCTACCAGACCCTACAATAGGTTCGACCCTTCGATTACCCAACCTCCATTCACACAAACTCCGAGCACAGCCAGATCGTCGAACTCCGCCCGGCTGTCAAGCTGGGCTCAGAGCAAAGACTCAGCCGTCGCCCGTGTGCTGAGCGCGGAAGCCTGCAGCGAAGCGTGGAACGATACGGGATCGATCCCAAAACGCATCGGAACCACAGAGGAGAGGGAGAGGGAGAGGAGACAAAGGCCCCCCGAAGACGCGAGGCAGGCAACTGGAGCCTCTTGCAGGCCTCTTCGGGCCCTCTTGAAGGCTTCTCGAGCCGTCTTTGAGTCACCTGGGAGGCGATCGATCAAAGAAGGGGGGGGGGCCGGCCTAACAGAATCGCCACAACCCCCCCAAAAAATGCCAAAATTTGCCCAACATCTGAAGAAGATCCTTGACGCTCGCATTCTCGCGGAGGCCTTCTCGGGCGCCTCGCCGTCGCTCAGACGCCCACTCCCCGCTCATCTCTCGGCTTCGCGCGCGCACCTTTCGCAAGATGCCCTCAGATGCTCCTCGATGGTCCTGGGCCAAAGAGTAAACGCACGCGTCCGAGCGATGCCAAGACGCTCTGACGACCCGCGAAGCCCACCGCGCCCACCTGGGTGGAGGGCCCCCCATCGGCGCGCGGAGCCTCGAGGCACGGGCGCCGGCACACCAGGCAGGGCCGCGGGCCCACCTCTGCGGGGATGAGGGGGGGGGGGCGGCGCGAACGAGGGGCAGGCGCGGGGCCGATCCTCCACTGAGCTAATTCCTCCTCCTCCTCCTCCTCCTCCTCCTCCTCCTCCTCCTCCTCCTCCTCCGTATCCTCCTCCTCCTCCTCCTCCTCCTCCTCCTCCTCCTCCTCGTCCGTATTCTCCTCCTCCGCCGTATCCGGCGTATCCTCAATATCCCTCCTCCTCCTCCTCCTCCCCCTCCTCCTCCTAATCCTCCTCCTCCTCCTCTCCCTCCTCCTTCTGATTGTATTCCTATGATTATTGTCCTTCTGATTGTTCGCGGTAATATTTGTATTTTGTTGCTATGACTCGTAATATCAGTACGATGTTTCGCATTCTCGTTCGAATTATAAAAAGTATGAGTGATCTTCTTTTTAACATGACTATTATTCGTATTATGCGCATGTATAGTAATACTAAGAATAGCATTCGTATTTGTTCCTAGTCTTCATATTACTATCAGCTTGAGTACTACTACTAGAATTCGTAGTATTATTCTGATCCCCTTACAACTATTGCAGTTCGTCTTCATCTTCGTCTTCTGATTCCAAATAGTACTGTATGGGTACTCTTACTTATATTACTACTATTACTTGTATGAGTACTAGTACTACTATTACTACTACTACTACTACTACTACTACTACTACTACTACTACTACTACTACTACTACTACTACTACTACTACTACTACTACGACTACTACTACTACTACTACTACTACTACTACTACTACTACTACTACTACTACTACTACTACTACTACTACTACTACTACTACTACTACTACGTACTACTACACTAATTACTACTACTACTACTACTACTTACTACTACTAACTACTCTAACTTACTACTACTACTACTACTACTACTACCACTACCACTACTACTACTACTACTACTACTACTACTACTACTACTACTACTTGTGCTACTACTACTACTACTACTACTACTACTGCTACTTACTGCTACTACTACTACTTCTACTACTACTACTACCACTACTACTACGACTATGACTACGACTACGACTACTGCAATTACTACTACTACTACTACTACTACTACTACTACTACTACTAATAATACTACGACTACTACTACTACTACTACTACTACTACTGCTGCAACTACTACTACTACTACTACTACTACTACTACTACT
>CAUYUJ010018647.1:73302-83302 GCA_963575745.1 Prorocentrum cordatum
ACACACACGCACGCACGCACGCACGCACGCACGCACGCACGCACGCACGCACGCACGCACGCACGCACGCACGCACGCACGCACGCACGCACACACACACACACACACACTATCCTCGTCATAGTCATCGTCGCCATCAGCATCACCAGCATCATAATCAGCATCCTCAGCGCCACCACCACCACCACCAGTATCATCACCATCATCATCACCCTCATCCTCCGATATCCTCACTCTCCCTTGCCACGCGGCAATGCACGGGGTGGATGAGAAGTATTCTATGATACTCGCACGCGTGACAAAAGGGGGAGTGCTCCGTTCCCCCTGCTCGCCCTTCCGAGCCTCCCCCATTACCATTACTCCTCCCGGACGTTACCATCCCCACCGCGTCGAACTTCTCCCCGCCATGCTCTGGACGATCCGTCTGGCCAGGCATTCCCAGAAGTTGGACGGGCAATCGGAGATCGGTTCTTGCCTCTCTCGCCCCTCTCCCCTTGGGCCTCCCCCTCCGACCCCCCCCCCCGTCCCCTCCTTTCCACCGTTCCTGTGCGGGGCGCAGCAAGCTCTAAACTCCTCAGACATTTCAATGGACCCAAGGTTCGTCCTTATCTTGGCATCGCTCGACGGTGTGCATTTTTCCTTTGGCGAGGACCATCGAGGAGCATCCTTGATTATTCAGCGAAAAAGCCACGCACGAAACCGAAAAAAACACACGGAATGGACGTCCGAGCGATGGCCAGTTATGAACACGTAGCTCACATGCAAGAATCTTCAGGAACGTGTCGGATCTCTTTGACATTCATGGGGGTCGCCAGTCGCCAATTTTGGCCGCCACATAGCAACGCCATGGTGGGTGGGTAGGCGAACAACACACTTTATCCTCGTCGTCGTCATCGCCGTCAGCACCATCACCACCATCACTATCAACATATCAACCATCACCATCACCATCACCATCACCACCATCACCATCACCATCACCATCACCATCACCATCACCATCACCATCACCATCACCATCACCATCACCATCACCATCACCATCACCATCACATCATCATCATCATCATCATCATCATCATCATCATCATCATCATCATCATCATCATCATCATCATCATCATCATCATAATCATCATCATCACCATCATCATCATCCTTCTCATCATCATCACCAACATCACCCCCCTCCTCCGATATCTTCATCCTCCCTCGCAACGCGTCAACGCACGGGGCGGATAAGAGGTACGATTCCACTTACGCGCTCGCCACGCGGCAATGCTTGGGGGGGAACGATCTAATTCCACTCGACTTGTCTCGCGACAACACAAGTGGGCGGAAACATGTAGTACTCTGCTCGGCCCGTCTTGCGGCAACGCGGAGGAGAGCGAAACCAACATTCAAATTCCGTGCTCGCCACGTGCGACGGTGACGACGGCAGAGGCGAGGGCGATAACAGTGACGAAGGCAGCGACGGCGACGACGATGGAAGACCATGACGACCGCGACGACGACGACCCCTCCGAACCACCCTCAACACTCCTCCCTGGACGTCACCGTCTCTACCACGTCGAACTTCTTCAAGCCATGTTCTGAAGTATCCGTCTGGCCAGGCAATCCCAGAACAACTGGTTCCTACCTCCCTCACCTCCCTCAGATTATGATCGTGGAGAGGAGGAGGAGGAGGAGGAGGAGGAGGAGGAGGAGGAGGAGGAGGAGGAGGAGGAGGAGGAGGAGGAGGAGGAGGAGCAGGGGGAGGAGGGGGAGGAGGGGGATGGTGATGATGATGACGATGCTGCTGATGATGATGGTGAGGCTGACGGCATGTGGATGGTGAAGCGATGGGAGGCACAGACAGCCTCCCAAGGAGGCGCGAGGGCTTCTGAGAGGCCCCGCCGCCTTCTGAGAAGGCTTTCTCTTTCTCACCTCCCCTCCGGGCGCGCCGCCGAATCTGGTCTTTGGGTCACTCCTCCTCCTCCTCCTCCTCCTCCTCCTCCTCCTCCTCCTCCTCCTCCTCCCTCCTCCTCCTCCCCTCCTCTTCCTCATCTTCTTCTCTCTCTCCTCCTCCTCCTCCTCCTCCTCCTCCTCCTCCTCCTCCTCCACTTCGGTTCTCCAGCGGCCGTTCGGGACGATCCCGACACCCTCGGAACGCCCTCAGCGAGGCGCAGCTGCTGGCAAGCATCCCCAGGCTGGAAAACCGCCGAGGACCCACGAGAACGTTTGAAAGCCTCGCACCCCGAGCCTTGAGAACCCGAACCTTCCCTCCCGTCGCTCGCCGCCGAGAGGACCTGGAGTCCCTGGACCGCACGGCCACCGTCATAGACAGCCTCAGGCGCGGAGGGGGCGGGGGCCGCCTGCCGGGCCTGCGGCGCCGCCGCCTCCGGGGTTGACCTCAAGCAGATACGGGCCTGGGTTTATAATGCTGCACGAACGAGATGGGCACGGAAAGAAAGGGTACAATGCTCAACCTCAGTTCCTGTCCATTTTGAACAGGACTCGCGGTCTGCGCCGCCGCAGCCTGTGTCCATTCGAGACAGAAGGTCGCCTGCCCAACAGCGGCCGCTGTTGGTTTGGGACAACACTTGTTGTTGGGCATTGTTCCCACTCTTTCCGTGCCCATCTCGGGCGTCCAAAATAATGCTCGGGGAATATTCACCTCAAGGGCAGACGAAAACGCCCCTACCCTGGATTACGAGGCGCTGTGCGCTGAAACTCCTGCGGGCTGACAGGGTAAACCCTGCGTGATGTGCCGCGTCCTGGCGGCTCTAGGCTTTGGGGGCTCCCAGGAGGGTTACAGACCGCGCGCTTGTAACCCAGGGTAGGGTCGTTTTTTCATTCCCCAATAACCGGGGTTCAGAACGTTCCCCCCGGAACAGTAAAAGCCTGGGCTTCTAACATTCCTGGAATGCTGCTTGGGGTTTATATCATGGTCCTCCCAGAGCATGATGGGCTCCAGCTCCGGAACCTCAATACAATGCATTGGGTGCATTCTGGTGGAATGATACACTAACCATCACGTGCCCCCTGGTCCCCCGTCACCAGGGGAGATTCCTTTTGTTCGAATCTTGATCCTGGTTTATTATTCCCGGAACATTCATAAACTGGGAGCGCATTTTTTACCCTCGGGGCCATTACGCGCCCGTTATGCCCCCCCCCCCCCCTCTCCCACCTCCCCCAATACGCGTTGTGCCCCCCCCCCCCCCCTGCCCCCCCCAATAACGTAGCGCTCCTTTCCGTCCAGCGCGGCCCCAGCGCTGCCGCAGACCGTCCCAGAGCGTCCGGCACCACAGGCTGTCACAGCAGGGGGGGGCGTGGCGTTGCGTTGTGCGTCCCCGGCCCCCCCCATAACGCTTGTCATCGCCGCACGCTCTCCGGGGTTTATTGCAGTCGGGGCGCTGAAGAAGGAACCCTTCTCGTGGGGGAGGGGCTCGGTGCTCCCTGATTGTTTCGCGGTTTGCCTTAGGCTTGCCTCAGGTTTTCGGAGGTAGATCGAAGTTGAACTGGTGGGAAAATGGGCCTCGTTCCTTATTTAGGGTTCCTTAGGTCAACGCCCCGACTGTATGACGGAGTGATAATAATCGAATGGGGGAGGAGTCGGCTTGGTTCACTCTTTCTTATTCCTCCCCAGCCCAGGCGCCTCACAGGGAGAACATCAACCACGGTTTATGATTGTGGAAGAGCGCACCTAGGTTTGCATTCTGGGGAGGAGGAGGAGGAGGAGGAGGAGGAGGAGAGGAGGAGAGGAGGAGGAAAAGGAGGAGGAGCAGGAGCAGGAGCTGGAGCAGGGGCGAGGGTTGTACAGAATGAGCCACTGTCGACAAGTATTTCAGAGGCACCCTCGCCGCCTCCCTTGTTGCGCCGCTCCTTGCCCTGCCGCCGCTGCCCTCTGCTGCACCTCCTCGCCCCTGCTCCAGCTCCTGCTCCTGCTCCTCCTCCTTTTCCTCCTCCTCTCCTCCTCCTCCTCCTCCTCCTCCTCGTTCTCCTCCTCCTCCTCCTTCTCCTCCTCCTCCTCCTTCTCCTCCTCCTCTCCTGCTCCTCCTTCTCCTACTTCTCCTTCTCCTCCTCCTCCCGCTTCTCCTTTTCCTCCTCCCCTTACCCTCCTCCTCCCCTTCGTCCTACTCGCCCGCGCGGCCGCCCAGCGGGGGGCGAAGTTTCGAGGCCCGAGTGTGTCGGGCGTGTCCGTCGGCTCTCGGCGGCGTGCCGAACCTCCGGCGGGGAGGGGGGCCGAGTTCGCCCGAAAGCGGCCGAGGGCGGCCCGGGTTCCAGGCCTCCCGGGTGGGGTCCGGGCAGGTGGGGTCGGAGGATCGCGCTGCATCACCGATGTGGGCCAGAGTGTTGGGAGATTTTTTTTTCTTTTTTGTTCTCAACACGGAGGGGGAGAGGGAGGGATCCGCTGCCCTTCCAGAGGGCTATCTTTCCGGGAGGCACACCATAGCAAAACAAAAAAAAGAGTGTTGGGAGATTTGGGGCGGGCCGAAGCGATCCCATCGGCGGATGTCAGGGGATATCGCGCCGCATCGCCAACGCATCGGCGGTGTGTCTTGATGTGGAGCCCGATTTTCTCCACGCGGACGTCGCCGGTGCATCGCCGATGCACGGGCGATGCGGCGCGATCCTCCGCGGCCCCACTGCAGTCGACTCGCACAGTAAGGATGAGCAGCTTTCCAGGGTTACCCGTGCATCCGTCCCCTTCGGCCCATCCTTGGCCGCTTTCGCTGGCCGCGCCCCGCTCGCAAAACTGTCGACAAGGCCTTCCAGGGCCCTCCCTCCTCATCGTGCGTCCATGCAATACGGGCTGGTTGTACTCCCGACCCCATCATGTGCAGGTGGCCTCTACCGGTGCACTGCCCATCCGATGTCTCGGTCTGGGAGGGTTGCAGGCGAGGGACGGCGAGGAAGCGAGGGCCGAGAGGGTCCCGTCTGGTGCGGTCAGGGGTCGCGCGCCGGGCTGCCCGTGCCCAGAGAGTCCTCGCCCCCCCCCCCCCCCGCCCGAAAGACGTCCGTGTGCCGCCTCGGGCCCTCTCGGGCTGGGCCGAGCCGTTTCGCTGGAGCCATATGGGTCATTCGACGCAGGGTCTCGCCTTCGAGGATCGAAGGGGTTGCTCTCTCTTCCGCGGCGGAAGGCGGCGGAAGGTCGGCGGAAGGAGAACGGCGACGGCTCCGCCGGCAGAAGCTCGGCCGAAGCTGGCGCAAGCAAAAGGTGACCTCCCAAGAGATGACAACCTTTTTGGGTTCAGGGTTTCTGGAACCCGCCATCTGATGCCCGTCGTGGTGCCGCAGCGGAGCCCCCCGTGTTTCTTTGTGTGTGCCCCCCGTGGCAAGCGCGGCGCGCTCTGCAGAGCGGGGAGGCGCGCCAGCAGCATGTGGAAAAGGCCGCGGACGCTGACGAAGTGTCCGCGTGCACTTTTCCTCTGTCGACGCGTTGCTGCCTCTGGGTGTCAACAGCTCTCGGGATGCGAAATCTATCCAAACACTTTGCGGTCGCTCAGCCAGTCCCCCGCCCAAGCAACACGTGCACACACACACAAACACGAACACAAGCACAAGCACAAACACAGGCACACATGCAAACGCAAACGCAAACGCAAACGCAAACGCAAACACACACACAAGTACACAAGCACACAAGCACACAAACACACAGACACACGAGCACACAAGCACACAAACACACAAGCACAAGCACACGTACACAAATACTCAAACGCACAAACACACTAACACACACAAACGCAAACAAACACAATCACAAACACACGCACAGACACACGCACGCACGCACGCGCACACACGCACACGCGCACACACGGGGCGGGGCCCTGTGGGGCCCTCGGAGCTCTGCACCCTGGGGCACTGTCGGGGCGCAGCCCGCGGTGACGGCCCCTGCCCGAAGGGCGGACGGCTCGGCGGGCGGTAGATTGCAGATCGACCCGCTCGAGAGCCCTGCGCGCGGCTGCGGCGCAGCGTGGACGCCCCACAGTTGAACAGCACCGAAAGCATCAAAAGCACACGCGCACACACGCACACACGCACACGCACGCACGCACACACAGACACGCACACACGCACACATGCACACACGCACGCACACACGCACACACGCACACACGCACACACGCACACACGCACACACGCACACACGCACACACGCACACACGCACACACAGACACAGACACAGACACAGACACAGACACAGACACAGACACAGACACAGACACAGACACATATACATACGCATACACATTCACACACACACACTCATGCGCGCGCGGACAAGCAGTAAACACTCCACACAATTTGTTTGTCTCCCTCTCCTTATGTCTTTGGCTGTTTCTGATCCACGTCTCTGTCCCTCTCTCTCGTCATCCTGTGGCTGTGCACGCCGGCTCCTACGGTCTTCTACTATTGCTCTATACCCGCTTGTTTTTCCATCAGACTCGCCAACTCTTCCAGCCCTTCCTGGCCCATCACTGACTGCCATTTGCTTTACTACCCTCCTCACCCCCGCCACTCTCTGTCTTGCTCCATCTCTCCGCCCTTCCCTCGCTCTCGCTCCCACATGCTCCCCGAGCAGTGCCTGTACTGCAGGGGCCCGTGATCTGTCTGCCTCGGACAGAGCGGTGACCCCGCCACCGCGAATTCGGACTCGGAGACTGCGGTTTTGTCAAACTCCTCTTGCGCGTAACGGTCGTTGCCTGGGCCAAACCCCCCTCCTCCACTTCGAGCGACGGTGACGCTCTTACCGGGGGGGGGGGGCTGGACCGCCCCCCCCTGGTGTTGGTGTTCGCGCGCTCACTATGGCGACCGCAGCCCGCCCTTGCCCCGACGTGCCCCTGCCCCGCCCCGGCGCCACCTCCATCCGGGGCCCCAGCCCCCTCCCCCGCCCGTGGTACGACCGCCACCGGAGTGGACCAGAGGACTGCCCCCTTGTGTGTCACCGACCTCCGCCGCTTTCCGCGCCGCGCCTCCGGTGCCTCTCGGGGCCCCCGGCCCCCTGCGCGGCCAAGGCGGGCTGCGGCAGCCCGCGCGCCGCGCGCCGCGGCGCTCGGGCGCCGTGCCGCGCAAGCCGCGCGCCGTGCCGTGCGGGGCCCTGCCGCCGCCGACCTCCCTCGGCCGCCGCTCTCGGGCGCCCCTGCCCCGCCGCCGCCGACCTCCCTCGGCGAGCCCTCGTCGGCGGCTGCCCCACGGCCTGATGCGCCTGCCCGCCGGCCGCCGCCGCCGAGCGCGCGCCCCGGTCTCCCCGACCGCCCCGCGGCCAGGGGCGCCTGCTCTCCGCCGCCGCCGCCGCGTTGCTTGGCCGCCCTCGCCGCCGCCCGCGCGCCCCACGATGTTAGGCCCTCGTCGGCGAGCTTCCCTCGGCAGCCCACGGCTGTCCCCTGGCCCCGGGGCCGCCGTGTGTGTCCGCGCGCCTGTCTGGTCTGCCACCGCTGGTCTCCTCACAGTGGAGGCCCATGCCAAGAATCGCCCTGCTTGCCTCCAGAGTGCCCTGGGTTCCTTGGGTTTCGATGATTCTGCTATGGGAAGCGTGGCGTTCCCACACCAACAATCGATGGACGTCCTGGGGTCTCAGGGATGGGTTTCTTGTGGACTGGCCTCCACTGTACGCTTCTGCTTGGTGTTGCTCCCTCCTCTTCCTCTTCTTGTGCTTTGCCTTTTTTTTCGTTTCGTTTGTTGAGGACCTTCCTGGTCCGAGTCTGCCCCCCCGCCCGCTCCTCGCCTCCGCGGCCGCCCTGCCTCCCGCAGTGCACAATTCGCTGTCCAGCCCCCTTGGGCCGCTTGACAAACCCGCGCGTTCCTCAGGTCCACGACAAACAAACATAGTGTGTTTGTTTCTTAGCTTTCAGTGTGTGTGTGTGACTCTCTTATTACTTTGTTTACATCTCTCTCTCTCGCTCGCTCTGTCGATCCCACTCCCATACACACACTACACATGTTGTCTCTCCCAGTGTGCATCTCTATAGACGTATACATCTTTAATATGCGCATATATACACATAAATATATATACGTATATATATATTTATATATTTATGTATGTATGTATGTATGTATGTATGTATGTATGTATGTATGTATGTATGTATGTATGTATGTATGAATGAATGAATGTATGTATGTATGCATGCATGCATGCATGCATGCATGTATGTATGTATGTATGTATGTATGTATGTATGTATGTATGTGTGTGTATGTATGTGTGTGTATATATATGTATGCACCCCCTTCCAACCTATACAATATCTCTCTTTTCCCCTCAGAGGTGTAGGTTATGGCAGCGACGGTGTTAGCTCCCTGGTTTTGGGCGAGCGTGCTTGCAGTGAGATGAAGGTTGCAGCGGCACTTTCACAGAGTGTGGTAATGACGGAGGTTCTTTTGATGGTCGTTGTGGCGGTTGGTATGTCATGGCCAGGCCGGGGAATTCAGTCCGAGGCGTGGTTGTGTGAAGAGGATGGGTAGAGGGTGGAGGACGAGGTGGAGAGGCTGTATGAGGGTAGTTGGAGGCGTACCTCTCCCCTTGACCAGGGCTGTGGGCCTCGGCCCCAGCTACTTCTTCGTTGTCGTGACCATAGGCTTTGTGTTCATCCTTGTGACGCTGAGGCTCCTCTCTAAAGTCGCCTCGCCCTCTGCGGACGTCTGCACGGGAGCAGCACGCTGGAAGCTGTCTGCTCTGGCCTCTGCGTGGTCGACCCCCTTCCCCTCGCACTTTTCCTTCCTGGTCGCTCCGTATTGGCGCAGCCTGTACGCTGCAGCACATTGGTTGGACGATAGTCTTTCGATCAATCTTACCCTTGCCCCGGAGGGGTCTCCTTGGCGGTCGCACAGGCTGGGGGATGGGAGCTTTCTCCCGACTCGAACGCGGTGGAGGCTTCCTCGCTGGCAGGGTCGTGCCTGGTCACCGTCGAACATAGTACAATTACAGCTTTGTTGGTTGTTTTAATACCATCATGAGCATCATGTGCCGGTTTGAAAAAAGGGGCGTTCGAACCTTTCGTGATGAGGATGTTGGGGCGACGATGGGGGTAAGTGGACAAAAGGCAATTGGGATCCAGCATGCCACTAATGCCTGGGAACGGGGCACCACGATCTCGATCCACACTCCCCCCAGCACGCTCCGCCTTCGCGCACGTCTAGACTGTGGGGATCCGCACCATTTTCGCTGCGCTTCGCATGCCTTTGGCATGCCAACACGTCTGAAGCGCGGGCGCCCGCGTGCGGATATCCGCACATCCCCGTCGGGGGAGGCGATGGCTGGCCCTCCTCCCGTACTTCTGCGCGAAGGTCAGCGGAGGCAGCGGAACGCAGGCTGGTTCGCGGGCCGAGGCTGGCGGAAGCTCGGCGGAGGCCAACAGGGGCCCAGCAGGTTCGTGTCGCGTCGACGCGGTGGCGACCCCAGCGCAGGCGCAACCTTGAACGGTATCAAAGGCCCAGGGTCGGCCGACATCGGACGGTCCGCGCCATCGGAAGCGGTCCGCGATCGCTCGGGGTCGAGCGATCCACGCGGTGTCGGAAAGCCACGCGCAGGTCGTCACGGCACGCGCCCGCCGTACACCCAGCAACCGTGTGTTTTGGCCGGGCGCCCGTCGGGGCGGTGCTCTGCGGAGCGGGGCGCTGGAAGATCCGAGCCCTTGCATGTCACGAGGGCTCGCAGGGGGGTAGGAGTCGACGCGCACCCCCAGGACGTGGGTCGAGGAGGGTCTTTGGGCGGGGGGGAGACTTGGAAAGGAGGGGAGTTAAAAAATCTGCACTCCATTTCGTACATCGTAGCAGCACTGAAGCCACTGCAATTTGACTGTTCACAGCCTGGATGCCCACAGGGTGTCGTCGGAGTTTCGCGCACTGGCGACAGATAGCAGCAGAGAAGGTAGTAAGCGTCGTCGGTGCGCAGGCAGCCTTGGTCAGCCACCTCTGCTGTTGGCAGAGTGGCGCGCCCCGTTCACCCCAGGCAGTGCCGACCCGAGTGGGCCTTGCTAGTGCAGGAAGTGTGCCCTGTGAGAT
>CAUYUJ010018647.1:90802-140802 GCA_963575745.1 Prorocentrum cordatum
GCATAGCATAGCATATCATAGCGCAGCACAGCATTCACTATTACTACTACTACTACTACTACTGCTGCTGCTGCTGCTACTACTACTACTACTACTACTACTACTACTACTACTACTACTACTACTACTACTTCTACTACTATTACTACTACTACTACTACTACTACTACTACTACTACTACTACTACTACTACTACTACTACTACTACTACTACTACTACTACTACTACTACTACTACTACTACTACTACTACTACTACTACTACTACTACTACTACTACTACTACTACTACTACTACTACTACTACTACTACTACTACTACCGCTGCTGCTACAACTACGACGATGAGGAGAAGGAGGATGACGGCGTTTACCGCTCCTACTAATGTTGCTTTTCTAGAGGCTCCAACTCCTAGCCAGGGTCGCACTGGGATATTTTTTTGGCACTGGTAGTCGCGGTCTGGTTTTGGTGCCAGGGATCGGTCACCCATCATTCGGGGCGCGAGTGCAATTTGTCGTGGCCATCAATGAGCTGTACGTGCCAGGCGGGCACAAGACACCACAGGAAGGTTCGGCTTACAGGAGAACCATTGGGCCAGCTACTCCCTGGTGTCCAGTCTTCCCCATAACGAGGGAATCCTCGATTGGCCCTCCGCACAGGCTCGGCGCAACATATCGAAAGGACTTAGGGGGGGAGTGCCTAGCTTCGCTGCTTGTCTGAGGCAACCTGTTGCCGAGAGGGCATCGACATTGTCAGGGTGACAACACGGCCATACGTGGTGCGATAATGCATCCGCTTGCATGCTTGCATCGATTTCAATCGGATTTTTTTAAATGTGGTCGCGGACTCATCGCATCAGTGATGACTCTTCGAGCCAGTGTGCAGGCCTGCACTGACCGCTCTATCCAGCAGCCTGCGGCTAACCCCGCCACCGCAGGCGCAGCAGCGCAGTAGGAAGGAGGTTATGGCCCGCTCCAGTTCTGTGCCCTCTTTGATCTGTCGCGGGTCGTGAGCACCCCCTCTTGGTCTCCAGTCTCGTTTTCCTTTTTCATTCCTTCGCCCTCCCCCTTTTTCTGCTGCTCGTCCTCGTCGTCGTCCGCCTCATCCTCCTCCTTCCTTTCCATTTGTCATTTGTACACATACTCGGGGTATGTTGGGGGCTTCTTTGGAGCCTCTTCTATCTCCGTATGGTGGCCTTGTGAGGGCCCTTTGAGGGCCAGTCGGGGGACTCGCTGCCGTCTTGGGCACGATGGTTCCACATATCTCCCCCGAAGAGCTTGGCGAGTCTTGGGGCTGTCTTCGAGTGGTAGGGACGGGCTTCGGACGGCTGCATTCGTTAGTGCATCGTGAACAGTCATGTCGTCCATTTTGCCTGTCCCCCAGGGGTCTGCCGGGAGGCCTCTTGGGAGCTCGTTGGGGGCACGTTGGAGCCTCTTGGGGACTTCTTCGATGTTTCCTCGGGGCATCTTGGCATCTCATGGGGACAGTGCGTCATTCCAGGGCTGCTGGAAGGGTCTCGCGGGGTCCCGTGCGGCTATCCCAGGGCGCGTTCCATATTTGTCTTGGGTCGAACTTTGGCCCCCCCTGCGAATCTGACTCCACTCGTGAACTCGGATTTTGGCGGCTGTCTCGCAGCGGAGGTGAGCCACGAAGCGTGATCTTTTTTTGTGGTGTAAAAGAAACGAGCGTGCTCCTTTTACTCTTGGGGCTACAACGCGCGTTATGCCTCCCCCACCCCCGCCTCTCCCTCAAAACCTCGCGCTCCCCCCCCGGCCCCAGTGCGTTCCCGCGCACTGCCGCAGTGCGTCTGGTACAGTGGGGGCCCATGCCAAGAAACACCTTGCTTGCCTCCGGGGTACCCTGGGTTTCTTGGGTTTCGATGATTTTGCAACGGAACGCGTGACGTTCTCACACCAAAAATCGATGGGACGTCCTGGGGTCTCAGGGTTGGGTTTCTTGCGGAAGGTTTCTTGTGGACTGGCCTCCGCTGTGCTACAGTCTGTGTTGCCGGCTGGACCCGCACGGCTAGTGGGGGCGTTGCGTTGTGCGCCCCCCGCCCCCCTCCTTGGCATCGCTCGGACGTTCACATTTTCTCTCGACGAGAACCATCGGTGAGCGTCCTGGACCATCGAGCAAAGAAAAACACGCACGAAACCGGAAAATGCACGGGGAATGGACGTCCGAGCGACGGCAAGCCTCATGACGCCCGTGATCGCCACGGGCTAAGAAGTGTTTCCACGCGGGGCGTTCCAGACACAGCCTGGCCTTCGAGGATCGAGGGGGGTTGGCGTCTCTTCCGCCGCGGAAGGGCGGCGGAAGGGCGGCGGCCGATCGGCGGAAGATTGACGAGGCCGCCTCCGGCGGCGGAAGCTCGGCGGAAGTAAAATATGTGTCCACAAGAGATGAACACGTTTTTGGGTTCAGGGTTCCCCAAACCGCCCATGTAGTCAAGTGACCGTTCACCTTGTAGA
Source organism: Prorocentrum cordatum (assembly GCA_963575745.1). Lineage (NCBI taxonomy): Eukaryota > Dinophyceae > Prorocentrales > Prorocentraceae > Prorocentrum > Prorocentrum cordatum. The sequence goes on from CAUYUJ010018647.1 coordinate 93,275, forward strand.
GGCACGCGGACACACACGCAAACAACGTGCCCACGCAGTAACACGCCCTGTCTCATTTGAGCTCGTGTTTTTTTCCACACGTGCGGTGTAATCACAAGGGTAGTTCGGCCCGCTGCAAGATGGATCAGCCTCGCGACAGTGAGCGCTTTGGCTGCAGTGCATCCCATCGGCCAGGTTTGGGTATACGTTTGCTCTTCACTATCGCATTGTGTCTTCCTCCCAGTGCGCAATCATCTTGGATTCTCTGTCCAATGTCAGGCTGCACGTCTGCAAAACTGTTCCTACGTGTCACGAACCTCTTGTCTTTTGGACCCTGCACTTGTGCTGTTGCGGTGTTCTTCAAGCACAGTTGAGTTGTGTGACGAATATCCAGCTGCGCTGCCGCTCAAATCCGCCATCGCCGTCGGGCGGGCACTCAGGGGAGTCAAGGGGGTGAGGGCTGGGTGGGTGCTCCTGGGTGGGTGGGTGTTACGGAGGCTCTTAACCGATCTCTCGATTGTGGTACAATGTTCTGATTGGAAGGCAGAAGACGCTGCGACGTTGTAACAGCTGTGCGCTCGTTGGGCTCGATGCGTCAGGGGCTTCCTCTGCTGTGCCGCGAAAAGCCGATTCAATACAAAAGCACATATCTGGACACGCACCCACAGAAGCAGGCACGGGGGTGGGATTTAGATTTGCCACACCTTTTCAATAATCCGCTTGTGTCCCATACAGTTCCGGTTTGTTGTAGCAGCTTTGCAACGTGTGAAATTGCGTTATTTTTTGTGGGCGAGCGCTGGCAACTCGAACTAGCCATGCGGAGTTGCAGGCTAGCTGTTTTCAGAAGGGGTGGTGGTGTTGGATGTGCTGCTCTACCTGGCAGTGACCAGAAGGCAGTTGTCTTGGCGATTGTCGCTCGTTTCTGCTCGTGTGTCGTCCACGCCAGAGCATGTTTAAGTGGCAATCACGGCCCTCGTGTGTATCTGTGTGGATTGGAATCCTGGCGCAACTTGTGACCATCCCATCCACAATTTCATAATGCAGATAATGGGACCTTGTGCATCTTGTAAAGCGAGTTTTCTCAGTACCCTTGTTTGTGTTGCTCAGGCCGTTGTGGAACTGTCCAGCTAGCCTTCTTTCTGCTGCTGGTGTCGTTGTCGTTCACCATGGTGCTGCTTCTCCTCCTACTTCTTCCCAGACAGGACGCGTGGCCTGTGAGGATTATGAGCGCTGGGTCAGCATGGTGTCTTCTATGATATTTCACGTCTCGTGCCGCATGGTCTCATGGTGTGCTGCAGTCAAGGCCATGGAGAGCCGATAGTTCTATCCGAATGCCTGCGGTAAGTCCCGCCACCGTGCCAGCCTGTCATTCTGGGTGGCGACTGTTCGAGAGTGGGAGGGCCTTGATGAGGATCCGCGTTGGGATGCTGATTATGTTGCTGATGATGTTAATGATGACGGTGGTGATAAGGATGCAAGTGATGATGTGACTGATGCTACTGCTGATGATGATGGCGACGAAAATGATGATGGTGGTGATGATCATGGCTATGATGCTGATTCGGATGACGATGATGGTGAGTATGGTGATGATGCGGCTGATGATGATAATACTAACGATGTTGACGATGCTGATACTGATGCTCATGATGATGACGACGCTCATTGTGATGCTGAGGCTGATACTAATGACGCTTATGACGTTGATGCTGAGGATTATGATGGTCAGCGTGACGATGGTGATACTGATGAGGAGCATGATGGTGGTGCTGTTGATGCTGGCGATGACGACGATGGTGGTGGTGCTGATAATTTTGATGATGATGACGATGCTGATGATGATGCTGATGATGATGATGATGAGGCTGATGTTCATGCTGATGGTGATAGCGACGATGCTGATACTGATGCTGATAATGATTGTGATGATGATTATGATGCTGATGATGATGATTATGATGATGCTGATTATGATGATGATGCTGATGATGATGATGATGATTATGATGATGAGGCTGATGGTGATCGCGAGGATGCTGATATTGATCATGCTAATGATGGTGATGAAGACTATGATGATGAGCGTGCTCGTGATCATGATTCTGATGCTGCTGTTGCAGATGATGACGATGACGGTGACGACGATGATGATGATTATGATGATGCTGGCGATACTGATGATGATGATGATGATGATGATGATGATGATGATGATGATGATGATGATGCTGCTGCTGCTGCTGCTGCTGATGCTGATGATGATGATGATGATGATGATGATGATGATGATGATGATGATGATAATGATGATGTTGATGATGCCGACGATGGTGATGATGTGCTGATGTTGACGGTTGTGTGGTGATGACTACGATGACGATGTCTTGGAGCTGTCTTGGCCTCCTGTGAGGCAGTTTGGGGGGTCCCTTGGGGCTCTCGTGGGCCATTTTGGGGCCCTCGTGGCCGTATGATGGGTGTCTGAGGGCCGTCGTGGGGCCGTCGTGGGCCGTCGAAGGGCCTTCTAAGGCAGCTCTGAGTCCCACGGGAGGCCCCCTTGGGCCGTCTTCGACTTTTATGCTCACTGTCGCCCCGAGAGCGCGAACCTGCAGTATTTTACCAGGGGTTGTGTTTCTGGGGGCGCGGAAATGTCGTATTCTACCACGGATCGTGGCCTCGGGAGAGCGCACCTGCTGTATTCTGTGAGGGGGTTGGCAGCCTCAGGGGAGCGGGCGAGGCGCGCGGGGCCGTAGGGGGGAGGGGGGGCGTGGCCCCTGGAAGGCTACAGGAACCCTGCCAGACAGCACTTGGCGTTCCTCGGCGGCGAGCGAGGGGGGGAAGTGAGAAGGAGAAGGCCTTGTCAGAAGGCGGCGGGACTTCTCAGAAGCCCTCGCGCCTCCCGAGAAGTTTTTCTGCCCCTTCGGGGGAGGATCAGGAAGCTTCTCAGAAGGCCGGGGGGGTTCCGAGCCTTCTGAGAAGGCCTTCTCCTTCTCGCTTCCCCCCTCCCCCTCGCTCGCCGCCGATAGAAGGCTACAGGAACCCTGCCAGGCAGCACTTGGCGTTCTGGCACGCCTCCACGTGTCAGGGGGCACGGTGGCGGACGACATCTTCTTCTCGGCGAGTACCATCGAGGAGCATCTTGGGGGTCATCGAGGCCAAGAATTATTCACGAAGCCGAGGACGGGAGGCCAAGAACATGCACAGGAAATCGACGTCCGAGCGACGGCAAGTCTCAGGGGCAGCAGTGGAGGGGGAAGCCTCTGTCGTGGACCGCTTGTGCCTGGCGGTATCTCTTGGTACTAAAATGTCCGGATGGCACCCCGGACCTCGCCGGCGGATGACGGGAAGCTTTCTCAGACTCGAAGAGGAGTTGCGCGGTGGACGTTGTTTGCGACCCGGCGGGGGGGGAGATTTATCATTTGGGGGGTCCGGGGGGGAAGGGCTCCAGGTTGCTCCATGATTCGCGCCTGGTGGATGACAGGAAGCGCGCTCAGACTCGAAGAGTCGCGTGATGGGCGTTGTTTCCAACCGGGTGGGGAGATATTTACAAACTGGGAAGGTCCAGGGGGGGAACAGTGACGGGGGACATCCGTGGTCAAGGCCTTGCGGATCCACCAGAGTGGGATTTTGGCCTGAGCCATTCTCACAAAGCAGAGGTGTTGAAAGATCTGTTTTCAGATGGTTTGTGTTGAACATGGAGCTCTCGCTCGACACATCCGCAAACATATGGAGATGTTGAAGTCGCTCGCGAATCTTCGTACCCTGGAAAATGGAGCTCTCGCCGAGACATTCTCAAACAAATGTAGTGTTGTAAGGGCTGCTTTACGGCATGAATTTGGGGTTCTTGTTGATGACCCATCAGCTGGTCCCAGGAACGCCATGATACAAACACGTTGTCTTACATTTGTTGAATTTAGGCGTTTCGCTCGAGGCATCCTCGACAAAATGTACTCGGACAGGAAACGTGATGACAACACATACGAGTTTCACATACGTTTGCTTTACATAAAGCGTTTCGCTCGAGATATTCTCACAATGATGGGGTGCTGAGGGTCTCTGGACATATCAGAGTATGATGCAGATGCTGACGTTGATGCTCATGCTGATGCTGATGATCATGAATATCATGATGATGATCGTGATGGTTGTGATGATAACGATTGCAATCGTGACGCTGGCGATGATGCTGGTAGAGCTCATGGCGATAATGATGATGGAGAGGATGAACAGTAGCAGGGCCTCTGTCGTGCGACACCGTCCCCTGCACTCAAGGAGCTTTAATTGCAGCATGCGTGTGCGGTTCTTCCGAGGGGTTCGCGGGCTCCATTCAACATTGTTGGTTCCTGAACTTGCGCGGGTAGTGAGCTGCACCTGCTGTCTGCGGAGGGGGGAGCAAAATCGACCCAGGAAGCCAAGTAATTCAACAACCACTTGTGTGTTCCAGCACTCTTGCTCAGCAACAGACGCTTCGCCCGCGACACCATCAAATATGCAGTCGGACATTTTTAAGAACATCATATCAAGCTATGGTGAAGATGGTTATGCTAATGTTGATGATGATGGTGTTGATGATACTAATACTATTCATGCTAATACCCAGAATGCTGATGATGATGCTGATTATGATTATGATTGCCGTAGTGGTGGTGACGGTGGTACCTGGTCAGATTTTGGTGGTGCTGATGATGCTGACTGTGATGCCGATGCCGATCAGTACGATGGCAGGACACCCGCGTGATTGCAGTACGTTTTGTAGTCACTCCAGCTTGCTGGCCTCACTCTATCGGATGGGGACGAGTTGCCTCAGGGGGCTAGGACCAAGATCAGGAGCACTGCGTCGTCGGCGTCGTCGTCGCCGGCGGCGGTGGCGTCGTCGTTGTCGGCGTCGGCGTCGTCGTCGTCGGCGTCGTCGTCGATGCTGGCCCGTCGCGGGGGGCGGCCGGCCTCGAGCTGGGCCGCCGCCGCCTCGGCCTGGGCGCCAACTCAGCGCCACGTCCGAACCTACGCGGGTAGTGGGCTCCGCCTGACACCCCCTTGTGGACGGCGGGGAAGACCGCCTGTGCGACAGCTGACCTTAGTGCTGCTGCACGGCCTTTCGAAGCTCTTCGATTCCACGCGCTTCCCGTTCATGTGAGGAGGCGTATCTCAACCATGGCCGTTTCGCTAGGGATATCCTCACAAACCGGCTTCGGAGGGGGCTCCGAATCAACATCGTCTTGTAATCGCTCTTGGAGGGGCCAAGCGTGACCAAAGGAGGTCCACAAGGCCCCCCCCCCGGAGGACTCCAAGAGGCCTCCAAGAGGCTCCCAAGAGCGCCCCAGAAGGCCCCTGGACGGCCCCAAGAGAGCCCAAAGACAGCCCAAGACGGCACCAAGACGGCCTGGGATACCCCCCACATAACCTTGAGACACGCCCAGACAGCTCAAGAAGGCCAGGGTAGCCTCAAAAGATCACGAGGCCCCCCCCTTCTCCGACGTTCTTTTCCTCGTGCTCCTTATCGTCCTCCTTCGTCGTCTTCCTCCTGCTCCTCTGCTTCATTTCCCCTCGTGGTCGTCCTCCTTCTCCTCTTCCTCCTCGTCCTTGTGCCTGTCTTTCACCCTGTTGTCGTCCTCGCTCATCTCGCTGCCCTCTCCGTCATCCACGCTGTCATCCCTGTCACCCGCCGCCTTGCCGTTGCCATCATCCTTCACTTCTTGTCCTCCTCACGAGCCCAAAGCACAACATCGGCGCTTCCCGTTCTTGTCCGATCAGGTTCTTAGATTCGGGGGAGCGTAAGACCCGGGTTTGCCGGGACTCGGGTTCGCCATCGTTTTTTGACGACCGCGACTCGGATTTTGACGAGGAGGAGTTTCGTGGGATGTCTGCAGCGGGAGGCCTCGTCAAAATGCAGGCTCGGCCTCGTCATTTTCTTGACGACCTCGTCGGGGATTTCCGAGTCCCCCGTACCCGGGTCTTACGTCTCCCCGATAGATGCAGCGGGCAACACTGTGATATGGAGCGAGCACGCGAGAGAGCGTTCGACACGAGCGTGCGACGCGCGCCGTGCAGCGCAGCGCGCCGCTCGCCCGTGTGAGACACCGCGTTGCAGAGGCGGAGTCCAGTCCTCCCCCCCCGTCGGACTGGAAAGATACCGACGCCGCTGCTCCCAGGATTCCTCCTCCTCGCTCCTCCTCGCTCCTCCTCGCTCCTCCTCGCTCCTCCTCGCTCCTCCTCGCTCCTCCTCCTCCTCCCTCTCCTCCTCCTCCTCCTCCCTCTCCTCCTCCTCCTCCTCCTCCTCCTCCACCCCTCCTCGCTCCTCCTCTTTGCTCTTCCACTCCCGCGACGCCCTCCTCTACCTTCTCCTCCTCATCCTCCTCCTCTTCCTCCTCCTCCTCCTTGTCCTCCTCTCCCTCCTGATCCTCCTGCTCCTCCTCCTCGCTCCTCCTCCTCCTCCTCCTCCTCCTCCTCGCTCCCCGGATGCGTATCGACCAGGATTTCGAGGAGCATCCAGCCGTGGCGACGAAGGGCAGGCCACGGCACCGGTACCTCTTCCTCCTCTGACCGTCCCCTCCTTCCTTATAGATGTTCTTGCTGGGAACCTTCCTGGGGCCCAGTTGACAGATCTAGTTCGACTCCAGTTCGAATCTAGTTCGACTCCAGCTCTACTTTAGCTCGACCTTAACTCTACTCAAGTTCGGCTTAGGTCGACGGACATTCGACGCATCATCACCACATGAGTGGAGCGAGTGGCTCCAGGAAGGTCCCCAGAACGAGCATCAGCCGTGGCCCAGAAGCTGCCGGGTGCCGCAGGTAACCCCATCCCCGCGCGCTCGGGCGCCACGGCGGGGGCGGGCTTGCGGGCTACACGTCACAGTGGCCCTTCGCCAGAGCGACGTTTGGGGACGGCGGATAAGACGCAAGCGCACAGCCCGCCACTGTCGCATCGAGTGTAACGATCGGCAAGCCGCGCACCAAAGGCCACCTTTGCCGAGGGTCGAAGCAATGATGGCCCAAAAACATGAGCTTCTGGAGATTCGCGCGGATTCCTCCGATCGGCGCCGGACGCACCTGGCGGCACCTCCGGCGCCGCCCATGGCGCGCTCTGCGCGCCAGGAAGGTGGAGTCCAGCGCCGAGCCAAGAAATCCGCGCAGACCTCCGAAAGCTTGCAGTCGGCCCGGATTAGCAGGCCGACCCTGCCAAATCAAGGGTGCCTTTGTGTCCTGTGCTTCGCGACCCATGCCTCCTGCATTCCTATGGCAAAGTGTGGCCCTCGGAAGGGTCTTTTGTCCTCTCGCGTGCCCTGTCCAATGAAGTCCGACTGTACAGTCGGGGCCCTGAAGAAGGAACCCTTTTGGTTGGGGAGGGGCTCCGCGTTCCTTCAGTGCTTCACAGCTTGCCTCAGGTTTTCCTTATGTTTTCGATAGGAAGTCGAAGTTCAACTTGTGGAAAACAGGGGCCTCGCTCCTTCTTTAGTCGGGGGTGGACAGGACCCCCCAACAGTGACACGTCGATCAGCGAATCGTCCGTGTTCGGCTCTCGAGAGGGCGCCGTGGCCGTTGTTTTCCAGGCCTGCGCGCCCGCCAGGTTTGGGCCTCAGGTCGTTTTCACTACATTCGGACCGAGGTACAAGATCGAGGTCGATTCTGGGAGGGTACCCACACGTTCTTCGTGTTTGTTGGATGTTCTTGTGCATCCTGTGGGAGAGCACCCTCGAATGTTTCTTCGGTGTGGCCTTCGGAGGGGGTCTTGTGTTCTTGAAGGATGTTCTTCTGTCTTAGGCCCCGCTGTAAACCACGTGTTGCTAAAGGGGGGTCTGTCCATCCCCGATGTGGGGCTCCTTGGGTCCACGCCCCGACCGTGCGTGCGTGCCCGGGCGCGCTCCCCCACCTCTGCCATGGGGCCACTCCCTGCGCGCAGCCGGGGGGGGGGGGGGCACGCCCGCCGGGGGGGCCGGGCGACGCAGCCCGTGCACGCGCCGCTGCCCCCCCTCTGGCCGGGCCCCTCCTGCAGAAGGGCGATGGCCCCCCCCCCCCCCCGTCCCGACCTTCCTCCCCGAGCCGGCGGCTCGAGGGGTCGGGACGGGGGGTGTGGGCGCGGGTGTTCTCCACTCCTGGGGCCGAAGGACCACCCTCTACCCCCAGTCTCGACCCCCTGGGTCGCGGGATTCGGGGATGGGGCCGGGACTGGGGGCGGGGGTGGGCTTTCGCTTTCTCGTTCTTGGGCCCAGGCGCTGAGTGCACCCCGCAGTTGCGTTAGATACACCAGCGCCTTGGCTCGGGATGGGCCTGGCCAGGGAGCAGTGGATATGTTCGGACGGGGCTGGGGTGAGGATAAATGCGCTCCAGAGCGTTCCGGAACGCTCGCAGGGCGTGCCGGCACGCTCTGAGAAGGCCGCGGCGCCCGAGACATCCTCCGGAACCGCCGGATCTCAGAGATTCTTTTTTTATTCCGCTGCCCACGGCGAGTCCCGCCACCGTGCCTGGGTTGTGGGTTATCAGCCGAGTGGACGCTCGTTGGAGTCTCGTGGGAGACCCCGCGAGGGTCTCTTGAGGGCAGCTTTGGGGCCTCTTGGGGTCCGTTTTGGGGCCTCTTAGGGGGCCTCTTGGGGGGCCGTTTTGGGGCCTCTCGGGGGCCTCGCGTCTCCCCACATGCCGTGCGTAGAGTGAATGAATGGATTGTGCCGCTCCGGGCCCGGGGCAGGCGATGCTCGATACCGATTTTTCAATTCTACGATGATGAGACCCCAATCGAAAAGCCGTTGGGCGCCTCTCGGGCGCCTCCAAGGGGGATCTCATCCTCACCCGACGTTATCCTCGCCCTGGCTTCGTCTTGCGTGTGCACAGCTCGTCGCCCACCGGGGGGCGGCATGCCGGCGCGGAAGCGGCCCGCGTCCGGGGGGCCCGCGGCGCGCGGGCGGGGGCGCGGTGCGGCGCCCGCGCCGCGGCGGCGCCCCGCGCGGGCGGGCGGCGGCGCGGCGGGGGGCGCGGACGCGCCGGAGGGGCACGCCGCGCACGAGCACGTGCGGCTGAGGCTCGGACTGTGTCGGGGGTGTCCCCCCCTGCAGGGGGAGCTTCGACGAAAACTTAAAAAAAAACACATCTCCCAAAACATGCCCCCAAAAAAGGTCCCCAAAGGCCGAACAAATAGCCCCTGGATGTTGGATTTTTTTTTTTTGGGGGGGGGGGATTTTTTTTAAATAAAAAAAATCCGTCGCAAATCCCCCTGTAGGGGGACAGGCCCGACATAAGGCTCGGACCAGGGGCACCGATGGGGTGGAGACCCGTGCCAAGAGAAAAGCGCCCTGCTCGCCTCCGGGGTGCTCCGGGGTTTCTCTTTGGTTCCCATGGTTGTTCGGGGGTTGGTTCCCACGGTTGTGTAGGGGCGGAAAAGAGGGGGGTGATGACTAGGGGGGGGTGGATATCATGGCGGGGGTCATGATATTTCCCCAGATTTCATGGCGCCTCTTCTTATTTCATTACGTCCCTGGTCCCCCCGCTGGGCCGCGCACATGCCGCCGGTCATGCTTTGCACCCCCCCCTCTTGGACACCCCCCTCTTGGCCGCTCCCGAGGTTGTGCAGTGGAGGAAGCGCGACGTTCCCCACGCCAGAAATCCATGGACGTCCTGGGGTCTCAGGGCTGGGCTTCTCGCGGAAAGCTTCTTGTGGTCGGGCCCCCACTCTACCCGTCGGTCGTCGAAGGCAGATGTTTCCCGGGCTCCCAGATCCGGATCTGCTTCGGGCGCCCTCCTGCCTCAGGAATCGGCGTGCTCTTGCCGTGCGTTGCTGTTCTCTGGGAGGGCCTGGGCCCAGCCTGCTTGATTCCATCCGCCCTCCTGCTTCATGTTTTTGCCTGCAGTACTTCTTTCGACCGACGCGTAGGGGGAATATATACATATGTATGTCTGTCTGTCTGTCTGTCTGTCTGTCTGCCTGTCTGTCTGTCTGTCTGTCTGTCTGTCTGTCTGTCTGTCTGTCTGTCTGTATGTATGTATGTATGTATGTATGTATGTATGTCTGTGTATGTATGTATGTATGTCTGTATGTATGTATGTATGTATGTATGTATGTATGTATGTATGTATGTATGTATGTATGCATGTATGTATGTGTGTATGCATGCATGCATGCATGCATGTATGTATGTATGTATGTATGTATGGATGGATGGATGGATGGATGGAAGGATGGATGGATGGATGGATGTATGCATGCATGCATGCATGCATGCATACATGGCATGCATGCATGCATGCATGTATGTATTTATGTATGTATGTATGTATGTATGTATGTATGTATGTAGGTAGGTAGGTAGGTAGGTATGTATGTATGTATGTATGTATGTATGTATGTATGTATGTATGTATGTATGCGTGTGTATGCATATATACATACATACACATATATACATACACATATATACATACACACATATATATATATATATACATATATATATATATATATATGTGTTGGCACATGTTTTTGCCTACTCCTTCCGACCGACGTGTTGGGGGGGATGTAGGCATACGGGGGACGTATCGGCCCCCCGTCGCCCCTGGATGGCCGATGGGGGCTCGATAGCCCCGACCTGCCCGGGAGCGTGCGGATTCACTTCAGGAGGGGGAACAAAAAACATACACAATTTAATCGTCGATCCCCAGGAAAATATGAAAAAATATGGGAAGTGGGGGGAGACAAAAACGTAGAAAATATAGAACAATATGGGGAATCCTTTTATTTGTGTGTATTTATTTTGTGTGTGTGTGTGTGTGTGTCTCAGGGTCCCTTCATCACTATCAGGGCCCATCGCCGATCTATCCGCGATGTATCGCCGATCCCAGGTCGACGAGTCCCTCCCTGTGTCAGTCCCCCTATCCTTGCCCCTCATCAGGGGAGGAAAAGGTAGGAAATGCTTGTGTCGTGACGACTGCGGCGTTGGTTTCTGACACCGCGTGGATCGTTCATCTTTGCACGATCAGCGCTTTTCCGATCGTCAGGTCGTTCCATATCGGTCGATTCTGTGCCTCTGGCGGCGTAACTTTGCACGCCCGCGGCTTGGTCGCCGCCTTGTCGGCATGACACGAACCTACTCCTCCGATGCCGCTACCCCTCCCTTGTTTTCGCCTTTTGGGGCCTCTTGGCAGGCCCTCGTCGCCACGGCTGGACTCGCCTCGAGATCTTGGCCAGGACGCTCCGCGGGAGAGGTCCGGGAAGTAACAGTATTGGTACCTTCTGGCTTTCCAAGAGGCGCGGGTTCGCCACGTTCCGCCTGGATGCGGCGGTGGCGGAGAGCGCCAAGGACTGGGCGGCGGGACCTGCTGCGTAAGCATGGCCGCCGCCCCTGGACAGGCTCATCCTGGGCGCAAGAGTGGCGTGGCCGCTCAGCGGCACCTCACTGGGTACTCACTGATGGGCTCTTTGGAAGCTTTCCGAAAGTGGCCACTTTCGGGCCTCTGTCTGGGACTGCAGCGTTGCCCGCATCGGGGTGGGTTAGGTTCGCTGGGTCACTAGCCAGACCCAGAGATCCGTTGTCGCGATTTTCCCCGAAGTCACGGCCCATTCCCCAGGACTGGTCTTTCATCCCGAGCCGTTTTTTGACGGTCCCACGACCCGGCGAGGGCCTCTAGAGGCAGAATTCTGCGAAAAGCCTCCGTGTAGATTTTTACCTAACAGCTTTTGCTGATAGGTTTCTAGTGGGGTCAAAAGAGAGCAGCAGATGACTCCACAGGGGGGTCGGGGCGGCATCCGGGGAGCTGTGTCCGAACTCGTGTCCGAACTCGTTTTTCGCAAACAGTCACACACTTCGTGCTCTTCGACCTCCCAGAACTCCATTCCCGGGCCACATTCTGAATGCCCGGAGCCAACTGTAGGCCACTTCGTGCTCTTCGACTTCCCAGAACTCCATTCCCGGGCCACATTTTGAATGCCCGGAGCCAACTGTAGGCCACTTCGTGCTCTTCGACTTCCCAGAACTCCATTCCCGGGCCACATTTTGGATGCCCGGAGCCAACTGTAGGCCACTTCGTGCTCTTCGAGTTCCCAGAACTCCATTCCCGGGCCACATTTTGAATGCCCGGAGCCAACTGTAGGCCACTTCGTGGTCTTCGAGTTCCCAGAACTCCATTCCTGGGTATGATTTTGAATGCCCGGAGCCAACTGTAGGCCACTTCGTGCTCTTCGAGTTCCCAGAACTCCATTCCCGGGCCACATTTGAGGCTGAGGCATGCTGAGGCAGGCTGAGGCTGAGGCTGAGGCAGGCTGATGCTGAGGCAGGCTGAGGCTGAGGCTGAGGCTGATGCAGGCTGAGGCTGAGGCAGGCTGAGGCTGAGGCCGAGGCTGAAGGCAGACTGAGGCTGAGGCTGAAGCAGGCTGAGGCTGAGGCTGAGGCTGAGGCAGGCTGAGGCTGAGGCTGAGGCAGGCTGATGCTGAGGCTGAGGCTGAGGCTGAGGCTGAGGCTGAGGCTGCAGGCTGAGGCTGAGGCAGCTGAGGCTGAGGCTGGCAGGCTGAGGCTGAGGCTGAGGCTGAGGCAGGCTGAGGCTGAGGCTGAGGCTGAGGCTGAGGCTGAGGCTGAGGCTGATGCAGGCTGAGGCTGAGGCAGGCTGAGGCTGAGGCCGAGGCTGAAGGCAGACTGAGGCTGAGGCTGGCAGGCTGAGGCTGAGGCTGAGGCAGGCTGAGGCTGAGGAGGCTGAGGCTGAGGCTGAGGCAGGCTGAGGCTGAGGCTGAGGCTGCAGGCTGAGGCTGAGGCAGGCTGAGGCTGAGGCTGAGGCTGAGGCTGAGGCTGAGGCTGAGGCTGAGGCTGAGACTGCAGGCTGAGGCTGAGGCTGAGGACTGAGGCTGAGGCTGAGGCTGAGGCTGAGGCTGAGGCTGAGGCAGGCTGATGCTGAGGCAGGCTGAGGCTGAGGCTGAGGCTGATGCAGGCTGAGGCTGATGAGGCTGAGGCTGAGGCTGAAGCAGGCTGAGGCTGATGCTGAGGCAGGCTGAGGCTGAGGCTGAGGCTGAGGCTGCAGGCTGAGGCTGAGGCTGAGGCTGAGGCCGAGGCCGAGGCTGAAGGCAGACTGAGGCTGAGGCTGAAGCAGGCTGAGGCTGAGGCTGAGGCAGGCTGAGGCTGAGGCTGAGGCAGGCTGATGCTGAGGCAGGCTGAGGCTGAGGCTGAGGCTGATGCAGGCTGAGGCTGAGGCAGGCTGAGGCTGAGGCCGAGGCTGAAGGCAGACTGAGGCTGAGGCTGAAGCAGGCTGAGGCTGAGGCTGAGGCAGGCTGAGGCTGAGGCTGAGGCAGGCTGATGCTGAGGCAGGCTGAGGCTGAGGCTGAGGCTGATGCAGGCTGAGGCTGAGGCAGGCTGAGGCTGAGGCCGAGGCTGAAGGCAGACTGAGGCTGAGGCTGAAGCAGGCTGAGGCTGAGGCTGAGGCAGGCTGAGGCTGAGGCAGGCTGAGGCTGAGGCTGAGGCAGGCTGAGGCTGAGGCTGTGACTGCGACTGCCGTTGCCACTGCGACTGTCATCGCGAATGCGACTACGACTGCGAGAACAGCAGAATTCTACAACTGGATTCTCATCCGAATCTTAAGGGGAATGCTTCCAGATATACTCCTACACATCGCTGTTAGGTTGCTTTGCCGGGATAATTTTTTCAGTGCGTTGGATATTTGGGGAGTGCCCGTTGGTGGAGTCCCCGTTAGGGAGAGGGGCGTTGGTGCGCTTACCCGGCTCGGCCGGGGAGCCAGAGGGGCACCCACGCGTGGGCCCAGGAGGGGCCGGGTCAGGGGCGGCGGACGCGCGCACCAGGAGGTCCGACGACGTGAAGCAATGCTTCGAAGCATCACGATCAGCGTTACGTAGCACCCCGCAGTCGCGGGTAAGAGCGAGGGGCCGGCGGGGACGTCGGCGGGCTGCGAGGCTCTGAAGAAGCCCGCCGCAGGCGCTTAATGCTTGCGAGTTGTACAACGAGCCCGCCGCAGGCGCCGATTTTTCGTTGAAGCAATGTGGGTGGGTCGCGCGGTGGGTCGCGAGTGGGTCGCCGGTGGGTCGCGGGTGGGTCGCGGGCCGGGTCGCGGGTGGGTCGCGGGTGGTTCTCGGGCGGGTCGCGGGGTCACGACCAGAGTTCTGATGTCCTAACCTGCTTTAGTTTTGATGACTAGGGAGAATTTGTCGAGCACCAAGGAAGCACCGAACCTGCCGGGTTTTCACGTGTCGGGTCCTGAGAGGCGAGGCTTGGTCAACACTTCGTCCGCGTATCGGGTGGACGCTGTTTCGATACTTCTCGGGCTGCTCGAAATTATTTCTGGGATGTAGTCCTTGAGTACGAGGGGAACAACATAAGACCACAGCCCTCGACTCCACCTTTCTGCGCCATTGTTCAAGTCGCGTCGATCTGTGAGGGTCACCAGGCCCGAAACCTGGCAAGAACGCCCAGTGCGAGCTGCTTGAAACGTCAGTGACTCTGAGTAGACCCCAGACGTGGGATGACCGTCATTTTTCGTTGCGGGGCCCTTGGACGTCCCGACCCCTGCCCCAGTTCTCGAGAGATTAAAAAACGCCCCTACCCTGGTTTATGAGGCGCTGTGCGCTGAAACTCCTGTGGGCCGACAGGGCAAGCCCTGCGTGAGGTGCGGCGCCCTGGCGCCCTCTAGGTGTTGGGGGCTCCCAGGAGGCCTACAGACCACGCACTCGTAACCCAGGGCAGGGTCGTTTTTTCTTCATCCCTCAAAGTTCTGTTTTTCCATCGCGAGCTCTTTTTCGTGATGGCCCCTCGGCGACAAGAGCCCCCGGACGCCGAGAGAGCGGCCCCCCAAAAGCCGCCCGCCGCGGCCCCGCATGCACCGCGCGAGCACGTCGAGGGCACAGGGCCTCTCGCCGCCCCCTGCGAGGAGGCGCGGGGCATCGGGCCCGGTGCGCACCCCCGCCGGATCCAGCCTGCGCACGTCCGCGTCGACCCGGGCGAGCTGGGCGGGGACCGCGAGGCCGCGCTGCGCGTGGCGCGGCTCGCGTTCGTCTTCGCCCAGGAGCAGGGCGCCGCGGTGGGCGCCGTGCGGCGCCACGTGCGGCTGCTGTGCCGCGAGGAGGCCGGCGGGGAGGCTCCGGGGAGCGGGCAGTGGCAGGAGCAGCTGCAGTGGAGACCCATGCCAAGAGTCGCCCTGCTTGCCTCCAGGGTGCCTCGGGTTTCTTGGGTCTTGATGGTTCTGCTGTTCTAGGCCTCTTAGATGGGGTCGGAGTGGATGGGGTCGGAGGACAGCGCCGCATCGCCGATGCATCGACGATGCGGCTCGATGTGGGGCCCGATTTGCTTCACGTCGACGGCGCCGATGCATCGCCCACGTCAACGATGCATTGCAGGTGCATCGCCGATGCATCGCCAATGCATCGCCGATGCACCGGCGATGTATCGGCGACGCGGCGCGATCGCGATCCTCCGACCCCATCTACTCAGACCCCGTCTGGGAGGCCCCTAGCCATGGACAGCGTGACGTCCCCACGCCAGAACTCCATGGACTCTCTGGGGTCTCAGGGTCGGGTGCCCTGTGGAGGGCTCCTTGTGGTCGGGCCCCTGCTCTCTAGAGACACCCGCAGCTCCGCGCGGACCCCCTGGATCGGCCCCCCGATGCTCGGAGGCCCCGGCAGGCCCGGAGGCGCGCGCGCGAGGCCCGGAGGGGCGCGGAGGAAGCAGGCCCGAGCGGCAGCACGCGTCGACCGGCCGGTCCTGAAGGGTCCTCCTCCTCGACGGGGCGGCTCCGCGCGGAGCTCTGGCACCGGCGCCGGAGCTCCGCGCGCCAGGGAGGGGCGGGCTCAGCGCTGGCCCGAGGGATCCGCGCGGAGCTCCGAGTTTTTGTGGGCTCGGGTCGTCGCCCGTCCTTCGCGGCCGCCCTGGCTGTCCAGTTTCCCCCCTCTCCTGCACGCAAGGGCACTTCGCGTATCGGTCGCCTCGATCGCCGCCCGCCGGAGCAGTTCCTCGGCCACGCGCAGGGCGGGGGCTTAGGGGGAGGGGGGAAGGCTTCTTAGAAGCACCCTTGCTTCTTAGAAGGCGCGGGCCTCCTCTGTAGATGTAAGGCCCGCGCCTTCTCAGAAGCAGCCTCCTTCTAAGAAGCCTTCCCCCCCTGATTACCCCCCTGTGCGCGCCGCCAAGCTCTTCTGCCTCGACGCTGACGACAAAATACAGTGCCAATTTTCATACATGCTCCGCGTGCGGATCACGTATTAAACACGCAGGGATCTTCATGTAGTCAGAATCCAATATTTTAAACAATCCTATGCATTAAAAACTGCCCTGCAGTGTGCAGGTCGTGACCCGTCGCCCCAAAGGCGCCGCCGCCCGCGGCCAAGAGGCCTCGCGTGAAGGGCCCGGCCGCCGGGGGAGCTCCGGCGCTCCCGCCCCTGCGCCTGTCCGAGCTGCGGGTGCCGGACGTGGAGCACCCGGTGGCCGAGCAGCGAGCAGAGCCCGAGTGGGTGAGCAGGCGTCGGCTTGGCTGAAGTCGGGCGTGTCCCCTCTGCAGGAGGGATCTCCAAACATAGCCACAACATGGTCCGAAAGCGAGGTTCTTCTTCTTGTGAGGTTGCATACTGTTTTGTCAATTTGCCATGTTTCCTCCCAAGTCCGCCTGTGGGAGGACATGCCCGACCTAAGGCTTGGCCCGAGAGGGGCGGCCTCGAGGAGCCCCGGGCCTCCCAGACAGGGTCCGAGCAGATGTGGTCGGAGGACCGCGCCGCATCGCCGAGGTCGCCGATACATCGGCGACGTCGCCGACGCATCGCCGATGCATCTGTGATGCATCGACGATGCAGCGCGATCCTCCGACCCCGTCTACCCCGACAACATCTGGGAGGCCTCAAAGAGCAAATTTCGGCATGAGCAAAACTTCTCGGAGGTCCGCGCGGACTTCCGAGCAGTTCTATTGGAGACCCATGCCAAGAACCGCCCTGCTTGCCTCCAGGGTGCCCTGGGCTTCTTCGGTTTCGATGGTTCTGCTATGGACAGCGTGACGTCCCCACACCAAAAATCAGTGGGCGACCGGGGGTCTCAGGGTTGAGTTCCTTGCAGAAGGTCTCTTGTGGTCGGGCCCCCACTTTGTGCCGATTTTGTTCCTCCAGAGGAGTGCTGTTTGGGCGCTACTTCTTCACCTTTCGCAGGCCTCTGGGAGGCCCCTCGCCTCCACGCCCGGGTTCGCGTCGAGGTTCCGGCAAGAGCGCACCCCAGGATTGGTCTGGGGTCGATTCTGAAGCCGGCCCCCAGAGCCCCTCGAGTAGTCATTTGCCGGCACGCGCCAGGGGTGGCGCGAGTTGGGGTGGGCTTCTGAGAGGGCAGGGTGCTTCCTAGAAGGTTGGGCCCTTCTTGGAGGGGTCCGTGGCCTTCCGAGAGGGCCTTGCAGAAGCCGGCCGCCCGCCTTCTTCGAAGCTTCCCCGCCTTCTCAGAAGGCCGGCCCCCCTCAGGCCTCCGTCTCGTGCGCTCCGCCAGGCTGATGCGGATGATCAACTCCAGGGAGACGATTGCGAAGAACAGGGCGGAGGGGCGGTCTGGTGCTGCAGTCTACGCCGGGGTGGACCCCGAGTTCCTGCCGTACTTCCAGCGGCGGGCCTGCCCGAATGTGCAGCGGCGCAACGACAGGACCCAGGGCTCGACCTGCAAGGAGTTCTGGCGCTCTCTTGGGCCATTTTCGTATTGTTCAGGAGGGGAAACAACACAGACACAATTAATCGTCGATTCCAAGGAAAATATAGGGAAATCTGGGAAGTCGGGGGGAAGACAAAAACCCAGAAGATGTGGGGAAATATTGGGAATCCGGTTATTTGTGTCTATTTATTTGTGTGTCCCTGGGCCCCTTCAGTTGTGCTTCGTGCTGCAGCGAAGGCGGAGCGAAGATAGAACGATGGAAAGCGATCACATACAAAATCGACCAACGCTGTCCGAACCATCCCCACCGACCACCCATGCTTCTCAATCGATGGGAGGCGGGGGCACGGTTCGCATTCTGCTACGTGTCCCACGAATTCCGAAACCTACCCCCGCCGCCCATCGAGTTGCCTGAATCGTTGATCACCGCCGAACTGTTTTGGTCGAGCCCTGGCAGGACCACCCGTGACCTGCATAGGCTCGCTGCGGCGCAGGAGCGTCTGCGCCTGTGCTCGTCGGAGGCCGAGACGCACCGGCTGAAGCGGCTGCTGGTACTCAACTTCGCGGTCTGGCGCTGCGTTGGGGGCACGGCCGCTTTTGCGCGGGCTGTGGGCTTTCTCACCGACTGGACCGACGCCGAGAAGGAGACTAGTCTCCTTCATCCCCGGGCTATAACGGGCGTGACCGGGGGCAGGAGAGGGCGGGGGTGGCGGTCACGGCGCGCTTCGCGCCGGCGCCGTCTGCGAGTGCTCGAGAACATGGCCCATTCACAGGCGGCGCTGGCGTGATCCGCGACGTGACCAGGGAGGGGCGGGGCGGGGCCTGCAGGGGGGCAGGGCCAGTCACGGGCGTTGCCGCGAGTAAGAAAGTATCCGGGCGAAAGGCCCAACTATGCGCAACTGTAGGGGGCCACATGCGAACCCTACCCCTACCCCCAC
The DNA here is from genome assembly GCA_963575745.1 of Prorocentrum cordatum. NCBI lineage: Eukaryota > Dinophyceae > Prorocentrales > Prorocentraceae > Prorocentrum > Prorocentrum cordatum. The sequence continues at coordinate 111,768 of CAUYUJ010018647.1, forward strand.
GATCTCTGAGGGGGAGGGTGGGGTAGGGTTCGCATGTGGCCCCCTAAATTGTGAATACCGCGTTGTGGGTGCCGCTGTCCGTGGAGCTCCATATGGGGTCACGAACCGTGTGAAGGGGTGTGCCAAAATGGGCGTCGGGCGCATGCGGCCTGTGCCACTGGGGCCTTCGGTGGAGCTCCCTGTGGGGCCATGAACCGTGTGAGGGGTGTGCCAAAATGGGTGGCGGTCCCCGCATGCGGACCCTGCCGCTGGGGCCTTCGGTGGAGCTCCCTGTGGGGCCACGATCCTCGTGAGGGGTGTGCCAAAATGGGTGGCGGTCCCCGCATGCGGACCCTGCCCTGCGGGGCCAGGGGTATGCTTACATGGGTGGCAGTCCCCGCATGCGGACCCTGCCGCTCGGGCCTTCGGTGGAGCTCCCTGTGGGGTCACGATCCTCGTGAGGGGTGTGCCAAAATGGGCGGCGGTCCCCGCATGCGGACCCTGCCACTGGGGCCTTCAGTGGAGCTCCCTATGGGAGGGGTGTGATGGGTGGCAGTCCCCGCGTGCGGACCCTGCCGCTGGGGCCTTCGTTGGAGCTCCCTGTGGGGCCATGAACCTTGTGAGGGGTGTGCCACAATGGGTGGCAGTCCTCGCATGCGGACCCTGCCACTGGGGCTTTCGGTAGAGCTCCTGTGAGGCCGCGAACCTTGTGAGGGGTGCCTAAATTGGTGGCGGTCTCCGCATGCGGACCCTGCCGCTGGGGCCTTCGGTGGAGCTCCCTGTGGGGCCACGGTTCTCGTGAGGGGTGTGCCAAAATGGGTGGCGGTCTCCGCATGCAGACCCTGCTATTGGTGCCTTCGGTGGAGCTCCCTATGGGGCCACGGACCGTGTGAGGGGTGTGCTTACATGGGTGGCGGTCCACGCATGCGCACCCTGCCGCTGGGGCCTTCGGCGGAGCTCCTTGTGGGGTCACGATCCTCGTGAGGGGTGTGCCAAAATGGGTGGCGGTCCCCGCATGCGGACCCTGCCACTGGGGCCTTCGGTGGAGCTCCCTATGGGGCCACGAACCGTGTGACGGTCCCCGCATGCGGACCCTGCCGCTGGGGCCTTCGTTGGAGCTCCTTGTGTGTGCCAAAATGGGTGGCGGTCCCCGCATGCGGACCCTGCCGCTGGGGCCTTCGGTGGAGCTCTCTATGGGGTCACCAACAGTGTGAGGGGTGTGCCTACATGGGTGGCGGTCCCCGCGTGCGGACCCTGCCGCTGGGGCCATCGGTGGAGCTCCCTGTTGGGCACGAATCTCGTGAGGGTGTGCCAAAATGGGTGGCGGTCCCCGCATGCGGACCCTGCCACTGGGGCCTTCGGTGGAGCTCCCTATGGGGCCACGAACCGTGTGAGGGGTGTGCTAGAATGGGATGGGCATGCGGAGGGCAGAGGCAAGGCATGGGAGGAGGGAGGAGGGGGAGGGGGCAGCGGGAAGGAAGGAAGGAACGCCGGGCGCTGTCTCTTCAAAACGAGGACCCCACACCACAGGATGGTTGGGACAAATTGTCTCAAGGATCACATCCGCGAGGTGGTGCGCGACGCCGCCAGCAGACAGCAGGCTTCTGCGCTCTTCTCGGACGCGTACGAGGCGACGGCCAAGCTGCGGAAGCTCCTCAAGTCGTGCAGTGCGGAGCGGCTCGAGTCCGTGCTGTACAACACCGGCCCTGGAGCGTTCCACCGGGAGCCCATGGCAACCTTCTTCACGCTGCACGGCAGGTTTCGGCTGATCGACCTGGTGTGGCAGTTGTCCACGGATGTGGTCGCGGCCGCGGCGCCCGACCCCACCACGGGGTCCACGAGGTGGCAGCCCGTGATGAACGTGCTGGGGAGGCTGCCTTACTTTGGCGTCGACGAGGGCAACGAGAGGTGGCCGACGTTTCTCAGCAAGGAGCTGGCGCAGGACCTCCTGGACACCCCGGTGTTCGAGGGTGGACGCGCCCGGGTTGCGGACCTGCGCACGTGCTGCCCAGCAGGCCCGGGGGCGAAGCTCGGTCTGATGCTGCTGTTCAACCTGCCCAGGACGCCCACGCAGCGCCAGGCGATTCCGTTGATGCGCTCGCTGCTGGAGTCCGCGAGCGGGCCAGGCGGCTGGGCGCACGGGAACCCCTCGGAGCTGGAGCTGCATGACATCCAGTTCATGCTCTGCGAGTTGCAGAAATTCTTGACGCTTCGCGTATGCACACCTGTGTTTAGGTTCTGATCGCGCGCTCGGTATCGCGCCTTCGCTTGCTTGTCGCTGTATAATTTGTAGGGACCGCGCCCCGGACTTACCTTTGACGCCCCATGCGCTTTCGCTGGCGGCTGCGACAAATATTATATTATATGTATATATATGCACACCTGTGGTTGCCCCTCTCCGCTCTTGCGCCGACACGATGTTTTGGCATTTGTATCGCCTATGTCACGGATGTCGTCTGGGTGTGCCTGTCGGTCTAGTTCTATCTGACGGTGCTGTTTGCCTGACTCACACCGAGCGGTCGACCTCTGCGTGTTTATGGTCGCGCCGCCGCGCCACTTTGGCTGCGCCTCCTTGCTGGTCGCCGCCGGGATCTCCAACGCCACCGGATTTGGGAGTATCGGCTCTGGCTTCCCTCCTGAGTGGCTGCCCGCTCGCTCGCTTCGCTCGCCTTTCTCTTCCTGCTGCCCAGTCGCGGCCCGACTTGCGACCAGTGCTCGGACGGGTGTCGACCCGCCTCGCGAGCCGGTCGGCCCACAAGCAGGCGCACCTGTCTCTTTGACGGCCCACGGCGTCCTCCGGTGCGCTCGCGATCAAAAAAACGTACGTACCCATCGGTCGTTGAAAGTAGGTATTTTTGGATTCCCAGATTCCAATCTACTTTCAGCGCCTTCCTACTTCGATGATCGAGTGGCTTCGCCTCTTCCGTCCTCTTCAGGGGGCGAGCGGACACCCAATCTACTTCCAGCGCCTTCCTACTTCATGTTTCTACCTACTTCTTCCGACCGATGGGTACACTTGTCCACTCCGGGGCGATGCCCAGGCGACGTGTCGGGAGAAGGGAAGTAGAGACGCATTCCGTGAAGCAAGGGGTAGCCTTTTGAAGCTGCATCCGGGCCACCTTGGGGCGTCATGGCGCCCTTTTGGGTGGGGCCCTCTTGGAGCCCTCAGTGGGGACCCTCTTGGGGGCCCAGGTGGCCCTCTCAGAACCATCTGGGAAGCCATCGAGCGACGCTGGGGTCGGCATTTATTCGGGTGCCCTGCGTCGGGGGCCGTACATTAGTCTCATGGGGCTCCCTTAGGACGCTCTTGGGTCGCTTCGGGGGGCATTTGAGGCAGTCTTGGAGCCCTTCGGGGCCTTACTCGGGTCTTCAGGTCCCAGGAGTCCATCGGAAGCGAAAAGGCGGACAGGTTTTTGAATGATTCAGGCTTCTTGAGGGCGTCCAAAGGAGGCTCCGAGGCCTCTTGGAACCATCTTTGGGCAGTGTTGGAGCTTCTTGGCGGCATACTTGAAGGCATCTCGAGCCAATATTGTGTTATTTTGTGCCAGCAAGCATTCAAGTTTGGGTTCGCCGAGATCATCTATGAGCCATTTCAAACCGTCTGTGACGCGCTAGCGCGTCGCGAAACCTTGGCCCCGACCCGACCCCAGGGGAAACAATTCTTCGAATAAAACGGACAGCCCCTTCGACTGTCCCTAAGCCAAGGCACCTGTCTGCGTGACCCCCGTCTTGGCTTCGGCAAGGTAAACTAAGGCGGCTTCCAAGATATCCATCAAAATATCACGCGATGGCCTACATGGGCCTCCCAGCGGCCTCCAGACTGTCTCAAGACGGTTCGAGGTGGCCACGGAGCCTTTTTAGGAGGGCCCTGCATAATCCAGACACATCCATATCAATCTATGTATATATCCATCCATCTATCTATCTATCCATATTTCTATATATATATATATTATCCAAACAACGCTTGCACTGAGATGTTTCTACCTCTTGCTAATGAGCTGGGCCTGTCTGTCGGCCTGTCGGCCATGTGGCCGCCGTCGCCGCCTCGTCGCCGTCCGTCGTCTGGTCCTGTCTGTCGGTCTGGCGACTATGCGGCCGCCGTCTCCGCTTCGTCGCCGCCTCGTCGCCGCCTGTCGTTTGAGCCTGTCTGTCGGTCTGGCGGCTATGTTGTCACTGCCTTCTGCCCCGTCGCCGCCGTCGCCGCTTGTCGCCGCCGTTATATAGCACCACATCGATTGCTTTGCATTGCTTCGCATTTCTTTGCGTTGCTTTGCACTTGGCGCTACATATATTGCGCGTGGGCAGCATAGACTGCACAGCATTGGTTGCACCACATATGTCGCTGCAGCTATATTGTATGTACATCGTCTATTACCCGACATGGACGGCACACCGTATATTGCACAACGTAGGCGGCAAACCTATGTACACGCGTATGTTATACATATCGTGTAGTGCACAACATACATGTCATACCAATTATTGCACATCACATATTGTACCACATGGCAGGCACAGCTCATTTCTGCGCAACATGAACAAGTTGCACACTGTTGATGGCACCAACGATATTGCACCACATGTAAGGCACACAGTAAATGGCACACCATACACCCATTCTAGAGAGTATTCGGATCCCCCCCCCCCCCCCCGGGACGTATGCCCCCCCCATCCCCTCTGGGGATTTGCAAAGTATTTGTGGTTCTGCCCCATCGTCCATCCGAGTTATGAACCCATGTCATCCCAGCTAAACCATTATCCCCCCCTCATTCTCTGCAAAAGGTACCTGCGCGCACTCGTTTACCAAGAAGCATCAGTTTTCAAGAACTCCTTGCAAACAATAGACGAAATGCGCGCGCGCGCGCCGTCTCGCGCGCATGCCGAAATCCTTTAGAACCCTGAGGCTTCGTAAGGATTTCAACATTTCAACACACTGTTTTGCACCACAGACTTGTTTTTGAAGCTTGCGCTCGCGCGTTTGCAGATCCTTAAGACAGCCATACGCTTCTCAATAGGTTCATAACGTGGTATCAAACGGGCCTCTCGCGCCCGCATGCCGAGTCGTTCGAACGCCCCTGCGCCCGTGCTGTCGCAATGACCTTTTGCAGAAAATGGAACGAAGTGCACACGCGCGCGCGTCGTCGCGCGCGCATGCCGAAATCTTTCAAACACCTTCAGTTTCGTACGGGTTTCAAAATTGAACGTCCCGAGTACGTAAATTACCACCTGGCTTCGCAGCATCAGTTTTCAAAAAGGCCTGCGCGCTCTTGTGGATTCTTAAGAACACCATCGGTTTTTCAACACCGCCATCACATTCTGCCAAACGGGCCTCTCGCGCCGCGTGCAACTCATGCGAACGCCCATGCGCGCGTGCTGGGGGGGCACGCTCCTGGTCAAATGATACCACGCGGGCCACGCGTCCGCGTCGGTCGAGCCGCACCAGCTGGTCGCTGCGCGCGCGAGCATGCGCGGGCTAGCGCGGCCGAGGAGATGCACCAGCTAACGCTAAGCACTCATCGCAACCGCCGCCACGTGGGTTTTGCAAACCAAGTTGCGGGTGGGTGGGTGGGATGATTGCGCGAGCAGTGGAGTTGACAGCTCACTGCGAGCATACGTGAAATACACCCTCTAGGTTGCACCACGTACGTGCAACGCAGATTGCACCACAAAGTTTGCGCACCAGAGGTTGCACACATGTTACTGGGCAGTAAAAACTGCACCGCCTATGTATATGTATGTATATGTCTGTCTGTCTGTCTGTCTGTCTGTCTGTCTGTCTGTCTGTCTGTCTGTCTGTCTGTCTGTCTGTCTGTCTGTCTGTCTGTCTGTCTGTCTGTATGTATATACAGGTATATATAGATATAGACACATTCTATGTATGTATATTTGCTATACTACAGCCAACATTGCTCCACATAGAATGCACAACGCAACTTGCACCACATATATTGCACCACGTAGAGTGGACCACGTACGTGGCCCCAGATATATGGTGCAACCTAGATTGTACAATCTGTGCTAGTCCACATCTATTGCACCACATATTTTGCCCCACGTAGACGGAACATCGTATATGGCACTAATTCGTTTTCACCACACAGGTTACAGGACATGCATATTTCAGAACATATCTGCACCACACAGGCTGCGCAACATATATTGCACCACGTGTGTTGCACTACTCAGATTGCTCCACCTAGATGGCACACCACATATTGCTAGAAACATTTTGTTTTGGGGCACGCGCTGGCTAACAACTTCTTCTATTTTTTCTGTCCTTACAGCTTTCTGGCCTCCGTTAAGAAGGCCGCACTACCCCAAACGAGCTTCAAAGGACTCCCCAGCGGTCTCGCCCCCCCAGCAGCAAGTCCGAGACTCCGCCTAGCATCGATTGTGAAGGCCTTGCGGCCGGTGCCGCCGACCTTGAAGATTTCGACGATGAGAGCGAGGAGGAGGAGGAGGAGGAGGAGGAGGAGGAGGAGGAGGAGGAGGAGGAGGAGGGGAAGGAGGAGGAGTAGGAGGAGGATGTGGAGGACGCGGTGGAGCAGCAGGAGGAGGAGGACGAGGAGGAGGAGGAGGAGGATGAGGAGGACGAGGAGGAGGAGGAGGGGGAGGGGGAGCAGGGGCAGGGGGAGGACGGGAGGGGGGGGGGAGTGAGCAGCAGGAGGACGAGGAAAGGGGGAGTCGGAGGAGCAGGAGAACAGGGAGGACGCGGAGGACGGGGAGGACGGGGCAGCTCCGAGGCCCCCCCCTGGCAGCGATGCCCATCCGTGCCCTCGCTCTGCTGGTGTCGCGGCTGGCCAGAGGTCACCGCGCCAGACGGCCAGAGGTCACCGCGCAGGGTCCACGGGCAGAGGGCGGGGAAGGTGCTGCGACGTGGTGTACGGCGGGCACGACGACGACGACGGCGACGACGACGACGACGACGACGACGACGACGACGACCAGTAGTATCCATGTCTGAGCCCCGTCCGCCGGTCGTTGAAAGTAGGCATTCCTGGATGCCCAGGTCCCACTCTGCTTTGGGCGCCCTCCTGCTTCCACACGGGCCGGGCGGTCCTCCTCCTTGCCTCCTCTCTCAGGTGGCGTGCGGATCTCCGATCTGCTTCCATCGCTCTCCTACCGTACATCGACAAAATGTTGCACCACGTTTGCTGGGCATTGGCACCTGTACTGCATTGCTCTTGCCCCCCCTTTCCCCCCGATCTTAATATTGGGTGCATGGCGAAGAGCCCCTGTTCCGCCCGGGGGCTCCCGACAAAATGTTGCACCACCGAGCTGTTTCGACCAGCCCGGGTCCGAACCCACTGTTAAGATCGGGGGGGAGGGGAGGGGAAACACACGATTGATACAACAGCGATGCGATTTATGGTCAGCGCCAGGCGGTGCAACACTTTGTCGATGCACCGTACCTCACGCTGCTACCAAGTTCTTCCGACCGGCGGGTAAGCACAGCCCAGCCGTGCCGTTCTCTGCGCTCGGGGCCCGCCACCTCGGCGTGCTCTCCGCTTCCGGGTCCTCCACGGGGGCCTCGGGCCTTCGGCGGGCGGTCTCATATGCTCTTGGTCCGCGCTCCTGCGGCCATGCCTCGCGTGCAGGGGGGAGGGGCGAACCCCTCCACGAAGGGGAAGAGCACTGGGAACGACAGGGGGCCACATGCGAACCCTCCCCCTCCCCCCCGCGCTTTCTGAGGGGGAGGGTGGGGTTCACTTCGCTCGGGAGCTCCCGAGCGAGGTGAACCCACCCTCCCCCTCTCAGAAATCGTGGGGGGTATGGGGTAGGGTTCGCATGTGGCCCCCTGCTTGCGGCCATGCCTCGCGTGCAGGGGGAGGGGCGAACCCCTCCACGGAGGGGAAGAGCACTGGGAACGATAGGGGGCCACATGCGAACCGTACCCCTACCCCCCACGCTTTCTGAGGGGGAGGGTGGGGTTATGGCTCGCTTGCAGGGGGAGGGGCGAACCCCTCCACGAAGGGGAAGAACACCGGGAACGACGACAGCGAGAGAGAGAGAGAGAGGGAGCTGCTGCGCCTCCAGGCCCCGGAGGGCCGCTGGGATTCTTCCACAGCTTCAACGCCAGGAACAGCCTCCGCTACTACAGGTCGGGCGGGGCTGAGACACGGATACTACAGGGCGTAGGTCGTCGTCGTCGTCGTCGTCGTCGTCGTCGTCGTCGTCGTCGTCGTCGTCGTGGTCGTCGTCGTCGTCGTCGTCGTCGTCGTCGTCGTCGTCGTCGTCGTCGTCGTCGTCGTCGTCGTCGTCGTCGTCGTCCCCCCCTGCGGCGCGGTGCCAAAGAGGGGGGCCAGGGGCAGCAGAGGCGGTGGCGCTGGGCGCCGCCGCCCTGCGGTGCGCTCCCAGACGCAGGAGGAGGGGGGGGGGTCGGGCGTGGCTAGGACGAGGACCGATCCGCTCCAGAGCGTTCCGGAGCGCTCTCAGAGCGCTCCAGAAGGCGGTGAGAAGGCTGCCGCGAACGAGCGAACGAACGAAGCCGCGCCCTAACGGCGCACTAGCATTTTTTTTGTCGGCCCTCCCTTTTTTTTTTTTGTTTTTGTTTTTTCTCTCAAAAAAAAAAATCCGGCCCTCCCGCCCCCAGGAGGCCCCAGGAGGCCTCAGGAAACGAGTCGAGCGAGCGAAGGAAGAAGCGAAGGCCGCCGCGCTCGATACCTATTCCAGAGCCGCTGGATCTCGGACATTCTCCCCCTCCTCCTCCTCCTCCTCCTCCTCCTCCTCCTCCTCCTCCTCCTCCTCCTCCCTCCTCCCTCCTCCTCCTCCTCCTCCTCCTCCTCCTCCTCCTCCTCCTCCTCCTCCTCCTCCTCCTCCTCCTCCTCCCCCTCCCCCTCCTCCTCCTCCTCCGCCTCCTCCTCCTCCTCCTCCTCCACATTCCCGATTTATCTCCCCGTCCGATGTTGCCCCCGCCGCGGCTTCGGCTCGAGAGGAGAGGCTTCTTCTCATCCCCTGGCGATGGCGTGCGGGGGGGTGGGGGGGTCGGCCGGTGACGTCACGATTCGCGATGGTCGGGAGCCTCGAGACGGGGGTCAGTGCAAACGGGGGTCAGCCAGAGCGCCAGGTCCTGCAGGATCCTGCGAAGACCCCCTCTGGCTGACCCGGGTCAGGGAGCCGCTCGTGGCCGCGAGGCGGCCGCACATATTGGCTGACCCGGGTTTGCGAAGACCTGGGTTGCAGCTTTTTTTTCCTGCATTGCAGTTTTTGGTTTCCCGCTGACCCGGGTCTGGATTGACCCGGGTCAGAAGATCCCCGAGATGGCCAACTCCCAGGCGGCGCCAGCGCGAATCGTGATGGGCCATACTCGGTAGGGGAGAAAACAAGCAGACACGAGGAACCGTCGATTCCCAGGAAGAGAGGGGAGACTAGGGTACGTGGGGGGGAAGACGGAAACACATAAAGATGAGAAACATAAGGACTCCTCGGATTTGTGTGTGTGTGTGTGTTTATTCTCTTGCACAGCTGTGTTCTAGAGCTTGGATCTCTTTCTTTTCGTCGTCGTCGTTCGTTCGTTCGTTCGTCGTTCGTCCTCCCCCCTACCCCCCGGGCCACGGAAGGAATCTCCTGGAGGAAGGAGGCGAAAGCCTCCTGTCCCTCGCAGCTCCTTGGTGCAAGAGCCAGGGCACGCGTGCCACTTGTTCGTGTGTCCCTGGGCCCCAGGCCCCTCCTTCTGCCTTCCCCCCTCTGTTAATGAAAGTTGTGCGCGGCCCGCTTAGCTTCGACAGGAAGAGGTGCGCTCTCGGCCCGCGGATCAAAAAAAGTGTCCCTGGGCCCCTGTACATGCGTCAAACGTCTGGAGCTCCGCGCGGATTTTTCTTGGGTCTGTGCCGGACCCTCTCGGGGGGGGCGCCTCCCGCTCCGCACCTTGGGCGCGCCCCGCGCGCCCGGGGATGGGAGGGCCCAGCGCAGTCCTTGGGAACTCCGCGCGGGCCGTCGAACGAGTGCCGCCCCCTCGAAGGGGTGGCCCATGCCAAGAGGCGCCCCGCCTGCCTCCAGGGTGCCCTGGGTGTCCTGGGCTTCGGTGGCTTTGCGATGGTGGAGGGCGTGGTGGTTCCCCCCCCCCACGCCCAAACTCAGGGGACGTCCTGGGGTCTCAGGGTCGGGTTTCCGGCGGAAGGTCTCTCGTGGGCGGGCCCCTTGCTGCAAGGGGTGCGGGGGAGGGCGGGGCGGGCCGCCCTCGCGAAGGAGGGAGAGGTGGGCTCCAGGCGAGCGGCGCAGCACAACGGGGCCGCCTGCGCCGGCCCTCGCGCGCAAGCTGCCCCTCGCGAGGCCGCGCAACACGTAAGGCGCCCTCGCCTCCAGTGCTGCGGCGCGCCGCGCCCACGGCCCGCGTCAGGAAGCCGCCGCGCGAGGCCGCTGTGACGCCCTGCGCGAGACTCCTTTCTTTGTTCGTCGCTCAGGTGCGGTGCTCCCGCGCCCTCGGCGCTGCCTCGCCGTCGCGAGCTGGAGTCCCTGGAGGAGGCGCTGCTGCTCTTCGGCCCCGGCGCGCGCGCCGTGAGCGCGGAGGAGCTGCTCCAGCTGCACGGTTGCTGGCAGGGCCTCCCCGCGCAGGCGGCTGGCCCCAGCGAAGGTCGCAGTGCAAGCGGGTCCGGAGAATTCTCCTCGCCTTCACTCTCAATGCCCTTGGTTCCCGACCCTCGATGCCCTCGATTCTCGACCCTCGACCCTCGATCCTCGACCCCCGATATCCTCGATCCTTGATGCTCGATGCCCTCGACCCTCGATATCCGATCCTCGATCCTTCTCCTCGGCACTTCTCCCTGCTTCGACTGCTCGTTCTGCCGGTCGCGCTGGTGCTGCTGCTGCCGCGCGGTGACCTCGAAATCCTAAGAGACCTCACCGCGCGGTCCGTCACCGCACGGCCTTAGGACCTCGAAGGCCCCAGTCGCCCTGGGCGTCCTGATAGAAAGACCCGAGTCCCAGATCCGTGCGGTGCCCCCGAATTTCTACTAACTCACTACGCGGTGTGGTCACCACACCGTTTGGGGGGTCCTCGAGGGAAGCGGATCATAAGACTTTTCGACGTCTTTGAGCCCTCGGGGCCATCCACGGGCCCTGGGGCCGTCTTGAAGCCCATGTGTCATAGCACTGGGCCGCTATCAGCCAAAAAGGCATGCAACCGAAAGAGTGTAACCCAAAACGAGCTCGAAAGTGTGACCGAACATGTAGTGGGACAGAACTTGTAACCCACACTGAACTACGTGCTGTCCTAGAACCAAACATGTCGGTCGCACTCGGGCGCGGTCGGAACATCTCGGGGCGCCAGTTTCGGTCACACTCGGGCAGATTTCTGGGCACAGTTTCGGCCCCCCCCCCCCCCTGGTAGAGACGCGGCCGCGTAAGTGCTGCGCACCCTTGAGATCGCAGGGCTCGAGCTGAACGGTGTTTTCGTTTAGGTTCCGTTCTGCGAGGGAGCCCGAGAGCGAATCGAGAGCGAATCGAAAACGGAGAACGCCGCTCAGCTCGAGCCCCTCCTGGGTGTACGCCCCACGGCAAGGGGCCGTGCGGGGCATCCGAGCCGCACGGTGGCCGACGAGCCCACTCGTGGTGGTGTCTGACAGCACGACTGCTGCAGTGCTGTGACTGCTCCTGGCTCTCGGAGCTGGCTGAGGGCAGTGGTCCAGACCTCCTCCTTCTCCTCCTCCTCCTCCTCCTCCTCCTCCTCCTCCTCCTCCTTACCAGCCGGCGAGGGTTCTGGCGAGCAGGAAGGGGGGCGCGGTCCGAGGCGGTGGGTTCGAAAAGGTTCTCTCTGCCTTTCCTGCCCCCGGGGGCCCTTCAGGGGCTCCGGGGCCGTCCCAAACGGAGTTGGCCAGAAAAGCTGCACCTCCTCCCCTCCCCCTCCTCCTCCCCTCCTCCTCCTCCTCCTCCTCCTCCTCCTCCTCCTCCTCCTCCTCTCCTCTCCTCCTCCTCCTCCTCCTCCTCCTCCTCCTCCTCCTCCTCCTCCTCCTCCTCCTCCTCCTCCTGCTCCTCCCCTATCCGAGTCCCAAACGGAGTTGGCGAGAAAGGCTGCACCGGATGGATGCCCGGAGGGGTGCGGGGATTGATTCTGAGCAGATTTGGCTTCACCCCCCCCCCCTCTTGGTCTTTTTCCTTGGGGCCCGCCCAGGCCGCCTCTCACATGGCCTCCACCTCGTCGTGTGAGCAGGGTCCTTCGGGAGGGTCCCCTGGGGTCGCCGGCTCCCCCTGAGATCTGCGGTTGCCAAAACGTTGCAGCACTGCGAGAAATCACGAACGGAGCCCCAGACCCCATCTTTTTGCATCATCTATCTGAGTCCAAACTCCTCCTCCTCCCCCTCCCCCTCCTCCCCTCCCCTCCTCCCCTCCTCCTCCTCCTCCTCCTCCTCCTCCTCCTCCTCCTCCCCTCCTCCTCCCCCTCCCCCTCCTCCTCCTCCTCCTCCTCCTCCTCCTCCTCCTCCTCCTCCTCCTCCTCCTCCTGCTCCTCCCCCTATCCGAGTCCAAACATGCTACGGTGCAGGGGCGCCGTTCTCGTATTTGCAGGGGAGGTGAGCCCGAAGTGGCCCTGAAAACGGTCTCTAGACTGCCACCGCGGGCAGAAGAGGTGCACGAAAGGTATTTTTCGCTCACGAGGAGGAGGAGGAGGAGGAGGAGGAGGAGGAGGAGGAGGAGGAGGAGGAGGAGGAGGAGGAGGAGGAGGAGGAGGAGGAGGAGGAGGAGGAGGAGCTGTTCCTCGAGATTCGACGTTGAGAAGGGGCCGCAACCTCGCGACCAAGCGCGCCCGGAGCCCCAGGGCCCACCCGTCTGCGGCATTTTTCGAGCCGGAGCGATCCGCAGGGGTCTAGGGCCCTCAACACGGCGAGAACGGCCGTTGTGGAAAATGCGCGCTTTCTGGGTCCGAGGGCCGTGCCAAGACACGGTGCATTTCGATCCGTTCGATCCGAGTCGATGTCGACTCCGGCCGGCCCGATCCGCTTCGATTCTGGTACCTCGCCGATGGGATGCGGCCCGCTGTCTGCATGGCGTTGTTGTGCGTCCTGGCGCAGCCGGTCCGATTCGTTTTCGATTCCGTGCCGGTGCAGGCCGATCCGATGCACATGCCGACTCGATCCGATTTGTCGATTCGATCCGGACTGATCTTGTGCCAAGTCCCAGGCCCCCGACGTCATGACTTTTTCATAGCTTCGGCCCCCAGAGGTCTCGACCCATTTTCTGGGACTCGCTTTTTATCCGGGGCAGGTTTTTGACGGCCCCGATGTCCAGGAAGGGCCCCCAGAGGCCGAAAATAGCAACAACAAAAAACGCTCGTCGTGATTTTTGTTCCATGGCTCGAGGGGGCCTGGGGTTCGAGTAGCTGTGCCTTGCCAATTCGGAGGTGGATAGACCTCCTGCCCTGACACGTCGACTGGTGAATTGGCCGCTTTCGGTTCGCGATAGGGCGCCGCGGCCTTTCTTTTTGCGGGTCTAGGTCCGTCGGTTTCGGTTTCGGGCCGTTTTCACTAAAAAGGGAGGTTTACTAAAGGGAGGTGTGTCCACCGCCGACCACTGGGCGCTGCGTGGTCCCGAGCCTCCGAAGGCCTGCGGAGCGGGGACCGCGTGCGCCTCCGGGAGGCGGGCGGCGCGCGGCTGCTCGCGCTGGGCAGCGGCCGGCAGCTCCGGCCCGCGGCGTCGACGGCGGAGGCCGTGGCCGTGGTCCTCACCAGCTTGGAACAGATCCTTATCCCTACGATTTCAGAGGAGGAAAGCGTACCCCTACCGCTACCCTTCCTTCGTTCTTTCTTCCCTCTCGGGGCCTCGGGGAAGGCTCAAGAAGCTTCTCAGAAGGCCGGGGGATTTCCAAGCCTTCTGAGAAGTCCCGCCCCTTCTCACTTCCCCCCATCGCTCGCCGCCGATAAGAACGTCACCGCACCAATCTTAGGGGTAGGGATGAGGTCGAGGCTGGTTGCAGGTCCTGGAGCGCAGCGGCGGGCCCGGCCTGGCGCGCCCGGGGGACGAGGTTCGGGCGGACCTCAGACCCCCTCCTCCTCCTCCTTCTCCTCCTCCTCCTCCTCCTCCTCCTCTACTACTACTACTACTACTGCTACTACTACTACTACTACTACTACTACTACTACTACTACTACTACTACTACTACTACTACTACTACTACTACTACTACTACTACTACTACTACTACTACTACTACTACTACTACTACTACTACTACTACTACTACTACTACTACTACTACTACTACTACTACTACTACTACTACTACTACTACTACTACTACTACTACTACTACTACTAACTACTACTACTACTACTACTACTACTACTACTACTACTACTACTACTACTACTACTACTACTACTACTACTACTACTACTACTACTACTACTACTACTACTACTACTACTACTACTACTACTACTACTACTACTACTACTACTACTACTACCCCTCCTCCTCCTCCTCCTCCTCCTCCTCCTCCTCCTCTTTATCCTCCTCCTCCTCCTGCTCCATTCCTTCTTCTTATAAGCGACATACCCCTGTCGCACGCCGAGACCAGTCGAAAGGGCGGGCCGGGCGTTTCGCCTCAGACTTCCTTGCCATTTATGACCCTGAAACTTAAACATTGGCAACAGTTTCACGGCTGGAGGGCGGGTCGTTTCGAAACTGTGGCTCTCGCCTTAGCGCCGCGCGCATTCGTTTTTTAGTTTATCCATCTGATTCTTTCAAATTGTAAGTGTTTCACATATTGAGGGCGGTTCGTTTTCAAAATGTGGCTTTCGCCTTAACGCTGGGTGCATTCGTTTTACAGATTCTCATGGTTAACGTACCAGAAATGGTATTTGGGAGCGATTCGGGGCTGTCAGGGCGCAACAGTTTATACGTTGATTCGCGGCGTTGGGTTCCCAGGAATGGTGGTCTGGCACGATTCAGGATCGTCAAGACGCGACAGTCAGGTTTATCCGTGGCGTTTGGAGTCCCGAGAAAAATGTTTTGGCATGCTTCAGGGTCTTCAAATGGTTGTCTTCCAACGATGCAGTTCCCTCTGTGGAAATGAACCCTTGTGGGGGCCTATGAAGAGGGAGCTTGGAGGGAGGGTTTATGCCAACATCGTGGATGACTTTTGGGTTTGCACGGGGCCTCCTCCTCCTCCTCCTCCTCCTCATCCTCCTCCCCCTCCTCCCCCTCCTCCTCCTCCTCCTCCTCCTCCTCCTCCTCCTCCTCCTCCTCCTCCTGAGGTGCGAGTCATGTCAAAAAGCACGGCGGGAGCTTTTTTTTGCTATCTTCGGCCTCCGGGGGCATCTCCTGGGGCCGCGGGGCCGTCGTCAGGGAGCCATCTCGGATGAAGATCCGGTCCCGTGGAAGGGGCCGAGACCTTTGAAGTTCGACGCTGTGGAAAGTCCTGACGTCGACACGGCAGCCGGGCCCCGAGAGCCTGGCGGCTCGGCCTTGTCGAGCCAGGCGTCTTCGCCCGGGTGCGGGCCCCAGAACCCTCACAGGTCGAGCTGGCTCGAAGCATTTGCGCAGAAGGGTGGGGCCCTGGTCTCCGGTCGTGATCCCTCGCGATGTCGCAATCGCAACGTCGGATGTCGGGGATTGCAGGAGAGTGGCCCTCAGGTGCCCCCAAGGCGGCCCCCAGACAGTCGGCCCGGATGGGGAGGTCGACCCTGCCAACTCAAGGGTACCTTTTGTGTCCCGTGTCTCGCGCCCCGTGCCTGCTGCATTCCTATGGCACGCTCCTTGACCCCACGTCTCTTCCCTGGAGGCGGCCTGTTTGCACCAGGGCCGCTTTGGCGTCTACCGAGGCGTCGTCGATCTTCGACCCAGGAACGGGGGTGCTGCGCCTCGTGCCTCGGCCCCTCGGGGCCGCCAGGGCGTGCACCGTGCGGCGCTGGAGCGGGGCCCTCCGGGGAGCCGAAGCACGGTGCGGTGCAGGGGCGCCGTTGTCATGTTGCAGGGAAGTGGTCTTTGAAGTGGCCCCGACGGGCCCCTGAACTGCCACGCCGCGGGACGAGAGGTGCGCGCTTCTGCGTCCCGCGTTCCTTGCCCCCCCGCTCCCGGAGATGCGACGTTGCGACGCAATCCGCGGCATCGCCAAAAATCACGACTGGAGCCCCAGGCTTCCTCTTTCTGCGACATGTCTCGGGGCGGAGCGATCTGAGGGTCCCAGGGCCCGACACCAGGCGAGAACGCCCAAGTGGAGTGCACCCGCGAAGCGGTGACGCCGTCGGGGCCCACAGCCGGCGCACGACGTTCCCCGTCCCGCCGCCCATACGGGCACGCGGCGCCTGAGGACGCTGCCACGAGGCCCGGGATGGCCGAAGCCGCCAAGACCCCGCCGCGAGCCTGCGGAAGCTTCCTGCCCTCAAGAAGCCCTGGCGTGCTCGTGGGTCATGAGACATTGCGGCGCCTGCACCTCGGGGTGAGCGTGCCCCTTGGGCGTCGCGTGGTGGTGGGGGGGGGGCAGCGAGGGCCCCAGAGAAGGGGCCCCCTCGGGCCCCTGAGTAGGGGCCCTCGCGGGCCCGAGAGGGGGCCCCTGGGGCCCGAAAAGTGCACCTCTCTTCCCCCCCCCCACGCATCGCCCCCCGCACGTTCAGCGACGCCCCGGCCCCCCGAGAGGTCTTCCTGCGGGCCCCCGACGGCACGCACCTGGCGGCGCGCGCGCTCGCCGGCGGGCGCTGCGTGGTGGACGCCCCGCTCGCCAGCGGGCGCTACTGCGCCGAGCGGGCCTGGCGCCTGCAGGCGGCCGCGGGCGCTGCCGCGGGCGGCGGCTCTGGCGCCTCGGGCACCGCGGAGCTCGGAGGGCACCGGCCCTACGCCGACGGCGGCCCTGGCCAGGCCGATCCCGGGCCCAGGCTCGGCGTATATCAGGAGGGGCCAAACACACAGACAGAATGAATCGTCGACCCCCAGGAAAATATGGGAGAATATGGGAAGTGGGGGGGAGAACGAAAAACCAGAAGACAAGTGGCACGTGTGCCATGGCTCTCGCACAGAAAGGAAGGGGGAGGAGAAGGCGGTGGATGAGGAGGGGGGAAGAGGGGGCAAGACATCGCCCCTCGGGGCCCAGTAACGGGGCCCAAATCCCAGGTGGGGAGGGGGGGGGAGTGAGGTGGTGTGCGTCGCGACGCGGAAGAAGGTGCTCGGAGCGGAGGGGGCACGGGGCGGAGGCCCCACTGGGGCGCTGGGGGCGCGGAGTGTGCGTCGCGACGCGGAATAAAATGGTCGGGGGCGAGGGGGCACTGGGCGGGGCTTGGGGCAGAGGGCCACGGGGCGGGGGTCCAACTGGGGCGCTGGGGAAGGGGGGGGAGGGGGAGGTGCGTGCGTCGCGACGCGGAATAAAATTGTCGGGGCGGAGGGGGCACGGGGCGGAGCCCCCACTGGGGCGCTGGGGACGCGGGGAGGGAGGAGGAGGTGGTGTGCGTCGCGACGCGGAATAAAGCGTTCGTGGCGGAGGGGGCAGTGGGCGGGGCTCCCGCTGGGGCGCTGGGGACGCGGGGGGGCTCGGGGCAGAGAGCCACGGCGCGGGGGTCCCACTCTGGCGCTGGGGACGCGGGGGGGGGGTGCGACGCGGAATAAAGCGTTCGTGGCGGAGGGGGCAGTGGGCGGGCTGAGGCGCTGGGGACGCGGGGGAGCGAGCCACGGCGCGGGGGTCCCACTGGCGCTGGGGACGCGGGGGCGGGGGTGCGACGCGGAAGAAAGTGGTCGGAGCTCTAGACGCCCTGAGCAAGAGAATATGGGGAAATATGGGGAATCTTGTTATTCGTGCGTATGTATTTGTGTGTCCCTAGGCCCCTTCAGTATAAGGAGGAGGAGGAGGAGGAGGAGGAGGAGGAGGAGGAGGAGGAGGAGGAGGAGGAGGAGGAGGAGGAGGAGGAGGAGGAGGAGATGGCGGCACCGCTGCTCGTCGTGGAGAATCCTCGTCGCCACGGCCGGAAGTTCTCCTCGAAGTGCTGGTCGTGGTGCGCCCCAGGCAGGAGAGGCCCAGGGAGCAGCAGCACCGGTAGCCGCCCCCCCCGTGTATGCTGGCGTGTGCACCGATCCTGGGCCCAGGAGGAGCCCGGTGAGGGTCGGCGCAGGGGCACGGTCAACCCGCATAGTGCGGATGAGCAGCTTTCCAGGGTTCCCCTGGCATCCTTCCCATTCGGCCCACCCTGGGCCGCTGCTGCTGGCCGCGCCCCGCTCGCAAAGTGTCGAGCTGGCCTTCCACGGCCCTTGCATTCGTATCGTGCGTGCTTGTTATGCGTGTTGACTGTGGTTTCGGTTGCAGTGGGTGCGCTGAAGAAGGGGCCCTGTTCGTTTGAAAGGGGCTCCGTGTTCCTCAGTTGTTTTGCAGTCTACCTCAGGTTCTCCTCTGGTTTTCGATATGGAAATCGGCGCTTCACTTATGGAGGACAGGGGCCTCGTTCCATATTTATGGTTCCTTAGGTCGACGCCCCAGCCGCAGGAGTGGCCTCTCGCCAGAGTGACGTGTGGTGCGGGCCCACATGGGGTCCCCACCTGCACCCGGCCCGGCGCGCGGCCGGCCTTGGCGCCCCCGCGGCTCCCAAGGAGCCGCGCACGGAGGACGACTCTTGCCCGGGGCCAGCCTGGTGTTGTGCACGCGTGTGTGTGTGTGTGTGTGTGTGTGTGTGTGTGTGCGTGTGTGTGCGTGTGTGCGTGTGTGTGTGTGTGTGGCTGTGTCCTCGTCGCGCGTTGGGGGAGACTGCCCTCCTGAGGGGCAGCGGATCTCCTGATGTTCTCTCTGGACGGGGGGCAAGACAAGGCCGCTCTTGCCCCCGGGCCACTTCTTGCGTGTAGCCCATCGTCGGCGTCCTCCCAGGAGCAGGCCCTGGGGCTGCAGCCCTGCCGCGGCGAGCTCGCGGGCGGCACCCTGCAGTTCTCCCGCGACGGGCGGCTGGCGTGCGCCCCGCCGGCGCCGCGCGGTGGCGGGCAGCCCGTGGTGCTCGAGGCGGACCTGCGCGGGCACGAGGCGCTGGAGCGGGTGCGGCACGAGGTCTTCAGACGCGATGGGCAAATATTCCACCACCACCACATGTAGGATGGAGGAGAAGGGAGGATGAGGAGGTCCTCCTCCTCCTCCTCCTCCTCCTCCTCCTCCTCAGCGCCGAGGAGAGCACCAAGTACCTGGGTCGCAAGCTGACGTTGCACGACTTCCACCATACCGAGCTCACCAACAGACTTGCAATGGGGTGGCGCAAATTCAACCAGTTCCGCAACGAGCTCACAAACAGCCGGTACCACCTTCGCAGCAGACTCAGGCTCTTCAGAGGGACGGTGACGCCAACGGTCACGTATGGCTGCGCAACGTGGACTCTCACCAAAGGCATGCTCCTGACACTCCGACGCACCCAACGACGCATGTTACGACGCATTGTCAATACCTCGAGGCGTCGACAGAGACAACCCCACAACAGCACCGACGAAAACACAACCAACCCCGACACTGACAGCATGACGACAGCACAAGGAACGACAGCAAGTCCAGCGTCAGACAGCACCTAGACTTTGACGACGTCGACGACGAATCCGACCTTGAGTCCTGGGACAATGTCATTCGCAGGTCTACTCACGCCGCCTCAGACATTGCGACGCGCGCACATGTGGAGGAATGGGTTACAATATTTCACAAGCGTAAATGGAGATGGGCTGGGCGAGTTGTTGCACAACCACGCCACAATTGGGCCCGACTGGCGGCGGCAAGGGGACCTGATATCCATGACCCCCAGGCAGCACGACGCCGACAAGGCGGGCAGCGAAAACGGTGGAGTGACGACATCACAGAATTTCTACAGAAGGCTTTGGTTGGAAGCACACCCGGCACATGGCTACAGAGTGCTACAACTTCCAAAGTCTGGGCAGACCTCGAAGGCGACTTCTTGAAGTTCACATGCCTGTGACTGGGCTCCGGCCCGCCCGCGCCGCCCCGAAGGGGCCTGCCGGCCCGCCGGCCGGCGGACTCGCGCGTCTGCGTCTGCGTCTGCGTCCTCCTCCTCCTCTTCCTCCTCCTCCTTCTCCTTGTCCTCACTCTCCTACCTGTGGTACTTGTGGTGGAAAATGGGCCCATCAAGACGGGGGCTCGGTGTGTGCGGTTAGGAACTTGAGCGAACAGTCGGAGGAGGACAAGTTCGGCCGAAGACGGCGGGAGGTTTTTCGCCGTCTTCGTCCGCCTTGGGATGATCTCCGGCGGCTGCGCCTCGTCGAGGGCAGTCGCGGGGTGCCTGGATAGTTCCGAACGGCCACCAGAGAGCCGAGGTATGGCCCGAAAACCCAGGCACTAGGCGCTGGAGCGGGTTCGGCAGGATGTCATCAGAGGGGGCTCGGTCTACACGGTCAGGAATTCTGGCGCATCTCTAGGCCTCCTTGATAGGGTTCCGAGCAGATGGCGATCGGAGGACCGCGTCGCACCGCCGATACATCGCCGATGCATCGCCGATACGTCTCGATGTGGAGTCGATTTTCCCCGCGCTGGCGTTGCCGATGGATCGCTGACGTCGCCGATGCATCCTCGATACATCGCCGATGCATCGGCGATGCGGCACGATCTTCCGACCCCATCTACTCCGACCTAGTCTATGAGGAGGCCTCTACTTCGTGTGTCTCTCGGCTGGGTTCTTCGAGGAAGAAGCTGACATAAACACATAAACATCAATTTTGGGGGATCCGCACGGAGTTCTTGGATCGGCGCTGAGCCCCCCTGGCGGCGTCTCTGGCGCCGCGCCTTGCGCGCTCTGCGCGCCAGAGAGGGGGCCAGTACCCGTCCAAAAAATCCGCACGGACCGCCGAAAAGTTAGGTATGTGTCATTAGTTGGTCATCCTGTGTTCCT
Organism: Prorocentrum cordatum; assembly: GCA_963575745.1. NCBI lineage: Eukaryota > Dinophyceae > Prorocentrales > Prorocentraceae > Prorocentrum > Prorocentrum cordatum. The sequence goes on from CAUYUJ010018647.1 coordinate 132,529, forward strand.
CGAGTTCTGGCCTTCCACGCCCTGGCGCGACACGCTATCCACCTCTCCACTTCCAAGCGTCAGCTTCCCGAGCTGCAGCTCCCAGCCTCCCGCCCAGCGGAGCGGAGCGACACTCTATCCGCTTACAAAGGAACGCGTGTCGCCGGGGCCGCCGCCGCGACACGCCAAGCAAAAGTTCCCAACTAGGGACCGGTCAAAGACCAGTGCCATGGAAGACTCGGGTTCGCCGAAGCTCGGGTTTGCCGATGCTTTTTGGTGGGCCCGGCCTGAACCTCGGCGGTCCAGTTTTCGTGGGATGTGAGGCTCGCGCCACATTTCAGGCGATGTGAGAGCGCAGATGCACCGCCTTCGCTCGCCGAGTTCATGTGCTCCTATCGGGGAAACGTGAGACTCGGGTTCGGGGGACTCTGGTGCAGAGGCTGGGGCGCCTGTGGGGCCTCTTTCAGGAGGGACGAAAACACACAGACACAATTAATCGTCGATTCCCCAGAAAATATTGGAAAATCTGGGAAGTGGGGGGGAAGACAGAAACCCAGAAAATATGGGACAATATGGGGGTTCCGGTTATTTGTGTATATTTATTTGTGTGTCCCAGGGCCCCGTCACTTTTGGCCGACAGACGACGCGTGCATGCTTCGATGCCCTGCCAGGTCTGGGAGGCCCTCCAGGAGGGGCTGCGCACGGGGCGGCTGGTGCAGGACGCCGGCTCCCAGGCGTGGCCGCGCCGTCGCAGCAATCGCTTGGGCGGCCCTACCGGGGGCCCCGGGAGCCATAGCCTTGGGCAGCAGGCGTTCGGATGCTTGCCGCGAGGTGGAAGGGCGCCCCGTGATAGTTTAGGCAGCTCTCGTGTCGCTGGCGATGCGGTGCAATGACAAGCCGGCCCCGGGAGAGGGGACGGAATCTCTGGGGTCCACGTTGGGAGACGATCACGACGTTGGATGTCTGGGTCCACTTCGGCCCGATCGATGCAGCTCGATGCCGCTCCAGCCGGTATCGGTCCGATTCGGCTCCGGTGGCTCCTGCGCGGCCAGGTGCGTGCACGGCGCGGTGGTGCATCCTGGTGCATCCTGGTGCGGATGTAGAGGGCCCCCCCTCCCGCGGCGCCGCAGGGCCGGCGAGCACGCTTGAGCATGGAATCGTATCACCCCCCCAAACATCGAGAATGAAGCCAGATCGCCCTGAGAGCATTCCTGAACTCCCTCGAAACGTTCCAGAGCGCTGCGCAACGCCCGCGGCGCCCGAAACATTCGGGGGCGTCCAAGATGGGCGTAATGACTGGGTTGTGTGTGTGTGTGTGTGTGGATTTCGTGGCTGGTGCCACTCCAGTCTTTACTTGCCTCGTCTTTTTCTTACAACATATCTCATTGCCCCCTCCCCCTCTTCTGCGCACGCACATGCCTCGGGCCACGATGCGCTCACACCCCTATCACAGGCCCCCGTTCCGCGACCTTCGGCGGTGAGATCGAGCTACCGCCTGCACACAGAAGTAATGCAGCAGCATGGCCGTGAAAGACACGGAAGACAAGTTGGCTCCTCGGCGGCTGCAAGCAGCGGAAGTTAAGCAGAGTTTGGCGGCGGCGGCGGAGCAGCGAGGAGCTCTGCAACAGGGAAACTCTTGCCAAAGCAACGCTTGCAAGAGGGATCGATCCCTTTCTTCAATAAGGACAACGACTTCGCAGCGTGCTTGCTACGCAGGCCGCCGAAACACTCGGTTCTGAGATGGACCATGCAGTCGGCCGCATATTCACCGCAACGTGAACACCAGACAATTTGGACCTACTCCAACACACAGCCTGTGGGAAGGGGTGTGCGCTGCGAGCGCTCCCCGGGATCTCTCGGCGTCGCGCGGCGCAGATAGTTGACTTAGATCGGCCGATGTCCCCACACCTGGCACAAACCTGCCCCTTGCCAGTTCCAAGAAGCTGGTGCCCCCGAGGATCTTGCGCCAACTCGAGATAGGGCTTGGGCCTACCTGCATGCTTGGTCCTCGATGCATCCGGGAGTTCAGATCTGCCTGCCTGCCCAGAACACCTGTCATAACCATCGCCGCCCGAAGGACCCTCTCAGAGACAGCTCTGCAGCGGCTCATGTCATGCGGGAGATCAGCGCTTGGCATTGGGCGCCGAGCTTCGCCGCACGGTCTGCCTCGCGCCTTTGCCGACCCAGGCCCAGTGCGGAACATCTTGGTAAAAATCGCCGCCGTGCGGCTGCGGTGACAACAAAGATGGCCCCGACTGCTGTATCCAGAGCAGACCTGATAAGATCATGTCGTCGTTTTCTGGTTCATTGTTTTGCCAATCGGCGCGGGCCCTCGCACCACCCCATCCCCCCCCATGGAGTAGATCTTGGCTGTTTTTGGCGCCTGTTTCGAGCAGGTGGAGTCCCTCCCCCAAAAGGACGCACTGTTGCAGACAGTCGCATCAAGCACAGGTCGGGAGCCAGGCCCCCCCCCCCACCCGCCCAAAGCCGAAATGTCGAATAAGAGAACGTTGACCATGCCAAACTTCACTGAAGCAAACGTCGGACACATCTTGACACGGACCTTTGGACCAGATATCCCAAACCAATTTGCAGTCTGTCGCGACTGTGGTCGGCCTGGGAGCCCCCAAAACGGAGCGCCATTTACAGAGCAAACACCTCGCCGCATCCAGACATTTGGAGTGGGTGAGGGAGTGGACAGTACAGCGATCCCGACATGTTGCCCCCTTCGCCGAAGCCGGCAACCGCATACCCAGCTTTGGAAAACGCAATCAGGTCGGGATCCAGAGTCGAATCGTTCAGACAAACGTACCCAGTGTCCGGGACCCCGTATCTCGGATAGAGGCTCCAATTGGGTTCCGCTTTGAGGTAGGGCTTTGGTTATTACGTCCAGTCTGAACTGGCAGTCAGGCATCTGGTCATGGCCAGATCGTGATCTTGGCCTGCACGGCCATCCGCAACAATATCATCTAGATCCAAAGCTCGTCTCATCAACTCTGTGCCGTCCCACGCGTAGAAGCGGTGCTTCTTATTGCCTGTGGCCTGCAAGCACCACTGGCATCTCTGGTCGTCAAAAAACATTTGCTGCGTCGGGAAAACTCCAGCGACAGCTGAGACAAGCCGACTGATGCACCTTGGCCCAGGGTCGTCAACTCCTACAGGTACTTGATTAAGGGCTGCGGACAGGGACCTCTAGAGAGCCCGTTGACGGTGCCTTCTGGGCCCCTAAGTCTTTGAGAGAGGAGCCTCTGGGTGCAGGTGTTCAGAATCATTCTGAAACTTGTCTTGCCGTACTCCCTTGGTTTGATGGGGATGCCATCGTTGGTAATCCGCGAATACCAAGCGTTGAGCCCCCAGCGAAGCCTCCTTAGCGTACAGACTACAGCACCTGCAGGTCCGCGAACCTGCTGCCAGCTAGCGTCCTCCATCTGCGTGAAGGCTTCAAACGTAGATCTCATGATCTGCACCGGTACCCATCCCTGCTGCAATGCCCATATCCAGGAAGCAACAGGTCCAGAATTTGCCATGTAATCCAGGTCCACCGCCAGCTCGGGTCCCAAGAGAAACTCTAAAGTACGTGAGCGGCCTTTCGGGGTTCCATGCAGCGCCTGGCCCAGTCGGGCCCTCAAATCTTAGACTCGCTTATCTGACATGCTGACGCTTGTGGTTCATACAGTGCAGTTGGGAGGGCTTCTACTTTCACCACCTTTGCAGCACTTTTAACTCTTATAGATGCAAGCGCGGGCGCAGCTTTATAAACTTGGAGGACTTCTGCACCTTCGTGGCTCTGGCCCTGCGCTCGAGCGTTAAATAAATTCCCAGATTCTGGGCCGACTTCCTAATGACAAAGTCAATATTGCCAAGTTTTTGCTCCGAATGACTCCAGCTACCTCTTGATTCAATGACACTGTGATCCCCTTCTCCCGTGACACGACGAGCAGCTGCCTCTCCGACTGGATACAGACACACCTGGCCGCCGAGCCTGAAAGAGTGCTCAGCTTACGCTTCGCTGCCGAGGCGCAAAGAGTCAACCCATCAACAGCGTTGAACATGTATGCGGTGGGCCAATGCACGTGTGCCGCGGCACATGGGACCGTCAAGATCAGCCTCATAAGCGATGTGGCCCACTAGCATCCTGCTATGATGCCCTGCTCCGCTGTGGTACGCACCGAAGCCATCGAAGCTGACTGCAAACGACGTGGGCATACATACTGCTTCAAAAGACTACGTAAACGATCTAATGGAAAATTCTGCCTGACAGCCGCCATCACCAGCAAGTAACGCAAACATCTCTCACATGCTTTCGTGAGATCGATTAGCACCGCTGCCGACGGGATATCGTTGTTCGCCGTGTGTTCCCCCATGATCGCTTGCTCCCACACCGCTATTTCGCAACCGTTTCCTCTCGATCCATAGTGATACCTTCTAGCCTCTCTTGTCTCCCACCTGTCCACCTCTCATGCATGCGGGATCTCCTCTGCAGTTCTGACGACAGGGAAGAACCTTCACGTCCGTCGTGAGCTTGCTTCTGGATCTGGAACTCTAGCTCCCCAGAGGGTTTGGATACTTCTTCTTTGCTTCCGCTGCAGGTTTCCAAGTCCCTTTCCAAACATCCTCACCTCCTCCTGCTCCTTCATCATCTGGCCTGGGTCTTGAGGAGCTTCTCCTGGGCTGATCGATGCACGTGTGTGCTGGTGAGCCTGGCCGGCTCATGCCTTGACTGATTCAGCAGTCCAGCTCCTCTATTGAGCCCCTCTCAGAGAACACAAACGGTTCTCAAGTATTGCCCTGGTTCATGCTGCGCGCGCAGTCCCTGAGCAGAACTTTCTAGCACATCTTATCGCACTGTAGGCTTGAAGCTCAAACAGTCCTGCGGTTTCTTAAACATCCAGGGCCAGAGAGAATACGATCGATCAACACTACTGTCTCCACAGATCCCCAGGCGTCCGACTTCGATTTGATATGGTATAGCTCTTGAAGCCAGGTCGCAACTTCCCTCCATCCCCAACTTTCAGGACATGCAATTGGGTACGGCCCACCGGCCGTTCTGAGGAGTTCACCTGGTTCAGTGTCCTCTGCTTGCATCTTCCTCCGTACTCCTCCTGCCCTCCAACTTGATACACATCCGCGAAACATTTATCGGACGATCCCCTAGTCCCCCTCTTCCCAGTCCCTGTCGCCGCATCCAACACATCCTCCCAGACACTCGGGCGCCCAGAGACTCTCCGACTCACCCGGATTCTGCCCTCGTCGTGCCGTCCGCTTTTCGAGGATGCAGAGCCAGACCCACCTAGTCTCGGAGTGACCGGACTCTCACGAGCTACAAACATATCCGCATCCGTGTCCTTGTGGTCCGGGTCCCGAGGCGCGATCCCATGGATTCGAAGAAGGAAACGGCATAAACACAAACTCTTGTTGTTCCGCGCGGATTTCCTGGATCCGCGCTAGGCTCTCCCGGGCGAGAGTCCACCGCAGATCCAAGAAATCCGCGTGGAGCGCCCAAAGTTCATGTTTTTGGCGCTTCATGTTCCTCTCAAGAAACAGGGCCGCCTCGCCGGCGGCAGCCGGCGGAAGGCCAGTGGAAGTGGAATGGCAGCATTTGTGGGTTCAGGGTTTCCAGAATTCGCCATATCTTTCTCCCCCCTCCTCCCTCCCTCCCCCTCCTCCTCATCCTCCTCCTCCTTCGCCTCCCTCCTCCTCCTCCTCCTCCTCCTCCTCCTCCTCCTTCTCCTCCTCCTCCTCCTCCCTCGACCCTCGACCCTCATTTTCAAGAGCTACGTGGAGATGATGGTGTTGGATTCCGTGCTGAGGGCTCTTGGGTCGGATGCAATGCGCCGAGTTCGCTTTCTGCCTGCGGTCCTGTTCTGCACGAAGTGGATGCCGCAAACGCCGCATGGGTCGCCAGCCCGACGCGCGCTTGTTAGCTGCGGGCGTCTTCGACATCCGTTGGCCCTTTCGTCAAGAGGCTGGCACGTGTGCGTCCGTCGTGTTCTGCTCAGGGTGATCTGCACAACAATCCGATCGTGCCCAAGGAATGTGGTGGCAGCGTGCAGGATGACGTTGTTCCTTGCTTCGCGGTTTGGGAGCTACTCTCTGCACGGTGAGTTCGGCGAGTTCGAGTCCGTCGGGCTGAGCTTCCGCCTTCGGTGTTGCTCTGCTCCTTCGATGTGGCCCTCATCCACTGGTGGCTCTTGCTGCGGGTTGCGGAGGTCGTCCTCTGCCAGTTCTCGGTGGTCTTCTGAGGACGGCGCAACGTTCCCTCTCACGCCTCCACGCTTGCGGTCGGTCCTTTGTCAGGTCAAAACTTCTCCCTCGGGCGGCTTTCGCCCCCCTTCTGCCCTACAGTCCATACGTTGAAACAGTGGCCGTTTTGGGCTCAGGAGGGGCTCGGGTTTTCAGACCGTTGATTAGATTTGTGTTGTGGAACCTGCTTGTGGCCTAGGCCCGCCGTGGCCAGAAAAGCCCCTTCGTTCTTCGCTTTGCGTTCCTTATGGCAGCACGACCACTGTAAGCCCCCGCCCCCCGCCCAGGATGCGGAGGGTGCGCTCCTCCCCCCGACCTCCCCTCGACCCCTCCCTCCTCCAACTCCCCCTCCCCCTCTCCCTCCCCCTGCCCCTTCCCCTCCCTCCTCCCCCTCCTCCTCCTCCTCCTCCTCCTCCTCCTCCTCCTCCTCTCCTCCTCCTCCTCCTCCTCCTCCTCCTCCTCCTCCTCCTCCTCCTCCTCCTCCTCCTCTTTCTCCTCCTCCTCCTCCTCCTCCTCCTCCCCTCGCCTCCTCCTCCTCCTCCTCCTCCTCCTCCTCCTCCTCCTCCCCCTCCCCCTCCTCCTCCTCCTCTCCTCCTCCTCCCTCCTCCTCTCTCCTCCTCCCCCTCCTCCTCCTCCTCCTCCTCCTCCTCCTCCTCCTCCTCCTCCTCCTCCTCCTCCTCCTCCTCCTCCTCCTCCTCCTCCTCCTCCTTCTCTCCCCTTGGCCGACTCTTGCCCCCCTCCTGCCATAGCAGCCCCCGCCCCCCCCAGGATGCGGAGGGCGCGCTCGCCCTGGGCGACGCGGGAGGCGTGCGGCGCCGCCTCGTCGGGGCCGCCGGCTGATGCGACGCCGCCCTCTCCCTGGGGGGGGTGGGGAGCGCGGCCCTGTGGCGCCGCCTTCTGCGGGCGCACGCATCCGCGGCGTCCGCGGATGCGTTGTGCCCACCCAGAGGTCCGACGCTCAGACGAGTCAGACGAGGAAAACACCCGTATCGCTTCCCTTCCCTCGTTTCCCCCCTGCTGGGCATCCTGGGAGGCCCCCGTCGCGACCGCTGAATTCGCCTGGAGATCCTGGTCAGGCCGCACCCCGAGAGAGGTCCCTGGAGTAGCAGCATCGGGAGCAACATGCGGCATCTGCGCATGCTTTGCGCCCGCCCAGAGGTCCGACGCTTCGCCATCGGGGAAGCGGGTCCTGAGGGAAAGTGGCCCTAAGGTTTTTCGCGGTCCTCGAACTCCACGGGCCCTGGGACTGTCCTATGAAGACGACTCAGGATGAAGAGCATGCCCTATGTGGCTGGCTGGGCATTTGCTGGGTTTGCCGTCGTTTCTCCCTCAAGTTCGTGAAGCTCGTCCCGGGAGAGGGCCCCAGGGTCCATGACCCGTTTCGCTCAGGACCCCTGGGTCCGTCCTGACCAGTTTGCCGAGTCGTGTCCAGCCGTGGCGCCGAGAAGCCTTCAGCAGGTCCAGAAGGCAGATAACACGCCAAGGAGGCCAGCCGCTGTCTGGACTGGCCCTTCTCCGAGCTGAAAGCGGTCCTGATCTCCGGTCTCGCCCTCCCCGTCGCGCGCGAAACGGCGCCGACCAACGCGAACGCCGCCGCTGCCGCCGCCGCCGCTGCCGCTGCCGCTGCTGCCGCCGCTGCCGCCGATGCCGCTGCCGCCGCGGCCGCGGCCGCTGCGCTGCCGATGGCCACGCTTGGCGTCAACGTAGTCGTCCAAACCTGGCGTTGCCCCCCCCCCTCCTCCGCCGCTCCGCCCGCAGGGCCTCCCTGTCGCGCGCGCGCGCGCCTCCCCGCCGCTCCGCCCGCAAGACCTGCCCGCGCGCGCGCGCCCGCAAGGCCTCCCCGACTTCCGGGGCCTCCTCGCGCACGACGACGACGACGACGACGAGGAGGAGGAGGAGGAGGAGGAGGAGGAGGAGGAGGAGGAGGAGGAGGAGGAGGAGGAGGAGGAGGAGGAGGAAGAGGAGGACGACGACGACCAAGACGACGACGAAGATGACGCCGCCGACGCCGCCGCCGCCGCTCCGCCCGCAAGACAGGCCTCCCCGTTGCGC
>CAUYUJ010018647.1:143302-198899 GCA_963575745.1 Prorocentrum cordatum
TTGATGATGACGATACGGATGATGATGCTGATGTTGTTGGTGGTGACGATGATGGTGGTGATGATGGTGATGATGATGATGATGCTGGTGATGATGATGGTGATGCTTATGATGATGCTGCTGCTGATGATGATGATGATGATGATGGTGGTGCTTATGATGGTACTGATGGCAGTGCTGATGCAGGTGATGGTGATGATGATCATGCTGATGTCTGCGATGATGCTGATGCTGCTGATGCTGATGCTGCTGCTGATGAGGCTTATTGCGGTGATTTGGGTGATGGTGGTGGTGGTGGTGGTGGTGGTTGTGACAATGGTGACGCCGATGGTGACGACGATGATGGCGATGATGATGATTATGATGATGACGATACTGATGGTGATGATGACAAAGATGATGACGATGCTCTTGATGGGAATCATGCTGCTGCTGGTAATGAGATGATGGTGATGGTGCTGGCGACGACGATGATGCTGATGCTGACGATGCTGAATCTGCTGCTGCTGGTGATGATGCTGACGATGATGGTAATACTATTGATGATGCTGCTGCTGCTGATTGTGATCAAGGTTGTGCTGCTGCTGCTGATGTTGATGCTGCTACCGATGATGATTATGGTGGTGGTGACGGTGATGCTGATGATGAGGATGATGCTGATGGCGCTGATGATGCTGATGATGGTTGTGCTGATGACGATTATGATGTCAATGCTGATGATGACGATGAAGATGATAATGCTGATGATGATGCTGATGCTGATGTTGCTGCTTTTGCTGATGATGATGATGACGCTGTTGCTGCTGCGGCTGCTGATGAGGATGATGATGGTGGTGATGATAAGGATGAAGATGATGCTGAACATGATGATGCTGCTGCTGATGATGATGCTGGTGCTGCTGGCAATGATACTGGTGCTGACGATTATGATGCTGCTGCTGATGAGGATGATGATGATGCTGCTGGACATGATGACGATGATGCTGCTGATGCTGCTGCTGCTGATAATTACGATGATGATTATGGTACTTACGATGCTGATTATGATGATGTTGATGATGACGATACGGATGATGATGCTGATGTTGTTGGTGGTGACGATGATGGTGATGATGATGGTGATGATGATGGTGATGCTGCTGCTGATGCTGCTGCTGCTGCTGCTGATGATGATGATGATGATGATGATGATGATGATGATGATGATGATGATGATGATGATGATGGGGAGGAGGATGACGATGATGAGGAGTCGGAGGAGAGGGAGGAGGTTGAGGAGTGTCCAGGGGGAAGCGCGGGAGGAGGACGAGAAGCAAGAGGAGGAGGAGGATGAGGAGGAGGAGGAGGAGGAGGAGGAGGAGGAGGAGGAGGTTCTCAACCACCCTGTGCCCAGTGTCACCATCCAGGGCTGGTGCTTCGTGGCATGGCCGAGGGGCCGCCCACGACAACGGTCGCGCCCTTTCCAGCGGCAGCACCATGAGGAGGAGGAGGAGGAGGAGCAGGAGGAGGAGGAGGATGAGGAGCAGCAGGAGGAGGAGGAGGAGGAGGAGGAGAACGAGGGGGAGGAGGAGGAGGAGGAGGACGAGGAGGAGGAGGAGGAGGAGGAGGAGGATGAGACTCTCTTTCTCTTCATCTCTCTCTCTCTCTCTTCTCATTCAGGCCAGATCTTCTGAAGTTTCTAGGGAACGAGCCATGGGTTGGGGAAACCTCTTCGGGGCCCTGCTCCCTTCCGTCTCCGCCATCCCTCGCGGTCAGCGGTGCGGCGGGCGGCTGGGCGGCCGACGAACGCAGACGTATTCCCCCCTCTTCCTCCCGGTGGTGGTGGTGGTGGCTGCGGTGTCGGTTGCTGGCAGCCGAACTCGCTAATTCATCCACTTCGCGCCAGGACCCCCCCCAGTCTGGGGGGGGTGACTAAGGTTTCGCTAGCGCTGCGCGCTAGGCCCAGCAGCCGGGGCAATGGCACCCTGCTGCTTTCACTTTTGACGAGGAGGAGGAGGAGAAGGAGGAAGAGGAGGAGGAGGAGGAGGAGGAGGACGAGGACGAGGACGAGGAGGAAGAGGAGGAGGACGAAGGGGGGGCGGAGGTGGAGGATCGCAAGCATTTCTGGAGGTCAGGCATTTTGGCTCAACCACGTCTTTGCCGTATACCACTTTGCCGGGCACTGCCGGCGAAGTGTTGCTTCGGTCAACTTGAGGGCTGGGCGGAGACCGACCCGAAGCTGGGAGGCATCATTCGTTGCACGAAACGTACCAGTGCCAGTCCGCCACTCTATGCCAGCAAGTTGATCTGATTCGGTCGTTGGGCGTGGGCCAGCGGCAGCGCATGCTCTGCGAGGAATGCATTGCCACGCTTGGTGAGGCGGTGGATCACGCCTGCCGCCAGAAGCACACCGCTGCCCCCGCGGTAGCAAGACCGCACGGCAAGCGAGCGCGAGCCGCGCTTTTCAGTGGCCGAGAGGTACCTGACCCGTCACGTATCGCCGACTCATGCCGCATCCCTCCGTTGCCAGATCAGTCGGCACGGTGTGTGTCTCAAGCCGGGCTATTCGGAGAGGCGAGCGCCAGCTCAGCGACATGGCGGTTCGTGCGCGCCGCGCGCCGCGCGTGGGCGACTTCGAGGGGCCAGGCCAGGAGAACACGTGCGCCTGCATCCTTTCCTTCGCGATGTTCGGCAAAGCGCGCAGCGCGCGCGCTCCCAGTCTTCGGGCGGCCTGTGGATTTGAGGCAGGCGTGCGCGCTTCGTCCCGATGGTGGTGGCTGCTGGAGGTGCGGGGCGCCCTTGGAGAGCCAGCTCCCCGTACTCCTTGCCCAGCTCTTCCGCCGATCCGCGGCCCCAGTTCCGCGGACTGCGGCGCCCGAAGGAGACGACGGCGTCAAGAGGATCCGCCAGCGTTGCTCTCGGCTCGTGTCTGGCGGCGATGGGGCCGCGGGGTCGAGCGGCAGAGGCCACCAGACGGCTCGCCTCGTCCAGGCCCCAGCTGCATGCGCGCAGCGGCCGCCGAGCTTGCGCGCGCCGCCGGCGGCAGCGGCTTCGCGGAGGAGGACCCTGAGCCGGAGGCCAGCAGTTCTGCCCCTGCTGCCCCGCGCGATCCCAGCCTTTGGCCATCGCGCAGACATGCTCTGACACACTGTGCGCTTGCCCATTGATTTCGCTGTTGCCCCTGCTGCGTGCCCGGGCCCCCCCGGCTTGGCACGCGTACCAGATTGTAGGCGGTTTTCTTTTTTTGGTTTGTAAAACACAACACCCAATCATAGTATATAATCTGTGTTGTCGACACGATCATGTTCGATCATCGTTGTTATTTTTCCGTTTTTCCAGCTTCCGATCTCTGTTTAATTCTTTTGGTCTCACTTTCTCCAGTTTTCCAGTTTCCCATGGTCTTCTTACTTTTGCTGTTTCTATTGTGTTGTTGTTCCGCATTTCCGTTTCCGCGCTCGGTCTCTTGAGTTTGTGATATTTAAAACGAAAGAAGAACACATAGTTGTCAACGATTCCAGTTGCTGTTCCATTTCTACATGCTTCATTTTTAAATTTGTCACTGTTCCACTTGCTGCTTCTCTTTGCCATTTTTCCGCTTATCCGTTTCCAATTGCTGTTCAACTTGGCAATCTTTTGAATTCCTCATTTTTGTTGTTTTCTCTGGTTGTCTTCCGCATTACCTCGACGAACCCAAGCCTTTTCCCACAGTCTCAACCTCCCGCCCCGCGGAGCGGCGCGACACGGTATCCGCTCGCAGGGCATAGCGTGTCGCCCGGGCCGCCGCGCGACATGTTCAGCAAGAGATCCTGACTGCAGTGGCGTGCGATCCTCCAAGGTGGGCCCTCGCCAAATTCCTCCGCCCCGTCGTCGCCGTCGTCGTCGTCGTCGTCGTCGTCGTCGTCGACGTCGTCGTCGTCGTCGTCGACGTCGCTGTTGTTCTTGTCGTCGTCGTCGACGTCGCTGTTGTTCTTGTCGTCGTCGTCGTCGCCGTCGTTGTCCTCGTCGCCGTCGTCGTGCGCTCCTCGAGGGTGGGCCCCTGCCGACCCCCCGCCCCGGGCGGCCGAGCCGGGCGCCCCCCCCCCCCCCGTGCGCAGGTGGGGCTGGCCGCCCGGTCGGGGCAGGCCGCCGCGGCCCGCGGCCGCGCACCGTGCCGGCAGCGGCGGGGACGACGGCGACGACGACGACGACGACGGCGACGGCGACGACGACGGCGACCGACGACTACGACCGACGACCGACAACCGACGACCGACGACCGACGACCGACGACGACGACGGACGACCGACGACGACGACGACGCCGATGACGACGGACGACGCAGACGACGACGACGACGACGACGACGACGACGACGACGACGACGACGAGGGAAACGTCGACGACGACGACGACGACCGACGACCGACGACTTCTGAAAACTACTCCCCTCCTCTTCCCTTACTCCTCCCAGAAGATATCCGGCTCTCTCTGCGTATTGCTTCCACAGCATTTCAAGCGTTGGCTCTGTTTACGTTGTTTTGCAACCCAATCGTCTTCGGTCCTTAAAAACGGGGTTCTCATTTTAGGATCGTGGCTTTGCTCCCGTCGTTCAGAATGGCACTCTCGCCCAAGTGCGGGCCTCTTTTCTGGATCTGAGTCTTTCCTCATCGTTGTCGCCCACCTCCTTTCCCCTCCTCCGCCTTCCCCTTGTTTTCCTGCTCCTCCCGCTCGCTGTACTCGAGTTCGTGCTGCTGTCTGTTCGTCCTCATCCTCCTCCTTCCTCATACTCCTCCTTATCCTCCTGCTCATCCTCCAGCTCATCCGCCACCGCGTCCTCCAATGTACGCAGCTCCCCGTTTCCGATTACGCATAACGTGATCGAGTCCTTCTGAGAATTCCAGGTCTGCTGTGACACGCGTCCGCAGGTAAAGAACACAGCAGCGCCAGGGTTAGGGACGAGTGGAAGGGGGAAGGACGTCAGGTATGGCGCGAGCGCACCTAGCGTGCCCTCCCCGCGCTTTTTTTGTCTCTCTCTCTCTCTCGCTTTCTCTCTCTCTCTCTCTCTTTTTTTCCCTCTCTCTCTCTCTCCCTCTCTCTCCCTCTCTCTCCCTCTCTCTATGTCCCTCTCCCTCTTCCCATGTATATATACATAGAGATACACAGATATGCATTAGGGGTAATCTGACATCGTCACTGGCTCCCTTTCTTTGCCGCTGCGTCCGCCTCGTGGTCCGTCCCTGCCCCTCCTCCGTCCCCCCCGCCCTCCCCCCTCCTCCGCCCTTCCCCCCCTCCGCCTGCCTGCCCCAGGCCCCCCGTGTTGCCGCCGCACCTCTCGCTCGGGGCTCTCCTCCACCGCGCCCGCCGCCCCCGCTCTCGCCGGAGAGGCCGACGCGTGCATGCGGCTCTTCGAGCGGGTGGCGCAGGGCGAGGCCGACGCGCAGTACGACCTCGGCTGGCTGTACGACGAGGGCCAGGACGCCACCGCCGGGAGGCGTGAGGAAACGGCTCCCCCCCCCCTGGAGAGCGATGCTTGTTCACCCCTGGCGAGGGAGGAGGCCGGCCACGTCACGAGTTGCGCCGAGGCGCCGTCTGGCAATGCTTGAGGATGGCTCGTCCCCAGATGGCGCGCGGGCACGAGTCGTGACGCGACCAGGGGTTAGGAGGGGGGGGGGAGCGAGGCCGGTCACGGGCGCTATCGCAAGTGATAGCCAAACGGGTTCCTGTGAAAGGATCGTGCGTCGTAGGCGTCGGTGGGCAGAGTGCTCGTTGGAGTCTGGAGCTTGCATGGTATGAGCCTGCAGCTCCCAAGCGAAGCTTGCGGGCATTGGCCACCGTGTAACGCCCAGACCCTGTCGGTGCTGTGGAACGGCACGATTCCGAAGCAACGTCGAGCGGTCATGTACCAGAAAGTGACTGACTCCATCCTCCTCCACCCTCTCTGACTCATCCTGCTCCTCCTGGAGGAATGTCGATGGGCCACCATCCAGAAGCTCATCGATCAAGCGAGCATCTCTAAGACGTGCCCCCGAGCCAACCGGCAGGCTTAACACTCCGACCCGATCGACCCGAATCGGAACCGATCCGGGCTGGCCCGATCTGGCTCGACTCCAACCCTCTCGCAGTCCGATGCGAACCGAGGTCTGCATGGGGCACCGTGGTGCACCCCGGCGCAGCCGGGGCCCGGCTCGCTTTCGGCGCCGCGCCCGTGCAGCCCGATCCGGCGCGCGTGGCGATTCGGTCCGGAGTCCCGTCGCGGCGGCGGCGGAGCCTGGCCGGGCCGGCCGAGCGCGAGCAGGAGTGGTCTGTGCTCTTCGGGTGCCGGGCCGATGGTTTCCACCACCACCGCCGTGGGCAGGACAGGGGGGGAGAAGGGAGGACGGGGAGGTTCTCCTGCTTCTCCTCCTCCCCCATTTTTATTTTTTTTGTCCGCCTCCTCCTCCTCCTCCTCTTCTTCCCTCGCTTACCTGCGGTAGTGGCGGTGGAAAATCGGCCCATCACTGGCGTCACCCCAACATACCAATACTATGTATGCGGCGCCCCCCCCTAGGGGCGACGCACGCACCACGGAGTCTTACAGCATATGCGTCGTGGCGGGCGCTTTCTGGCCACACCGCTCGTGAAACGATCTACTACAAGATCGGTATGCTGTATGTTCGGGTCGGACGCGCGCCTCCAAGGATAACACATGAGGCGTTCCAAAAAGGGCATCGCCTTCGAGGATAGAAGGAGTTGTCATCTCTTCAACGGCGGAAGGTCAACGGAAGGTCCGCGGAAGTAAAACGAGGCCAGAAGGGCAGCGGAAGGTCGGCGGAAGTAAACCGAGGCCGCCTCCGCCGGCGGAAGCTGGCGGAAGCCAGCGACATGCCTAACTACAAGAGCGCCCCCATCCTCAAGATGGCGCCCGACTCGACCGAGCCCCACGACGGCTCCGTCATTGAACTGTGGAAGCTTGCTACGGCAGAAACGGCCCCAGTCCTTCACGAAGTTTTCCAGGCTAGCCAAGCCTTGGGCCACTCTGCCCAGCGCTTCAAAGATGGCGAGACTGTCTCCCTCCGCAAGCCGAAAGGTGATGGCAAGAACGCCCGCGACCACTACCGCACCATCAACCTCATCAACCACATGTCAAAGTCTTCATGAACGTCACCGTCATGCCCTCCCTCCGCAACCTGGCCTCGAAGCTCTCGACCACGCAGTTCGGCGCGCTGGCGGGCCGCTCTACCCGAGATGCGCTGGCGGTCGTCGCCGAAGTTATCCGACGATTCCGACTCCATGGCCGCACGTCCAAGCTGGGCTCCGCAATCCCAGGCATGCTCGTAGCGGTCCTGATAGACCTCGAGAAGGCCTTCGACCTGATCGATCGCGACGAGATCTGGATTGCGCTCGAGGCCCTCGCCCTGAGCCGCGAGGTGCGCCTGACAGTGGAAGAGGAGCGAAGCAAACGAACAGTCACATGAACGAGACCCCAGTCCATGCCACTCCGAGTGTGAAGTACTTAGGAGCGAAGCAGCGTGACGATGGCACAATGGTGGAGGAGGTTACCCATAGGACCCAGGGAGGTAATGCAGCACATGCTCGTCTTGCACGTAGAGCGTTCAAGGGACATTTCAGTGTGCGCCTTCGAGTCCGCTTGTGGTGCTCCCTCGTTCGGTCAACGGCCCTGTACAGCTTGGAGGTGGCAGTCCTGAGTAAGCGCGATCTCAATCGACTAGAGTACTGGCAGACTCGCAAGCTTCGCTACCTCGCTCGCTCTCCTGCCCATACCCATCACACGAGTAATGCGGAGATGCGGCGCTTAACCAGGGCCCCGACTGTGGCATCTACGTTGCTGGAACGTCGTCTTGCGTGGTGGCAGGGTGTGGTGCGTCCCGCCTTCCCCGACTCGAAGCAGATAGCAGGCCCAGGAGAACCCAGAGGAGGCGCCCCAGCAGGACCCACAGGAGCACTCCCAGGACCCCAAGTACGACCCCACTAAGCTGGTTCGCGCAGTGGTCTTTGGCAGGTTTAACGTCGAGGGCCCCCGCCACAAGGAAATCTACTCCCTTCTAGGCGTGCTCCAGGAGGACCTCCGGAAGCTCTGGAAGACGTACACAGCGGAGGCCCAACAGCAGGCCCGTGATGACCATGAACCCGGACACCCTGACCCGACTCCCACCAGGCCCTGGTTCCGCTGGCTGTGTCAGGTTCCTCGTGCCCAACTCCGACGGGTGCGAAGCGCGAAGCAATCAGACGGACGAGGAAGCGAAGATAGCCGCTGGCGAAGTGCCCCCTCCCGAACAGCTCCTGCAGTGTCCATTGTGTGCCCGTATGTGTCAGGGCCCGAAGGGACTCGACAACCATATGTTTCGGGTTCACCAGAAGTTCGCGAACCCCACGGACCTCACCGATGACCAGTTGAGAGCCCTTCGGTGCCCACACTGCCAGACCAAGTTCAGCAGAAAGGATACCCTGGTCCGCCACTTCCGCTTACAGCGGCGCCGTGCCCCACCGTCGTCGTCGGCTCAAGCTACTAGGCCAGCGGGGCCTGAACCGCCAGGACCTGCCCCTCCGTCTTCTACGCCCCCCTCTGCGACAGCGCCTGAGCACTCGTGCGATGTTCGGCCCGATCAGCGAGGTGGCGAAGCCCAAGCGCGGCGCCGAGGCACTGGTAACACCACCGAGCGAGGCCGCAAGCTCGACCGACGGGGCCCCCAACGGCAAGCTGCAGAACCTCATGTGCCGCATGCTCCTCCAGCACGAAGCCGCCCACCAGTCGGCTGCCCGAGACGACAACTTCACGCTGACGCTCAAGGAGGGCGCGAAGATAGAGATGGCTCTGGAGCAAGGCTACCAGCACTATGTGGACGTGGGCAAGAAGGCACGCGAGGGCGAAAACTTTCGAGGTCACCCCGAAGGCAAGAAGCCAGACGCGCTGTTCCGCATGATCATCTTCCGCCTCGCGGAGGCGGTTCAGAACGACTTAGAGAACGTGAAGCAGGCGATCGGCCAGGGCCCGCTCGCGACAGAGGCGCTCGAGGGACTGAACGTGCTGCTGCGCTGGGGCCCGCTAGTTCAGGACAAAGATACGATGGTCAAGTCGACGCGGTGCTTCGAAGTAGCCCTCGCCACGGGCGGAGAAAACCAAGCACGCTGGATCTGGGCTTGCAACCGCCACATCGATCTCAAGAGCGCTCTGACGGTGCTGAGGCGCAACAACGGCTTGACTGCGGTGAACATCATGCTCGGCCACGATCACGGACCCCGCTCGAAGGCGGCCAAGCAGTTCGAGCAGCTGGCGTTCAAGGGCGGCGCCAAGACGGGCGAGAAGGGCGGTGCCAAGAAGCCCAAGCGCAAGCAGAGGCACAAAATCCTGGTTCGTCCAGGTTCGACGTCGCCACAGTTTTGCCTCGGAAGCAACGCCAGCCATCGATCGGGGAAATATTCAAGCGCCAACGCACATTTTACCAGCTTTGATGACCAGCGTCGTTCCCATGGTGTGAGGTTCGACGGCATCGACAATACCTCGTGCATGTTCTCAGGCGTCGGCAGTATCGTTTCTTCGGGGCCAGAACGGAGCTACATCGATGAGGAGGGGTTCGGCAGGCGGAACCCGTTCGTCGCTGTGCTCATGGGTGTTCGCTGAGGCCCCGAGGCGCCGCTGTTGCTGGCTGCCGCCGCTCTCGCTCCTCTCTCTTCTCGCGTCTGGTTCCGCAGTCTGTGCTTTGAATGTGAGGAGAGGGGCCACCTTACCCCAGATGGGGGAACAGGTGCCGCTCTCACAGTGCCGCCTCCGCATGAGGCGGGGGCGCGTGGGTGCGGGGTCGTGGCCTAGCTCTCGCCCTGCCCTCTGCGCTCCCGTTCGGGCCCGACCTCTCGATATGAATAGCCATATCGTGCGCCGACCTTCGGTGGATTTTATCCTAGGCCCCTCACGAAGCGTCCCTCTGAAGGCTCTTGGGCGCAGTGCTGTGAAAAAAGGAAGCCAGCGGCGGAAATGAAGGATGCGCCCCCAAGAGATGAAGACGTTTTTGGGGTTCAGGGTTTCTGGGATCCGCCATATGGTGCCCGCGTGCCTCCGTGCTTCCCATCTCACTGTGCGTCCCAAGACCCCAGCAGGAGGAGGAGGAGGAGGAGGAGGAGGAGGAGGAGGAGGAGGTAGTACCCGCATGCCTCCGTGCTGCCCATCTCACTGTGCGCCCCAAGACCCCAGACCCTTGACACGTGATGCTTTCGCAAGGTCGACCCCCAGAGGCCTGGACCCCTTCTCCGGGACCAGTTTTTCGTCCTGAGTCGTTTTTTGACGGTCCCGGGGCCCGGCGAGGGCCCCCAGAGGCCGACAATGGCACAAAAACGCACACCCAGTCGTGACATGTTCCGTGCTCTCCAACTCCTTGGCCCCGCTCTCGGGAACCCCTTTTTCTGGGGGCTGGCGACGGAGTGCCGATGCCGCTGCTCCCCGGACCGCTCCCGGGGCCGCGAGCTTCGCGGTGCCTCGGGCGTGCTGGGGGGGGGCCCCCCGCGCGGCCTCGGGGCCGCGGGGCGGGGCGCGCGGCAGGAGGCGCAGGCCCCGCCCTGTCGGCCCGTCGGCCCTGGGCGGCGCTCTCGGCGAGCCTCTCTCTCTCTCTCTCTCTCTTTTTTTTTTTTTTTTTTTTTTTTTTTTTCCCGAGCCCTCCTGCGGTTGGTTTCTCGTTTTGGCCGGAGCACTGTGCTCTCCACTCCTCCTGCTCCTGCTTCTCCTCCTCCTTCTCCTCCTCTCTTCCTCCTCCCTTCTTGTTCCTCTTCCTCCTCCTCTGCCTTCTCCTTCTCTCCTCCTCCTCCTCCTCCTCCTCCTCCTCCTCCTCCTCCTCCTCTCTTCCTTCTCCCTTCTTCCATCTCCTCTGTCTCCTCCTCCTCCTCTTCCTCCTCCTGCTTCCCTTCCCCCTCTCTTCTTCCTCCTCTCTCCTCCTCCTTCCTCTCCTCCTCCTGTTCCTCTCCTACTCCTCGTCATCCTCTCCCCATCTCCTCCTCCTCCTCCTCCTCCTCCTCCTCCTCTTCTCTCCTACCTCTGACTTGCGCGGGCTCCCGGGAGGTCCAGCGCAGTGGGCTCCTGGAAGGTCGGCCCGTTGCCAGGGCGGTGCTCTCGGCGAGCCTCTTTCCGTTTTTTCTTGATGCGGTGTCTTTCCCCAGCAGTGCTTTGCATTTGGGGGATGTTGCTTCTCTCTTGAGGAACTGGGGTGGACAGCCCTCCTACCCTGACACGCCGACTGAGGAATTGGCCGTTTTCGGTTCGCTCTGGGCCCAAGAGAAAAAAACTGTCGTCCTGGGGATGTACGTTTGACAATTTTGGAATATTTTTTGCTTATTAAATAAATATTTCGCAGGCCCGACGTGACCCTATGAGAAGAGATCAATGCTCGGGGCCCACGCTGGCTGACACGTTGGATGACACGCCGACTGCGGAATTGGCCGTTTTCGGTTCGCGAGAGGGCGCCGTGGCCGTCCTTTTTGCGGGTCCAGGTCCGTGGGTTTCGGTCCCAAGCCGCTTTCACTAGGGGGAGGTCTACTACAGGGAGGTTTGTCCACCGCCGATTGAGGAGCTGGGCCTGGCTGTCGGCCCCGCAGGCCTGCGGCCGCCCGTCGCCGCCGTGCTCGGTCACGATTCTGAGCGTACGGTGCTTGCGCTCAGACGTTCTTGCTTTTTGGAAGCGGTGCTTGCACTTGGGGTCTCTGCTCTGCTGAGGTATAGCTGGGCCCCGGTGTCCGTCTGGGCGGCTTTCTGGCCGCCCGTCGCCGACGTCCGTCGCCGCCTTCTGCATCGGGCCCAGGTGCTGGTCCGGCTGCCTGGCACGCTTTGTATTTGCTCGCACTGCTTTGCATTGCTTTGCACTGTTTTGCTGTGTTTTGCACTGCTCTGCGTTGCTTCGCACTGCGTTACACGGCTTTGCATAGATTTTCATTGCTTTGCACTGCTTTGCATTGATTTGTCATCGCTTTTTCATTGCTTTGCATTGCTTTGCGTCTCCTTGATTGCGCCACACGGATTGCACCACCTAGATTGCGCCACATTTGTTGCACCACCCAGATTGCGCCGCGTATGAGGGGCGTTCCAGAAAGGGCTTTGCCGTGGAGGATCGAAGGAGTTGCCATCTCTTCCGCGGCGGAAGGCGGCGCACGGGCAACGGAAGGTCGGCGGAAGTAAACCGAGGCCGCCCCCGCCGGCGGAAGCCGCCGGAAGCCCGCGGAAGGGCGGCGGAGATACAGGATGTGCCCCCGGGAGATGAGAACGTTTTTGGGGTCCAGGGTTTCCGAAGTCGCCCCCATGATTTAGTCGGGCCTGTCCCTCTTCAGGAGGAATATACAAAAAATAGTCAAACAATAGTCTGGGGACGATTTTTCGTTTCCAGTATTTTTTCGACCATGTTGGAGTCTTGTTGGCCTATTTTTTATTTTTCGTCCAAGCTCCCCCCCTGTAGGACAGGCCCGACTTGACCCTGTGAGCAGAGATCGGTGCTCGGGGCCCACGCTGGCCGACACGTTGGCTGACACGCCGATTGAGGGATTGGCCGTTTTCGGTTCGCGAGAGGGCGCCGGGGCCCGTCCCCTTTTGCGGAGCAGTCGTTCGGTTTCGGTCCCAGGCCGGGAGATTTCACAAAGGGAGTGTGACTAGAGGGAGCTTTTTTTTTTTTTTTGTTATGTTTTCTTTTTTTTTTTTTTTATTTTTATTTTTTTATTTGGTGTTGTTTTTTTTATTTTTTTTTTTTTTTTTTTTTTTCTTTTTTTTTTTTTTTTTACTTTTTTTTGTCCCCCGCCGATTGAGGAAACTGGGCCTGGTTGTCGGCCCGCACGGCTTGCTGGACCCACCCGTCGCAAGCCGTCCCTGGTCACGATTCTGGAGCGTACGGTGGCATTTTTTATTTTTTTTTAGTTTTCTTTTTTTTTCTTTTTCTTTTTCTCTTTTTCGTTTTTTGCGTTCCGCAGTTCATACTGTAAGTTCTGACTTTTCGGAAGCGGTGCTTGCACTTGGGGTCTCTGCTCTGCTGAGGTATAGCTGGGCCCCGGTGTCCGTCTGGGCGGCTTTCTGGCCGCCCACCGCCGACGTCCGTCGCCGCCTTCGGCACTGGGCCCGGGTGCTGGTCCGGCTGCCTGGCAGGCTTGGTATTTGCTCGCGCTGCTTTGCATTGCTTTGCACGGTTTTGCTGTGTTTTGCACTGCTCTGCGTTGCTTCGCACTGCGTTACACGGCTTTGCACAGCTTTTCGTTGCTTTTTTTTTTTTTTTTTGTTTTTTTTTTTTTTGTTTCTTAGTTTTTTTTGTTTTTTTTTTTTTTTTTTTTTTTTTTTTTTTTTTTTTTTTTTTTTTTTTTTATTTTTTTTTTTTTTTTTTTTTTTTAGTTTTGTTTTTGTTTTTTTTATTTTTTTTTTTTTTCTTTTGTCTTTTTTTTTGCACTGCTCTGCATTGATTTGTCATCGCGTTTTCATTGCTTTGCATTGCTTTGCGTCTCCTTGATTGCGCCACACGGATTGCACCACCTAGATTGCGCCACAATTGTTGCACCACCCAGATTGCGCCGCGTATGAGGGGCGTTCCAGAAAGGGCTTTGCCGTGGAGGATCGAAGGAGTTGCCATCTCTTCCGCGGCGGAAGGCGGCGCACGGGCAACGGAAGGTCGGCGGAAGTAAACCGAGGCCGCCCCCGCCGGCGGAAGCCGCCGGAAGCCCGCGGAAGGGCGGCGGAGATACAGGATGTGCCCCCGGGAGATGAGAACGTTTTTGGGGTCCAGGGTTTCCGAAGTCGCCCCTATGATTTAGTCGGGCCTGTCCCTCTACAGGAGGAATATACAAAAAATAGTCAAACAATAGTCTGGGGACGATTTTTCGTTTCCAGTATTTTTTCGACCATGTTGGAGTCTTGTTGGCCCATTTTTTATTTTTCGTCCAAGCTCCCCCCCTGTAGGACAGGCCCGACTTGACCCTGTGAGCAGAGATCGGTGCTCGGGGCCCACGCTGGCCGACACGTTGGCTGACACGCCGATTGAGGGATTGGCCGTTTTCGGTTCGCGAGAGGGCGCCGTGGCCGTCCTTTTTGCGGGTGCAGGTCCGTCGGTTTCGGTCCCAGGCCGGTTTCACCAAGGGGAGGTTTACTAGAGGGAGCTTTGTCCACCGCCGATTGAGGAACTGGGCCTGGTTGTCGGCCCCGCAGGCTTGCGGCCGCCCGTTGCCGCCGTCCCTGGTCACGATTCTGAGCGTACGGTGCTTGCGTTCCGAAATTCATACTTTAAGTTCTGACTTTTCGGAAGCGGTGCTTGCACTTGGGGTCTCTGCTCTGCTGAGGTATAGCTGGGCCCCGGTGTCCGTCTGGGCGGCTTTCTGGCCGCCCGTCGCCGACGTCCGTCGCCGCCTTCTGCATCGGGCCCGGGTGCTGGTCCGGCTGCCTGGCACGCTTTGTATTTGCTGGCTGACACGCTGGCTGACACGCTGGCTGACACGCTGGCTGACACGCTGGCTGACACGCTGGCTGACACGCTGGCTGACACGCTGGCCGACACGTTGCTTCCCTCCCACCTCTCCGCATGTCGGGGGGGGGGGCCTCGCCGGGGCCGCTCGCCCGGGCCCCGCCCACGGCGCCCGGGCACACCCCCGGGGGCTCCGGCGTCGGCCCCCCGCGGTCCGAGACCGCATTCTTTGCCTGTCGCCTCCTCTCCTCCTCCTCCTCCTCCCTCTCCTTCCGACTCCTCAACTCCTCCTCCTCCTCAAACGCTCATCCCTCCTTCTCTTCCTCCTCACTCCTCCTCCTCCTCCTCCTCCTCCTCCTACTTCCCCCTTTCCTTCTTCCTCCTCTTCCTCCTCTCTCTTTCCTCCTCCTCCTCCTCCTCCCCTCCTCCTCCTTTCCTCCTCTTTTCCCCTCCTCCTCCTCCTCCTCCTCCTCCTCCTCCTCTTCCTCCTCCTCCTCCTCCTCCTCTCCTCTCACTCCTCTTGCCTCCTCAGTCCCTCTCCTCCTCCTCCTCCTCCTCCTTCCTCCTCTCCTCTCTTCCTCCTCCTCTCCTCCTCCTCCTCCTCTTTCTCCTCCTCCTCTCCCTCCTCCCCTCCTCCTCCTCCCTTCCTGTTCCTCTTACACCTCGTAGAGGGCCTGCAGCCACGCGGTGAGAGCTGCGAAGCTTGCCGTGGGCCTCCGGCGGCCGAGGGCCCACCGAGAGCGCCGGGGGCCCCGTCGTTCTCGGGGTTCCCAGGTCCCCCGCGATAGGGCGCGGAGGCGATCGCGCAGGGGCTCGAGCGGGACGGTGCCGTGGCGAGGAGGAGGAGGAGGAGGAGGAGGAGGAGGAGGAGGAGGAGGAGGTGGAGGAGGAGGAGGAGGAGGAGGGCCGCTCTCGCGTCTTGATCTCGGCCTCGGCAGCAGAGGCAGAGCAGTCGGGGGTGGACAGAGCCCCCAGCAGTGGCACGTCGATGAGCGGATGGTCCGTTTTCGGTTCTCGAGAGGGCGCCGTGGCCGTGAACTTATTTTCCAGGCTTGCGCCCGCCAGGTTTGGGTCTCAGGTCGTTTTCACTAAGCCACGTTTTACTAAAGGGGGGTCTGTCCACCCCCGAAACAGAGGCAGAGCGAAGAGCAGCGGGAACAGCACGAGAGCGAACAGCGCGAGAGCGAGCAGCACGAGGGTGAGCAGTTCGAGAGCGAACCGCAGGCGAGCGAGGTCGCTCCTCGCGCGCTGCGGCCCGGGCCGACGAGCCGCCCCTCCTCCAAGGGGGTCCCGCGCCGAGCGCGCGGAGGGAGGGCCGCGGGGCGCGGTGCGCAGAGACGGCCGGTCGGGAGCTTCCTTGGCTTTCAGTCGGGCCTGCCCCTCTACAGGAGGAATCTTCACAAGCAGGTTAAAACACAGTCTGGGGACGACCGTCCTGTGATTGTTTCGTTCTGTGTGTGCATCGTTGCTGGACTGTTTGTCACTTTCTTCCACCACCCGCCTGTAGGAGGACATGCCCGGGCCAACTTTTGCTTCGCGTGCCGCGCCGCCGGTTCGGGCTCATCGCGCCTCGGCGCGACACGGCATCCTCCTCGCCACTGGGGCCAGAGCAGGGAAAGGTACCGGTACCGCTACCCTCCCGTCGTTTCCCCTTCTCTGGACCTCCTGGGAGGCCCTCGTCGCCACCGTTGGACTCGCCTCGGGATTTTGGTCCGAATGCACCCCGGGAGAGGTTCGAGGAGCAGCGGTATCGGTACCTTTTGGTGGTTTCCCCAATCGGGGGAAGCGAAGCGGGTCCTGAGGGAACCGGGTCCTCAGGCTTTCCGTTGCCTGCAGGCTCTGGGGGCCCTCCACGGGCTCCAGGGGATGTGTCAGAGCACGGCTCGGGAGGAAGCGCTCGTCTTGGGCTTGGCATCGCTCGGACGTGTGCATTTTTCCCTCGGCGAGGGCCATCGAGGAGCATCCTTGATCACGTGGCGGATTACCACGCACGAAACCGCCACAAAAACACAGGGAGAGGACGTCCGAGCGATGGCGAGGGGGGGAAGGCCCCGGCGGCCCAGGACCCGCTTCCCTCGGGACCCGCTGTCGTCCACGCCCCGGTCTCCAGGCGTCGGCGCCCCGAGGTCCTCCCCCGCCTCCCGCCCCCGCGGAGCGGAGCGGCTCGCGCGGTCGGCCCGCACGCGGCGTGTCGCCCGGGCCGCCGCGGCGGCACGCCAAGCGCGAGAGAGTTCCTGACCGCAAGGTGTCAGGAGGGGAAAAAACACACAGACACAATGAATCGTCGATTCCCAAGAAAATGTAGGAAAATGTGGGAATTGGGGGGGAAGACAGAAACCCAGAAAAGATGGGAAAATATGGGGGATCTTTTTGTTTGTGTGTACTTCTTTGTGTGTTTGTGGGCCCCTTCAAGGTGGCCCAGCGAGCTGCGTGGCCGGCCATGGGGTCCGCTCCAAAGCAGTCCCGGGGCTCCCCCCCGGCTGGCGGCCAGCGGGACCAGTCTCTGGGGAGGCGGAAAAGAGGGGGTGATGACTAGGGGGGGGTAGATATCATGGCGTCGCGACCCCCTGGATCGCGGGATTCGGGGATGGGGTCGGGACTGGGGGTGGGGGTGGGCTTTCGCTTTCTCATTCCTGGGCCCAGGAGCTGAGTGTACCCCGCAGTTGCGTTAGATACACCGGCGGCTTGGCTCGGGATGGGCCTGGCCAGGGATCGGGGGCGGAAAAGAGGGGGGTGATGACTAGGGGGGGTAGATATCATGGCGTCGGCCATGATATTTCCCCAGATTTCATGGCGCCTCTTCTTGTTTCATTACGTTCCTGGCCCCCCCGCTGGGCCGCGCACATGCCGCCGGTCATGATTTGCACCCCCCCCTCTTGGACACCCCCCTCTTGGCCGCTCCCGAAGTCTCTGGGGAGGCGGAGCCGGCCGCGGCGACGAGGAGAGGCCGGGAGGTCCGGAGGATCCCGATCTCGGCCCTCCTCCGAGCTCGTGCTCGCCCGGCCCTCGCCACCAGAGCTCTTCGCCGCAGGCGCTGGCGCTCAGACCTGGCTGTCTCCAGACCTCCCAGAGGGGGTCGAAGCAGACGGGGCGGGAGCATCGCGCCGCATCGCCGACGCATCGCGGATGCGGCTCGGTGTGGAACCCGATTGTCTCCGCGCTGGCGTCGCCGATGCGGCGCGACCCCCTGACCTGGTTGGTCCTTCGAGACGGCAGGGCCGTTTTTTACTGTCTTCAGGGATCTTGATCTTGATGTTGAAAACGGTAAGAGAAGGTTCGCCAGAACGGGTTGAAGCTGGAGCCGGAACCGCAGCAAACGAGCGGCGACGGAGCGCCAGAGCAAACACCGCAGGAGCTGGAGCACCAGCGGCAGAACGAGCACGCACAAAACGACAGCTCTGCCGTTTCCAAGAACCGTTGAGCTTCCGACCCCATCGACTCGGACCCCACCTGGGCGACGAACAAAAGACGGGCTCGACTGCGCCGACGTGCGCGCGCGAGCTGCTCGCGTAAGCTCGCGCGTGAGCGCCCTCGTCTCCGCTGTGGCCTTCCTGCGCCGGCGGCCACGTCGCAAGCCACCTTCGCGAGGTCGCTGATGGCATCTCGCGCGAGGCCCCTCTCTCTTCGTCGCTCCTCTGGGAGGTCTCCACTGGCGGGACCGCCCGTGGGCGATCACCTGCCTGCCTGCGACCATGGCGCCGCGCCGCCCCGGGCGCGCCCTGCTGGCCGGCGCGGCCGCGCTCTCGGCCGCGTGGGTGGCCCGCGTCGCGTTCGTCCCCGCGCCGCACGCCGCGCCGGCGCCCCAGGCCCTCAGGTGATGTTACAGCGCCGTATGCGTGTGCTGGTTTTTGCTGTTATTCGTTATGTGATTGTTGTTGTTGTTGCTGTTGGTGCTGTTGTTGTTATTGTTGTTGCTGTTGTTGTTTGTTGTTTGTTGTTGTTGTTTGTTGTTTGTTGTTTGTTGTTTGTTGGTTGTTGTTTGTTGTTTGTTGTTGTTAGTATTGAACTCTCATTGCTGCTAGTTACTGTTGATCCCCCCTCCAGTGACCA
Source organism: Prorocentrum cordatum (assembly GCA_963575745.1). Classification (NCBI taxonomy): domain Eukaryota; class Dinophyceae; order Prorocentrales; family Prorocentraceae; genus Prorocentrum; species Prorocentrum cordatum. Next base: position 161,717 of record CAUYUJ010018647.1, read on the forward strand.
TTGTGTTTTTCCAATTGAAGTGCTTCTCCCGGGGCTCGCACCTTATTTTTTATCAAGGAAAGACACGGGGTTCAAACTGCGTTGTTGGCCCCCGAACTACAAGAACAACGGCTCCCTCTTGATACCTCCTCAGTTTTTTTTCCCAAATCGCGCTCTCGCACGGGACTTCCTTACAATTTGTATACGAATCGCGCTCTCGCGTGGGACTTCCTCACAATTCATTCAGACGATGCGCCCTCGGCGCTCAGGAATCACGCTCTCGCTTTGGCTTTTCTCACGATTTACTTGGGAATCGCGCTATCGCTCGAGACGTCCTCGCGATTCATGCAGGACCTACGCTTCAGCAACCCGCCTGCTCGACCTGGTCGCCTGGGCCCGCCTTTCCGACCTGCCCGCTACGGGTCTGCCCACCCGATCTGCCCGTCTTGTTCTACCATGTGTTTTCTGCTCCATGCCCCCCTCCTGCTAATTTCTCTCGTGCTCCATTCTTCTCCCTTCCCCTTCCACCCGTCTTTTCTTCGTTTGCTTTAGGGGCTGCACTAAGTGCACGTGGCAGGTAAGGACGATATACCCCAAGGGGGTACGATCGAATACGAAGAGGGCGGTGTACCGATGGTTTGGGATATACGTATTGATTGGCACGTGATCAAATGGGAGCGAGCAGTCTTAAACTGATTGTTGTTGTTATTATTGTTTGTTTGGTGTTGTTGTTCTTGTTGATGGTGTTGTTGCTGTTGTCAGTGTTGTTGTTGTTGTTGCTGTTATTGGTGTTGTTGTTGGTGGTGTTGTTGTGGTTGGTGCTGTTGTTGTTGTTGTCGTCGTCGTCGTCGTCGTCGTCGTCGTCGTCGTCGTCGTCGTCGTTGTTGTTGTTGTTGTTGTTGTTGTTGTTGTTGTTGTTGTTGTTGTTGTTGTTGTTATTGTTGGTGTTGTTGTTGTTGAACTCATTTCTGAAGAATAATTATTGCTGATCCCCCCTCACCGGTGCATGCTGTTTTTCTCAATCAAAGTGTGCCCCTCGACGCTCGCACTCTGTTTTTTGACAGGGAAAGTCTTGGTGCTCAAACTGTGCCCCTTGCCCCCCGGACTACAGCAACAACGGCTCCCGCCTGAGAATTCCTCCAAATTTACTCAGGACCCCCGCTCCCGCCTGAGATTTCTTCACACTTTACTCAGGATCGGTACTCTCGCTGTGACTTCCTCGCAATTTAGTCAGGACCCCCGCTCCCATCTGAGATTTCCTTCCCCACAATTTACTCAGGAACGGCGCTCCCGCTTCAGACTTCCTCGTACTTGTATCAAGACTTCCTCGCAATTTAATCAAGACCCCCGCTCCTGCCAGAGAACCCCTCACATGTTATTCAGGAATGGCGCTGTCGCCTGTGACTTCCATGCAATTTATTCAGAAATCGTGATTTTGACGCTCAGGAAACACGCTGCGCCAAGGACGCCGTCACAATTTACTTAGGAATCGCGCTCTCGCCATACTCAGGTGTCCCGCTTGAATGTCCCACCCGCCCGACCCGCCCGTCAGGGGATCGTCCGCCCGTCGTGAGCTCCCGCCCGAGACTTCCTTCAGGAACGGCGCTTTCGTCTAGGACTTCCTCGAACGTTCACGCTCTTACCTTCCTGCTCCTCCTCCCTCTCCCTCCTCCCTCCTCCCTCCTGTACTCTCTTCTCTCTCCCTCATCTCTTCCCTCATCCTTATGCCTCTCTGCCCTATCCCCTCTCCCTCCTCTCCCTCCTCCCCTCTCCCTCCCCTCTCCTGCCTCCTCCCTCCCTCTTTTTTTGTTTCTGTCTTTCTCTCCCCTCTCTCTCTTGTTTCTCTACCTCTCTTTTATTTGTATTCCTTTCTCACCCTGTCTCTCTGCCTCTAATCAACCGCCCCCCTCTTCGCTCCTTCTCTCCTGGCGTTTTCCCTCTTCCTTCGTCCCTCCCCCTCTCTTCCTCTGACTCTCCCTCGTTCTCCTCTTCCTCTTTTCGCAGGGCCCACACCAATTCCAATGGCGGACACATGTACGCCCACGAAGGATTGTCCGCCCGTTCAGGTTTGCCCGCCTGTCTAAGCCCGCCGCCCCCCGCAAAGAGAAAGAATCACCCCGAAGGGGGTGTGATCGAAGACAAAAAGGGCGGGTATCGAGGGTGTGGGGAACTCGTTTTGAACGACACGCGGGCAAGTAAGAGCGAACAGTCTTATAATGACTGTTATTGTTGTTGTTGTTGCTGTTGTGTGTATGCGTGTATGTGTGTGTGTGTGGATCCACGTCTGGGTGGCTCTCCTCCTCCTCCGCTCCTCCGCGCAGCCGCCCTCGTCTTTTTCCCTTCTCTTGCCCGCCGGCCAATTCGCCGCTCGGTTGCCCCGGATCGCCACCCGATGGAGCAGCTCCTCTGCCTCGCCGCCGATGGAAAAAAGTGTGTTCCGTTGTTTCTAGTGTTTCCTTCTTTGCATGTTCAGGATCGCCTTGCTTGTGGCTGTTCCTTCCCCCCCCGTTTTGGGGTCAGCTGTTTGCTCGGGTGGTGGGGAGGATTCTCGTTCGCGCCGTTTCCGGCACGGGTTCCGTCTTGTACTGCCCTGTTTCTGCTTCGTTTTTCTGTTGTGGGCTGCCGCTGTTTTTCCTTCTGGTTGGCCGAGTCCGAAAAACTGACAACGGGGAAAAATGCCCCGAGCGTTTTTGAGATGTAAGCTGAGCCCAGGCCCGAGGGGTTCGAGGGTCGGGGGTTCGATCAGGGGCATCGATCGGGGGGCGACACGCTCGCTTAGGACGAGATATTCGACGAAGTTCTCGGACGTTCTCGTCCGTGCTCGGCGGTCGTTCAGCCTCGGGACGCTCTCCAGCAGCTGCGCCTCGCCGAGAGGCGTCCGGAGGTGTCCGGATCGCCCCGAAAGGCCGCCAGAGACTCGAATCGTGACCCGGAAGTCAGGCGAAGAGGACCACTCGGGGTGATAGGCTCCGGGGAAGATGCATCGGCCTCCCATCGCCCAGCGATCGCCGAGAAGGGCCCGACAGCCCGCCGCGCCCAAGACCGTGCGGATTCGCCATCGGGGGCATTTTGCCAATCTATCGGCGATGCATCGCCATTTCCAGGTCGATGTATCCAGCCCTGAGCTGGTCCCCCCCTAACAGTAGGGACGCTGAGGAAGGAACCCTTTTCCTTGGGGAGGGGCTCCGTGTTCCTGAACTGTTTCACGGCTTGCCTTGGGTTTTCCTTCGTTCTTCGATGGGAAGTCGAAGTTTAATGTGTGGATAAAAGTGGTCTCGTTCCTTTGTTAGGGATCCTTAGGTCAACGCCCCGACTGTAGCGTTCCACCTCCAGGGATCCGAGGATCGAAGATGCGAGGTCTTTTGGCGTTTTGCCGCCCTAAGGCCTTCTCGTCGCGTCTGGTCCTCGAAAAACTCTTTGGCAGGTTGGGCCCCAGCAGGGTGGGCCGCGGGTTCGGTGTTCAAGGGGGGGGGGGAGGTGAAGGGGGAGGAGGAGGAGGAGGAGGAGGAGGAGGAGGAGGAGGAGGAGGAGGAGGAGGAGGAGGAGGAGGAGGAGAAGGTGGAGGAGGAAGAGGACAGCGGCCTGGAGGCGAATCTCGCGGCCCTCTCGTTCAAAAGGCCTTGAATTCTGAGGAGGCGGGGGGGGAGTGACTGGAAGAGGACTGTCTTGTCATGGGGTGGCCAGGGCCAGGGGTGGCCAGGGCCAGGGGTGGCCAGGGCCAGTTCAACCCCACGCTCGCCGTGTCCGCCGCGCTGCCCACGCTGATGTTTGCCGCTGACGCGGAGGCCAAGTATGGTGACCAGAGGAAGTGGCACTCCATTCTGGTGCCACTGACCACCCTGATCGTCCCAGGCATCGCGTTCGCGGCCTTCTTGCTGTACACCTTCTCCGACGACTTCGCGTGGCAGCTGAACCCGAATGCGCCGAAGAACATCGAGAAGCAGGCCCAGTACGACATGGTCCCCGCCTGGAAGAACCGCTCGGACCCTTTCAGGGGCCTGTTGAACAAGGACGACTTCGAGAAGGGCCTCGAGGAGGCCTGGGAGAAGGCCAAGCCGGCGGGCAGCACCGTGACGGTGAAGCAGAAGCTGGCCGAGATGTCCACCCAGAACAACCCCCACTTCATGGAGAACAAGCTGGCGAAGCTGAGAATGAAGGCGACGGCGGCGCCGTCCGCCTGACGGGCGGAGCAAATCGACGTGGCTGTGTGGTCCGTCGTCGTCGTTCGTCAGCCATCGTCCGCCGCCGTCGTTGTAGTCGTTCTACGTCGTCGTCGTCGTCCTACGTCGTCGTCGTCGTCGTCGTCGTCGTCGTCGTCGTCGTCGTCGTCGTCGTCGTCGTTGTCCATCGTCGTCATCGTTGTCGTTATTGTCGTCGTCGTCGTCGTCGTCGTCGTCGTCGTCGTCGTCGTCGTCGTCGTCGTTGTCATCGTCGTCGTTGTAGTCGCCCTCCGTCATCGATCGTCGTCGTCGTCTTCGTCGTCGTCGTCGTCGTCGTCGTCGTCGTCGTCGTCGTTGTCATCGTCGTCGTTGTAGTCGCCCTCCGTCATCGATCGTCGTCGTCGTCTTCGTCGTCGTCGTCGTCGTCGTCGTCGTCGTCGTTGCCCGTCGCTCGTCCGCCCGCCGCCGAGGCGAGGGCGGCGCTGTCCGCCTGAGGGCCCCCCGTGCTGCGTCGGGGCGGCCGCCGCCCGCCCCTCGGCCCACGACCGCGGGGGGGGGGGGGGGGCCCTCGCGGCCGAGGCGCCTCCCCCCCCCCACCCACCCCCGGGGGCGGGTGCAGGTTTTTGCTGGTGGCGGGCGGGGAGGGGGAGCGAGAAGGAGAAGGTCTCCGAAGAAGGCTTTCCCAGAGGCCCTCGCGCCTTCCGAGGAGTGGTCTGTGCAAGGGCCGAGACAAGTTGCCTGAAGGCCGCGGGACTTCCCAGCCTTCTGAGGAGGCTCGCCCCTGCTCGCTTCCCCCCCTCGCTCGCCGCCGATTGTTTGCAGGCTCTGCCGCCAAGCGGAGCCCTCGGTGCACCCCACGCCCTCTCGCCCCCTTCACGAGTGGTGAGAAGGTGCGGCGCTCCACGCCTCGTCGTCGTCGTTGTCATCGTCGTCGACGTCCTCCTCCCCACGAGTGGTCATAAGGTGTGATGCTTCATGCCTCCTAATTTCTATGACATGGCTTGGGGCCGAGTTGTATGAGGGATGACGAGGCGGAGGAGGAGGAGGAGGAGGAGGAGGAGGAGAAGGAGGAGGAGGCAGGAGGAGGAGGGAGGAGGAGGAGGAGGAGGAGGAGGGAGGAGGAGGAGGAGGAGACGAGACGAGACTAGCGCATGGAGTCCACACTTGTTTCGAACGACCACCAGCTTTGCACGGGATTCTGGGAGTTGGTAGCTTCGACCCTCACGAAAACCTTCTGAAGTATGTCTGCAGCTCACCCTCCTCAGCTGAGGCACTGGCTTGTCGGTACCTCTGGGGCACGCAACCTCGGCTGAGGGCCGGCTCAGTCGGCACGGGAGACAGCACACGCAAGCTGCTTTGCTCTTAGTGTTGGCTCTCGCCGGTCGGTGCTGTTCCTCTCCCCCGCCCCCGACTCACCGCCCTTCCCTCCCTCGACCAGAGCCTCGGCGAAACAGCACTACAGTTGGATACAGTTGGAATGCTTGGAAGCTCTGCCTGTGCATATGGTGATGGCATGCTGCGCTCCCCTGCCAACGCTCGTGCTGCTACCTCAGGGGATATCACACCCCGCTCTACAAGGGGTGCAACTCTCTCACTCCCCTGGCAGATCAATCACTGCTGACGATATCTCGCGCTCCATTGGGCCCCGAGGGGATATTCAAAGGAGAAAAGCGGCATACACATAAACTTTCGGAGCTCCGTGCGGATTTCGTGGATCTGTGCTGGACCCCCTTGGTGGCGCCTCTGGCGCCGCCCCTGGCGCGCTCCGCGCGCCAGGGAGGGGTTCCAGCGCAGATTCAAAAACTCTGCGCAGACCTTCGAATGTGTATGTTTATGGTGTTTTTCTTCATCTGGAAATGCACCATCAGGGGGCTATTCGGACGCACCCTTGTCGAGGATGCACGCCCCCGCCACCGTACCCAGTGTCCGATGCATTGTTCCCAACCGTCCTGTGGTGTTGGGCCTTCGTTTTCAAGAGACAGCGCGCCGCGTCTCCTCCCTCCTCTTTCCTCCTCCACCTTCCTCTCTCCCATATTCCTGCCTCTGCTCTCCGCATGTCAATTTCGGCACACCTCTTATACGCTTCGCGGCCCCATCGGGAGCTCCACCTGCGGCCCCAGCGGCAGGGTCCCCATGCAGTTCCACCCACCATCTCGGCGCGGCCCTCACACGTTTCGTGGCTCCATAGGGAGCTACACCTCAGGCCGCAGTGGCAGGGTCCGCATGCAGTTTCACCCCACATCTCGGCGCAACTCACATGCTTCGTTGCCCTACAGTGGGCTCCACCGAAAGACCCGTTGGCAGGGTCCGCACGCCGTTCCACCCCCCATCTCGACGCACTCCTCACACGCTTCGTGGCCCCATAGGGGACTCCATTTAAGGCCCGGGTGGCAGGGTCCGCATGCAGTTCACTCCCCATCTCGGCGCACCCCTCACACGTTTCGTTGCCCCATAAGGAGCCTCCCCAAAGGCCCTATTAGCAGGGTCGGCATGCAGTTCCACCCCCCAATTCAGCGCACCGCGGACACGTTTCGTGCCCTCGTGGGGAGCTCCACCTGAGGCCGCAGTGGCAGCGCCCGCATGCAGTTCCGGTCACCATGTAGGCACACCCCTCACTCGTCTTGTGACCCCCACAGGGAGCTCCATCTCAGGCCCCGGTGGCAGGGCTAGCATGCGGTTCCATCTCCCAATTTGCACGCCCCTCACATGGTTCGTGCCCCCATAGGGAGCTCCACCGAAGGCCCTGGTGGCAGGGTTCGCCTTCGGCTCCCCGCCCATTTCGGCCCGCCTCTCACACGGCTCGCGCCCCCGTAGGGAGCTTCGTCGAAGAAGATGTTCACAATTGCGGTGTTCACAACTGCATGTGGTTGGGTTTTTCGCCAGGATATTTCTTTCTAGTGCGCCGTCACCAGAAGTTCTGACCCGTTCCCCTGACAGATCTCCGACTTGAATTGTTCACTGCGCTGGAGGTCTGGCTCTGTCCCCGAATTGGGCCCAACATGTTCTGGACCATTGGAGACCCCAGGAAGTCTGGGATTGGGAGTATCATACGGTCGGGAACTTCTTGGTAGCGTGCGGCTCCGCTGGTCCTGGCGCACCGCGCTTTGGCGCGCGACACGCCATCCACTTACCAGTCCCAAGGCGTTGACGTCCCGAGCCTCTCCGAGCCTCCCGCCCCGCGGCGTGCAGCGACACGCTCTCCGCTTGCAGGGTAGTCAGCGTGTCGCCGGGGTCGCCGCGGCGACACGCTGAGCAAAAGTTCCCGACCGTGGGAGGCCTGCGCCTTTTTCGGCGGGCTTTTTCGTCGTCGTCGTCGCCGTCGTCGTCGTGGTCGTCCGTTGCCCTCGTCGTCGTCGTCGTCGTCGTCGTCGTCGTCGTCGTCGTCCGTGTCGTCGTCGTCGTCGTCGTCGTCGTCGTCGTCGTCGTCGTCGTCGTCGTCGTCCGTGTCGTCGTCCGTGTCGTCGTCGTCGTCGTCGTCGTCGTCTTCGTCGTCGTCGTCGTCGTCGTCCGTGTCGTCGTCGTCGTCGTCGTCGTCGTCGTCGTCGTCGTCGTCGTCGTCGTCGTCGTCCGTGTCGTCGTCGTCGTCGTCGTCGTCGTCGTCGTCGTCGTCGTGGCGATACGCTGAGCAAAGGCTTCCGCACCGCAACCCTTCCGCGCCCGCGCCGGCCCCCAGGACGTGCCGCAGGACCGGGGCAGGGCCGCAGAGCTCTGGGCGCTGGCGGCCGCGCAGGGGCCGCGAGGGGCAGCACCAAACTGCGGCACCAAACTGCTCCTCCTCCTCCTCCTCCTCCTCCGCCTCCTCTTCCTCCTCCTCCTCCTCCTCCTCCTACTCGTCCTCCTCCTCCTCATCCTCCTCCTCTTCCTCACTCCTCCTCCTCCTTCCTTCCCTCTCTCCTCCTACCCTCCTCCCCCCTCCTCATCCTCCTCCTTCTCCTCCTTTTCTCTTCTCCTCCACCTCTCCTTGTTCTCATGGCCTTCCACAGCTCACAGACGGGGTCAGAGTAGATGCGGTCGGAGGGTCGCGCCGCATCGCCGATGCATCGGCGATGCGGCTTCATGTTGAGCCTGGCTTTCTCCACGCCGACGGCGCCGTTGCATCGCCGACGTCGCTTGTACATCGCCGATGCATCGGCGATGCGGCGCCATCCTCCGACCCCCTCTATTCGGACCCCGTCTAGAAGGCCTCCATTGTCCAACTTATGCTTTGCTGGTGTTTCAAAGGCGTGGCTAGACGATTGCGCTGCTCCTGGCTGTTCGGCGAGTCTTCTTCCCTCCTGCTGCTCTTCTTTCTCAATTCTCCTGGCAGCCGACCTTCTGATCCTGCTCACGCACTGGTTGCGCTCCTGTGCACCGCTGTCTTTGCGTTCGGGTCGATACTGACGAAGCGCGATAACCTTTTGGATCATCATCAAATTAGCCTGGCGAAATACCCAACCATATGCAGCTGTGAGTGCCGTCGTTGTGAGTATCGTCTTCGTTGGATCTCCTTAGCGTGTGAAGGGTGTGCCGAGATGTGGCGGGGCTGCCATACGGGCGCTGCCACTGGGGCCTTCGAGCATCGCGAGGGACATGAAATGAAGCAGGGGGGCCATCAGCAGGGGCCACTAGGGCCTTCGGTGGAGCGCCCTATGGGGCCACGAAGCGTGTGAGAGGTTCACTGGAATGGGGGGTTGGAACCGCATGCGGGCGCTGCCACTGGGGCCTTCGGTAGAGCTCCCTATGAGGCCACTGGGGCCGTCGGTGGAGCTCCCTATGGGGCCATGAAACGTGTGAGGAGTGCACGGAAATCGGGGTGGAACCGCATGCGGACGCTGCCACTGTGGCCTTCAGTGGAGCTCCCTATGAGGCCACGAAACTTGTGAGGGATATGCCGAAATGAGGGTGGAACTGTATGCGGGCGCTGCCACTGGAGCCGTCGATAGAGCTCCCTATGGGGCCACGAAGCGTAAGAGGGGCTCACCGGAATGGAGGGTGGAACCGCATGCGGGCGCTCTCACTGGGGCCTTCGGTGGAGCTCACTGCGGGCCCACGTACCTGTGAGGATTGCACCGACATGGTGAGTGGAACCACATGCGGGCGCTGCCACTGGGGCCTTCGGTGGAGCACCCGATGGGGCCGCAAAACGTGTGAGGGTTGCACCGGCCTGGCGAGTGGAGCCGCATGCGGGCGCTGCCACTGGGGCCTTCGGTGGAGCTCCTTGTGGCGCCATGAAGCGTGTGAGGTGTGTGTGTGTGTGTGTGTGTGCCGAAGCAGTGACATGCGGAGGGTAACGGCAGGGATGGGATGGAAGGAGGGGGAGGAGGAGGAGAGGAGGACGCGGGGCTCTGTCTCTTCAAAACGAGGACCCAATACAGGATGGTTGGGAAATAACGCAGGAGGAGGAGGAGGACGCGGGGCGCTGTCTCTTCAGAACGAGGACTCAATACGGGATGGTTGGGAAGTCGCGCAGTCAAGATGCTGAAAATTTTGGGCCACTCTGGGCTCGGGAGGGGCTCCGGTTCTCGGGCCCTTCCTCGAACTTTGGTCGGGGTTGGGGGCGGCAGAGGGGGGCTGGGGTGGCCCAGCGCTGCTGGTCCCTCCCGGCCAACCAGAAGGGAGGCGGGGGAGGGAGGTTCCAGGTTCTGGGTTCGGAGATCTATTTACTTTACCCACCGCGATCCACCCCGCGACCCACCCCGCGACCCACCCAAATTTTTCCGGCGCCCGCGGCGGGCTGCTTTTGCAGTCGTTCCAGGTGGAGAATGTGCGACCCACCCGCGACCCAAACCGCGTTCAGTGTAAAAATCATTTTTTTCGGCGCCTGCAGCGGGCTGTTTTGGAATTCCTTCCAGGTGGAGGTGGAGAGCCCGCGATCCACCCGCGACCCAAAGTACGTTAACTGAACAAACCAAAAATTCGGCGCCTGCGGCGGGTTTCTTTTGCATTCGTTCCAGGTGGAGAACCTGCGACCCAAACCGCGTTCAGTGTACAAGTCAAAATGTTCGGCGCCTGCGGCGGGCTGTTTTTGAATTCTTTCCAGGTGGAGGTGGAGAAGCCGCGAACCACCCGCGACCCAAACTACATTCACTGAACAAACCAAAAATTCGGCGCCTGCGGCGGGCTGTTTTTGCAGTCGTTCAGGGTGGCCCACCAGCGATCCCCCCCGCGCTCAACTTGTCAGAGCACGCAAATCGGCGCCTGCGGCGGAGGAGGAAGAGGAGGAAGAGGAGGAGGAGGTTGAGGAGGAGGCAGAAGGAGGAAGAGGAGGAGGAAGAGGAGGAGGAGGAGGAAGAGGAGGAGGAGGAGGAGGAGGAGGAGAAGGAGGAGGAGGAATAATAATAATAATAGTAATAATAATAATACTACTACTAATAATAATAATAAGAATAAGAAGAATAAGGATAATAATAATAATAAGAAGAAGAAGACGAAGGCGAATAAGACTAAAAATAATAATAAGAATACGAATAGTAATACGAATAATAAGAATACTATTACTACTAATAATAAGAAGATTAATACTGATAATATTACTAATAATCATATTAATAATGATAGTAATAGTACTAAGAAGAAGAAAAAGACGAATAATAATAATAGTGATAATAGTAATAATAATAGTAAGAAGAAGCATACGCATAATAATAATGATAGTAAGAAGAAGGAGAAGAAGACGAATACGAATACTAATAATACTAATAATACGAATAATAATAATAATAATATTAATAAGAAGAATGCTGATAATAATAAGATTAATAATAATATTAGTAATACTAGTAATAGTAATAATACTAATACGAAGAAGAATAATACTAAGACGAAGAAGAATAACAATCAGAAACATAAGAATAATCATAAGAATACTAATGAGACTACGAAGACTAATGCCAATAATAAGAATAAGAATAATAATAAGAATAATAAGATTAATAATAATAATACGAAGAAGAATAATAATAAGAAGAAGAATAAGAAGAAGGAGAAGAAGAGGAGGAGGAGGAGGAGGATGGCGCCATCGACAGGGAAGGTGAGGGCCACGAGGTCCGCCGGCTCGACGCCCGCGTCCCCCCTCAGTCTTGTCCGCAGTTGCGGGGTGCTACGAGTGGGTCGCGGTGGGTCGCGGGTGGGTCGCGGGCGCGGTTTGGGTCACGGGTGGGTCGCAGGTTCTCCACCTGGAACGAACGCAAAAGAAGCCCGCCGCAGACACCGAAAATTTTGGGTGGGTCGCGGGGCGGGTCGCGGGTGGGTCGCCGGTGGGTCGCGGTGGGCCGCGGGTGGGTCGCGGGTGGGTCGCGGGTGGGTCGCGGGGTGGGTCGCGGGTGGGTCGCGGGTGGGTCGCCGGTGGGTCGCCGGGGGGGTCGCGGGGTGTGTCGCGGGTGGGTCGCGGGGTGGGTCGCGGGTGGGTCGCGGGTGGGTCGCGGGTGGGTCGCGGGGTGGGGTGGGGTGTGTCGCGGGTGGGTCGCGGGGTGTGTCGCGACGTGCAGGAGTCCACCTACAAGCGGCCGCACCACCACTTCGGGCGCGTCCCCGTCGTGTTGCGCCTCGGCGATTTCGTGCAGCTGAAGCCCACCGGCAGCATCGGCCTCCTGACGAACGTGAACGAGCTCCTGGACGACGGGTCCTACAAGTATGCGGAAACGCCGAGGGTGGAGATTCAGCACGCCATCAAGGTCTTCTCTCAGATCCCCTGCGTCTTGGAGCTGAATGGACACGAAGCGCTTCGAGCCCGGGGACTCTCTGATCACCCTTCTGGGCTGCATGCGCGAGGGCGAGCCCTCCCCGCCAGAGGTCTGGTTCGCCTGGGAGAAGACGTTGGCCTCGGACAACCGCGGCGTCCTGGGCCCGTGGCACTGGCACAATAACTTTCAGCTCGGCAACGGCGCGGGCATCTACTGGGAGACGCTGGCGAGGTGGATCAACGCGCGCGCTCGTCGCGACGCGCGGCGTCTGGGCGTGCTCCTCGTTTGCGTGCGTGCCGTGGACGAGTGCAACGCGATTCAGGGCGATCCCGACGAGGGTCGGCGCCTGCCGGGCGCCCTGGTCACGCACACGACGCGCGACATCTACGGCGTCTTACCAGCCCATGTCGGCGTGGAGGTGTGGCTCACGGCAGCGCAGGAAGAGCTGAGGAAGAAGTTGGGGCTCGCGCAGGAGCTGCGGGCCGCCGTCGTGTCCTTCGAGTTCCACCCCGATGGCGAGCAGCGTTGCGTAGAGTGCTGGCCAGGCCAGCTCGTTCGCCCCCGCTTCCCACCGCAGGGGCATTTGGCTGCAGGCGCACGACTTCGAGGGGCCCCCGATCTACAGGGAGGTCGCCGAGGTGCTGCTACAGGGCGCCGAAGGTACCGATGACGGCGGCGAGGCCGAGGCGCGGGCGCGGGGCTTGCTCATATTCGGGCCCAGCGAGCAGGAGCTCACGTGGCAGAGCTCGGGGCCGCGCGCCGTGCGCCGCTCGGGGTGCACCGCGGCGCGCGTGGCCCACCTCGCCTCCGCGCTGTCGCAGGGCCAGACGCTGCGCAAGGGCGTCACCATCTACTGCGCGAGAGACGGGGGCGCTGGCCGCACGGGCACGTCGGACGACCAGCGGTGGCTGCATGGCTGCATCTCTAAGTCATGCTCTTCCGCGCCGCGCGCGTGCGGGACGTGCTGATGCTGCGGCCGCCGCCGCGAGAGTTCCTGGGGCGCGGGCAGCCGGCGCCCTAGCGGAAGGCGTTCCTGGAGTTCAACGCCAGAGCGGAGTGCTCCAGGGCAGAGGCGGGGCAGGTCGCGGAAGAGTTGGGCTTCGTGCTGCCCCCCGCCCGACCGCGGCGGCGCCCCGCTCGAAGCCCGCGGGGTTGTCCCAACGGCTTGGTCTCGCGCGCCAGCGGCCCGCGGGGTTGCCCCGACGGCTGCGGCGCAACGTGGCCGTGAGAGAGCGCCCGTGTTGGCCGAGGCGTCGACGGCGCCGAGGGAAATCGACGCCCGCGCTCATGCAGTAAAAGGGGGAGGAGGTGGCGGGGAGCGAAAAAACATGATCGACCCACGAACCCGGGAATACAGATGGGAATGTAAGACATGGCGACGTTTCAAAGACACCTGACTGGGCGACGGGCACATGCAATGCTGGGTGTATCGATCTTGATGTACCGCTCCGAGGGCTGTGCTGTGCTGCGCCGTGCTGAACTGCGATGTGCCATGCCGCGATTGTGCTTTATAGCGTTGTGGACCGAGTCCTCCGTTGCATCCGAGTCCGGACCTTTCTGCTATGGATCTTAAGCTCGAACTGCCTGAGCACACAGTAGCTGCCCCAGAGCCAATTCACAGGGAGGCATGGTAGGAAGACGCGCCGCGGAAAGTTCCAAGGGACGCGCCAGGCGACGTGCCAGGGGACGTGCCATGTGGACGCACCGCGGGACGTGCCTTGAGGACGCGCTATGGAACGTGCCACTGGATGCGCCACGGGACGTGCTAGGGGACGCGCCGCGCGACGTGCCAGGGGGACTCGCCACAGGACGCGCCACGGAACGTGCCAAGGAACGTGCCAGGTTGCAATGCTGAGTGAGTGTGTCGATCTTGATGTACCGTGCCGAGGGCTGTGCTGTGCTGCGCCGTGCTGAACTGCGATGTGCCATGCCGAGATTGTGCTCTATAGTGTTGAGGATCGAGTCCTCCGTTGCATCCGGGTCCTGATCTTTCTGCTATGGATCTTAAGCTCGAGCTGCCGGAACACATAGTCCACACATTAGCTGCCCCAGAGCGAATTGACAGGGAAACGTGCCAGGAAGTCGCGCCGCGGACCGTTCCAAGGGACGCGCCAGGCGACGTGCCAGGGGACGTGCCACGGGGACGCACCGCGGGACGTGCCAAAAGGGACGCGCTACAGAACGTGCTGGGGACAAGCGTCGTGCTGGCGGCCTGGACACGTAAAAACACGTGGTGCCAGCTCGGGACAACCATGTTAGATACACCTCTGAGTGACCTGGACACGTAAAAACACGTTGTTCCAGCTCGGGGCAATCATGTGGGAGATCTCCCTGGGTGGCCTGAGCATGAACAAAACACGTGGTTCCAGCTCGGGACAGCCATGTTGGATACCCCCTGCGTGACCCGGATACGCTGAATCCGCGCTCCCGCTCGGGACATCCTCGCAATGTCTTCCTTGGAGAGGCCCGCAAAGCGCAACCCCCTGTTCAGAGCAAGAAAGCATAACCTTTTTGGATTGGGACATCTGTTCGGGTAGCGTTTTTCGGCCCCCCTTGCGTTTTCTCATAATTCGGCGTCGGGCCCGCCGTCATGTTGGATACCCCCCTGGGCGGCCTGGACACGTAAAAACACGTGGTTCCAGTTCGGGACAATCATGTTCGATTCTTCCGTGGGTGGCCTGGACACAGGACCCCTATGTTAGATACCCCCCCTGGGTGGCCTGGACACTTGAAAACACACGGTTCCAGCGCAAAACCACCATGTTAGATACCCCTCTTGGGTGGCCTGAACATGTGAAAATACGTGATCCCAGCTCGGGACCACCATGTTAGATACACCCCTAGGTGGGCTGGACACGTGAAAACACGTGATTCCAGCTCGGGGCCACCATGTTAGATACCCCGTAGATGGCTTGCACACGTAAAAACTCACGGTTCCAGCCCACCCCAGGGGGATATCCAACATGCGGTCGTCTGAGGCGCCAGCGACGGATACCCCCCTGGCCGACCCGGGCACGTGAAAACAAGCATTTCGCCTCAGACGTCCTCTGAATTTTGGCACCCCACGAGGCCCCCGCTCGAGACATTCCCCAACTCTGCAAAACCACCGTTTCGCTTGAGACACCCTCCACAAATTCTGAACACCAAGCGCTTCGCTCGAGACATCCTCAAATCTTAATCCGCCGGCCCACCTCGACCTCGATAATTATCAGGAAAGAATCCGCCGGCCCACCCCAGTCATAGTACCGGGGACAGTTGATCAAACTGAAAGAGAACCCTGGGCCCGCGCCCTTTCCGGGAACAAGAAGGCGAGGAGGGGGCAACGCGGGGGGCGGGAGGAGGGCCTGCGCCAGGGCGAGGAGGAGAATGACTCGGATGAGACAGTAAGGGCGCCTCACGAATCGCGAGGACGACGGTGAGGGTTATTTCTTGAGTAGCCGAGAGGATTCTCATGCGGGGTCCTACCGTCTGAGTAGTTTTTTTGGCTCCGTCAGGGGCAGCGAGAGGGGGGTTACGATAGGGGGGGCCGAGATTTTCGGTTGGAGGCTTTCGGGCGCTTCCGTCGGATCTCTGCGGCCTTCCGGCCTCGGGGTGCTCTCCAGCAGCTGCGCCTCGCGGAGGGCGTTCTGGGTGTGCCTGGGCCGTCCCGAACGTTCGCTATGGGCCCAAGTTATGGCCCGAAGACCACGGGGGACGGGGATATGCATACGGGGGGATGCATCGACCCCCAATCGCCCATTGATCGCCGATACGGGCCCGATCGCCCCAACTTGCCCAGGAACGTGCGGATTCACTATCGGAGGCTTATCGCCAGCCTATCGGCGATGTATCGGCGATTCCAGGTCGATGTTCCCCCTATGCTCATCCACCCTTACGTTGCCCCTCATTCAGGGCTATCTGGAACTAGCCATAATACAGCGCTCCCTTCAGCCCTTCAGTTCTGCTGCGACTCGGCTTGCTGCCGCGTCTGGTGCCACCGTCTGGTGGCAAGATTTCTCTCGGTCCGCCCTCGTCCAAGTTTTCTGATGTACCCAGGCAGCACAGTTCGTCAGGTTCCAGTGTTTCGTGCATGTCTTTTTTGGCTGTCTTTTTTTCGCTCGACCGCCTTGTCATCATCGTCACACGCATGTCAGGGTAGGGGTCGCACTCACACCCGCCGCTCGTTGGAAGTCTGTATTTTCTGACCCCAGGTTCCACTGTGCTTTAGGCACATTCCTACTTCAAGGATCGAGTGGGTTTCCGTATCCCTTCCTGGTCAGGGGGCGGGCGGAAACCCAATCTTTTTTCAACGCATTCTTTTTTTCTGGTTCTACCCACTCCTCCGGAACGCTGTATACGCCCATCATCCTCGCGTCCTTCTTAACAGCCTCTTCGCCTCCCCTTTTGGGTCATGGGGGCAGGGTGCGGGTGGCATCCGTGTTCGGCTCTCATTTCGTTCTGGCTCCACCGGCGGGGCCAATTGTGCGTTTCGTCTGCTGCTGGAATGTGCCGGCAAGGTATTACCAAGCTTCTTCAGGGGCAGATCTTTTACAGTTTACAGGTATCGGTTTGCATGCTTGACTGTAGCTGCCCTTATGTCGGCCCAGGCATGCCAAGGCTCAGTACAACCTTGGAGTGCTTTACGACACGGGCGACAGCGTTGAAGAGGACAAGGACGTGCGGTTCTGGCTCTTTGGCGCACCATTGCTCCTCCGCACAACTGCTATGCCTTGGTTGCCCCCTTTCTTCGTTATGTCGTCATTCCTTTCTATTTCTGCTTCCTTTCTCGTTTCTTCCCTCGTCTGCACGTTGCTGCTTGTCTCCTGCGCGTGTGCAAGAGTCGTTCGTCTCCACGATAGGACCTGTGACAGGACGTCGCCTTGCACAGCACTTGTGGTGCTTCTGTTCGCATTGGGCCGCGCCTACGCTTCGGGCGTCGGCGACGACAGCCCTCCGTTCAGCAACGAGGGCATGACATGAGCATGAGTTCTCGCGCGGAGACCCGGATGAGGAGGAGGAGGAGGAGGAGGAGGAGGAGGAAAAGAGGAGGAGCAGGAGGAGACGGATGATGATGAGGATGAGGAGGAAGAGGACGAGGAGGAGGAGGGGGAGGAGGAAGTGGATGAAGATGATGATGCTGAAGGTGATGATGATGCTGCTGATGATGATGATGATGCTGCTGCTGATGATGATGATGATGCTGATGCTGCTGCTGATGATGCTGCTGATGATGCTGCTGCTGATGCTGATGATTGTGATGATGCTGATGATGATGATGAGGATGATGATGATGATGATGGTGCTGCTGATACTGATGCTGATGATCATGATGCGCATGATGATGCTGCTGCTGATGATGCAGATGATTATGCTGATGCTGCTGATGATGATAATAATGATGATGATGGTGATGATGATGGCTGATGATGATGGTACTGTTGATGCTGAAGCTGATCCTGATGAGGATGATGCTGATGATGCTGATGCTGATGATGATGATGACGACGATGATGATGATGCGGATGCTGATACTGATGATGATGCTGCTGATGCTGCTGATGATGCTGACAATGATGATGCTGTTGATGATGCTGGTGATGCTGCTGATGATGATGATGATGATGCTGCTGAAGATGATGATGATGATGATGATGATGATGATGATGATGATGACGATGATGATGCTAATAAAACTGATGATGATCATGCTGGTGATGATGTTGACGCTACTTATGATGATGACGATGATGACAATGATGATGATGTTGATGATGATGTTGATGATGATGCTGATGATGATGATGATGATGCTGATGATGATGATGATGATGATGATGATGATGATGATGATGATGATGATGATGAAGAAGATGATGATGATGATGATGATGATGATGCTGTTGATGATGCTGATTAAGAAGATGGTGAGGATGCTGCTGATGATGAGGAGGAGGAGAAAGAGGAGGAGGACGAGGAGGAGGAGGGGAAGAGGAGGAGGAGGAGGAGGAGGAGGAGGAGGAGGAGGAGGAGGAGGAGGAGGAGGAGGAGTTGGAGGAGGAGGAGGAGGAGGAGGAGGAGGAGGGAAGATGAGGAGGAGGAGGCCGTGCTGGAGGAGGAGGAGGAGGAGGCTGTGCTGGAGGAGGAGGAGGAGGAGGAGGAGGACCAGAAGGAGGAGGAGGACGAGGAGGAGGCGGATGATGAGGAGGAGCAGGAGGAAGAGAAGGAACAGGAGGATGACTAGAAGTACGATGAGGAGAACGATAATGAGAGGGAGGAGGAGCAGGAGGCGGAGGAGGAGGAGGAATAAGAGGAGCAGGAAGAGGAGTAGGAGGAGGGGGGGGAGGAGGAGAATGAGGAGGAGGAGGAGGAGGAAGAGATGGAGTAGCAGATGAAGGAGGATGAGGAGACGGAGGCGGAGGAGGAGGAGGAGGAGCAGGATGAGGAGGAACAGAAAGAGGATGAGGAGGAAGATGAGAGGGAGGCGCAGGAGCACGATGTGGAGGAGGAGGAGGAGGAGGAGGAGGAGGACGACGAGAAAGGAGGAGGAGGAGCAGGAGGATGATGCTGCTGCTGCTGCTGATGATGATGAGGAGGAGGAGGAGGAGCAGGAGCAGGTGGAGGAGGAGGGGGAGGACGACGAGGAGAAGGACGAGGAGGAGGTGAAGGAGGAGCAGCAGGAAGAGCAGGAGGATGAGGAGGAGGAGCAGGAGGAGAAATAGGCGCAGGAGGAAGAGCAGGTTCAGGAGGAGGATGCGGAGAAGGAAGGGGTCGATTATGATGCTACTGATGAGGATGATGATGACGACGATGATGACCATGATGATGCTGATGCGGATGCTGATTATGATGATGATGCTGCTGATGATGTTGCTAACGATGGTGATGCTGCTACTGCTGCTGCTGGTGATGACGACGATGTTGATGTTGATGATGGTCATGCTGAGGGTGGCGATGATGAGGATGCTGATGATCATGTTGAACCTGCGGATGATGATGACGATGCTGATGATGTTGATAATGATGAGGCTGTTGCGGATGATGATGATGCTGATGATTATGACAGTGCTAGTGATGATGATGATGATGATGATGATGATGCTGATGATGCTGATGATGCTGATGATGATGATGATGATGCTGATGCTGATGATGATGGCGATGATGCTCATGGTGGTGATGATGATGCTGATGATGATGCTGATGAGGATGATGATGCTGATGAGGATGATGAGGATGATGATGCTGATGCTGATGCTGATGCTGATGATGATGATGATGATGATGATGATGATGATGATGATGATGATGCTGATGATGATGATGATGATGCTGAGGCTGATGCTGATGCTGCTGGTGATGATGATTATGCTGCTGGTGATGATGCTGCTGATGATGATGAGGAGGAGGAGGAGGACGAGGTGGAGGAGGAGGAGATGGAGGAGCAGGATGATGATGAGGAGGAGGAGGACAGGAGGAGGAGGACGAGGAGTAAGTTCGGAGGAGGAGGTGGAGGAGGACGAGGAGGACGAGGAGGCTAAGGAGGAGCAGGTAAAGGAGTAGGAGGTGGAAGAGAAGGATGAACATGAGGAGGAGCAGGAGGAGCAGTAGGAGTTGGGCAAGGTGAAGGAGGAGGAGGAGGAGGAGGAGGCGGAGGAGGCGATGAGATGATGATGATGATGATGATGATGATGATGATGATGATGATGATGATGATGATGATGATGATGATGATGAGATGAGGAGGAGGAGGAGGAGGAGGAGGAGGAGGAGGAGGAGGAGGAGGAGGAGGAGCAGGAGGATGCGGAGGAGGAGGCTCTCTGCCTCTCCCCTCCGCGGCCCGCGGGCTGCCCGCACACCCCCTCTGTGGCGCCGCAGGCCCGGGCGATGGCGCTGTGGGAGCAGGCGGCGGCCCAGGCGCCGCGGGGGGGCCTCCGATCGCGGGCGGCCCGATTGTGAGTTCGAGTTCGAGTTCGTCGTCGTCGTCATCGTCGTCGTCGTCGTCATCGTCGTCGTCGTCGTCGTCGTCTTCGTCGTCGTCGTCGTCTCTTCCTCGTCGTCGTCGTCGTCGTCGACGTTGTCCTCCTCCTCCTCCTCCTCCTCATCCTCCTCTTCCTCCTACCGTCGCAATTTTGGCTCAAGATGGCACGCTTGCGCAAGCGCCAAAGTGGATATCGCTGGTCCGCGGCCAGCATTCAGAGCCTTGCAGCAACCACTTCCAGGGGCGAGCTGCTGCCCATCATCCAGTACCACCGCCTGGCATCTCCAGACCTCCTTAGCGCATAAGTCCAGCATTGTTCTCGGGACCCCTTGCACCATCGTGTTCCGCGTCCTCCAGATCGACGATGTGCTGCTGCACCCAGCTTGTACGGGTTCGACACCATCCAGACTGAGATGGCCTCCGCCATGGCCGCTGCCCGCATGAGAGCCATCTCCCGCTGAGATTGCTCCTCCGCTCATCATCGAAGACATTTCCAAAGTGGGCACAGTGGAGGAAGTCAACTACGACGCAGTCAGAACCGCTACGACGAACCTCCGCGAGCTGGGGCACACTGGGAAGGACTGCGAGATGAACCCCTTCGAGTTGGAGGAACTGGTCGTCCCGAACCGGACGAGATCCCTGTCAAGGTCGAGCTGGTGCACTTCCTCTTCCTCGCCCACCACAGCATCCGCCTGGAGGAGCCACAAGTCCGTACGTACCTCCTGCGCCACCTGAACCATCATTCCGTGATCGAGGTCTTCGATTTCAGACGCGAGCAGATGAAGAGATGCTTCGCGCACAAGAAGAAGCCGCTACTTTCCCATCACAAGAGCTACGCGAATCAGGTGCACAATGACCCTTTTCTGGGCAAAACGGAGCAGCCTCTTCGAGTTCAGGTCCTAAGCAGTCCATCGCCGACAGCCCCTCTCAGCAGCTTGTTGGGCATGCTGGCTCCACCGTAGAGCAGTTCAAGCTCATCACAGCTCGTATTGTCGCGCATTCGCAACATCGAATCGAAGAGGCCACTCGTGGACGCCATGACGCTACGGAGACTGAGGTCGCAGCACTTCGCCAACGTATCGCGGATACTCAGAAGGAACAGGAGATCCATCGTACAGCCATCGACGAGATCAACCAGATTCAGGCCACTGCCGAAGCCCAGCTTCCCGTTCAAGATTTCGCTCACGAGGCCGAGCTCGACAGGAACCCAGACCCCGCGGTCTTCTTCACCGGGGCTGCGTAGCTCGTTTCCCCACGGGCAGGTTAAGCAACTGTCCAAGCTTTGTTCCCACATGTGGGCGTTGACTTCGCTCGAGCGATGTTGATTGGTACAGATCCTGCTCGTCGATTCAGCCGCCCATCTTTGGAGGCCCTGCAGTTGCTGCGCCCAGGACCGCTGCTCTCGTGGGTGGATTCCGCCCAGATGGCCGATGGGGCAACTTCCGAGCCAAGACGGTGACGGGTCAGGACACACCCTCTGCATCAACGGCGACCGCAGTCCTTGCCAACGTCGTCGGGAAATCCCGACCCGCCGCCGTCACCACACTCTCGAGGCCAGCGTTTCGAATTAGGCAATTTTGTGCACACAAACAAGAAGGAAGGATTACAGTTGCATCCGTCCCTCTTGTTAAACAAGAGGTTGGTAACGCATTGCAGTCGCCCGCGCAGGTGGTGTAGAATCAAGCGCGAGCATGCGTGGCCTCCGTCAATTTGGTAATTGCTTTGATGGGCGCGAGTTTCAACGACTTCTTCGCAGAGGACAAGTGAGTGCAATGGGGTCAACCTCTCCGGGGGCCAGCCTGGCCAGCAGGGTTGCCCCAAGTTCCTCGCATGGAATGCGTTGGGCCTTCTCGCGCCGAGGCAGCAGAGTCGGGCTTCCAGGCGTCGTCTTCGAAACTACCTTCCGCAAGTCTTAGTCGTCGCTCTTCGAGAGGTTCATGGGTCTCAGGTCAGACTGGGAAGGGCGATGTGCAGCGTGCCCTTCATGTGCCACGTGCTCTCTCAGGGGGCCAGCCTCCGCTATTTGGTGCGTCGCCCTCTTGGGCCCTGCCCCTCGCTGCCTTGGAGGTGTTCGGCATCGCCGACGAGCGTGCGTTCCCGGGCGCTCCTCAAGGACCGGACCCCTCGTCTTCGACAAATTGTTCCGCTCGCTCCTCTTCCTCGTCCTCGTCGAGCTCGTCGAGCTCCTCGCCGAACTCTTCGGCGTCCTCCGCCAGTGACATCGGCGAGGGCAAGCAGCAGGTGAAGGGCGCGTTCCGGGAGTTCGTCGGCGACAGCGCCGCCGTCGGTCCCGCGCCCCTACCGCCGCGGCGGCCTCGTGCTCCTCGGCCTGACAGAGTGGCGGTTGCAACGCTGTCTGGAGTGAGGACTAGCTAGGGCGACGAGGCAGGAGTTCCTTACTATTAGTTCCTCGGGGATTGCAGACGCCGACAGAAGCCGGCCGGGCTTGGGGAATGGGAACTGTTGGCAGCCATCACTTTTTGGATACATCCGTGCCCCAGCCGCCTGTCTGCTCTTCCATCGTGCTGTTGTGCCGGGGTGAGGCCGTTATATTCAATGTTAATGGTGTTTCGACTTCACCTGGCAGGACAGGTCTGGCGCCCGTGCGATCTGATCGCGCTGCCAGAGGCGGGCAGCCCATGTCCCACTTCGTTCCATCTTCATCGCGCTGGTCGACTTCAATGTCCATGGCGAGCCGCTGGTCCCGCTCTCGGGGCCCAGGCCCGCTCTCGCGCAGTCCATTGGCGGAGACCAGCGCCGCCAAACATTCTGAGGGGCGCTCTTCTCAGCCATGGCAGGTCCGTAGCCGTGAACTCGCGTGATGCGACCTCCACGCGGGAGTGGCCGCGCGCAGTGACCATGTCTTCTGCTGCCTTCCGCCTCGCGCACTCCCCCAACTTCGACGCGATTGTCGGGGTCGCGACGGATGCGGCTACTCCCAGTCGCCGGCGCCTCAGCGATCACGGCGCCCTCGCCGTTTCGCTCCAGCTGGGCCAGGGGGGCGGCGTTCCCGCTCAGACCAGTCCCGATTTCATCTTCAAGCTCCCTCTTTGCAAGAAGCAAATGGAGCTCATTCTTAATTGCGCCCGCGTTGGCCGCTTCTTTGCTCGGGCGCAGCAAGCCGCTGACGGCGCGGTGACAGTGCGCCGCGCTGACCGCCGCGCCCGCCGCCGCTGCAGAACCGGGCGGCGCTTCGCCAGGGGCCCCCGAGACTGGCCGGGCCCCCCTTAAAGACGAGGCCAACTTCGGATGTGCCTCGAGAGGCCCGCGTCCGCCACCGTCGGCTTCGGCGTCGAACCGCGCCGACGGATGCTCGCGAGGCCGGCGAGGCAGGTCGTCGACGCGAGGCTGACGTTCAACAACAACTGGCGCGTCCTCGTCAGCGTCGGAGCCGCGCCTGGGCACCAGTCTCGAGACTGCTTCCTTTCACTGGTGTTCGAATCGCTGCAGCAGGTGGGGCCTGTTCTGGGGTCGCTTCCTCGGAGCGCGTCTTCAGGGCGCTTCAGAACCATTGGCCGCCTATCTTCTCGCGCAAGAATGTCGATCGGGCAGAGCTCGAAGCCCGCGTCGACCCGTTTGTCCCGGACAGCGTCGCCCGCTCCTCCTTGGCGATGCCTTCGGGGGCGACGCGTCGGCGCGTCGCTCTCACGGTGCGCTCGTCAGCGCCGGGGCCTGATGTTTCAGCTTGCCTAGCTTGGGCTGAGACTCCAGGCGCCGTCGACACCCTCGAATACCTCGCTTGGGAATGCTCGGAGGCGGAGCATTCCCCTTTGGTCTTCAACTTGTTGCTTTTCCCCTCCATTGCGAAAGGCGTCGAAGAAGCAGGCGCGCATAGTTGAGTGCGCGTGGGTCGCGGCCGAATGGGGGCCCATCACGAGGCAGAGCGCCGACCCCAAGATGTTTGCCGCTGCGCTGGACTGCGCCATCCGACGAGAAGTCGAACAATTCGCGCGGCCCATCCAGCAAGGGTTCATCAGGGGGCAGAATCTCCGCGACGACTGTGTGCGCGTGGGCGCGGAGGCGCGCGTGGCAGGGCGGTCGTCTTCCGCAGTGCTCGACGAGATCAGTCTCGCCCTCTTCTGCGTCTCAGCGGCCTTTCCCAGCGTTGGGGGGCAGTGGCTGTTTTACACGTTGCAGCGCTATGGTTGTCCTTTGAGCGCGCCCATGCGGCCCAGGCGCTGCATGGGAACCCGTTGGGCTTCACCGCTCCCCAGGGCCAGGTGCACTTCCGCTGCCCGATCAACGCGGGCGCCGCGCAAGGCCGCCCACTTTCAGGCGCCATCTGGGCCATCGCCATGGGCCTCTTTATTCGCGAGGTTGCGCTTGCTCGTCCTGGCAGAGAACGTGGGCGAGCAGCTGCGTGCGCTGACGACGTGGCAGTCCTGCCCCAGCTGCTCTCTCGCCGCTCCGAGCTTTCCGACGTCTTTGAGATGTCTGCCCAGTGCAACCACCTTAAGTTCTATGGTAAGAAGTGCGCCGTGATCCCGCTATGGCGCGCGCCGGATGCAGTGGCGCGTGCGTCCCGGGAGGCCTATCTTCGCGAAGAGGCCCCGTCTTGGGCCGGCTTCGAGATCGGAGGGAAGGGCGGGCCCCTGGGGGCGCGTGTGAGTCCTGAAGCCACAGCGGGTCTACAGTGGTTGGAGGCTAGGCCAAAATGGCTATCTCGCGCGGTCGCTACTGGACGCGCGACCTCCCCGCTCGATGCCTGCATTCGACTCTGCCAGACGTCGGCGATCACGGTCCACTGATACTTCTACATTCCCAAGGGTATGATCCGCAAGGAGTTCTACGCGCTTCACAAGTGCCTCCGTCTCCCGCCGATCATCCCCAGGAGGCAGGACAGTATTATTTTGCGCAGTATGCATAGAGCTCCGACCACTTTGTTTTGGCGCGGCACCCGCCTTCGCCCTGATCCGCAGCCTCGAGCGCGCCCCCTCCGCCCTGACCCTTTTGTTCCGGCGCGGCACCAGTCCTCCCTCGGCCCCCTCCGCAGCCTGCTCACCTCCCCTTCCCCCGCCAGCCAGCGCGCCCCCTCCCGCCGACCCCTTCCTTTCGGCGCGGCACCGGCGCCGCGCCCGCCCCCCCCCTTTCCGCGGCCAGCCCACCGCCTCCTCCCCCACATGCCAAGGCGCCCCCCTCCACCCCGATCAATGTATTCCGGCGCGGCACCAGCCCGGCGCCCGCTCCCTTCGCCCCACAGCCAGCCCACCTCCTCTTCCCCGACCAGCCAGCGCGCCTCCCCTCCCCCGACCCTTCATGTCAGCACGGCACCGGCGCCGCGCACGCCCCCCCCCCGTCCACTTCCTCCGCAGCCAGCCCACCTCCTCCTCCCCCACCAGCAAGCGCGCCCCTCCCACCCCGACACTTCTGTCGGCAGCGCACCGGCGCCGCGCCCGCCCCCTCGCCCCCCTTTCTCCAGCCCACATCCTCGTCCTCGGCTGGCCAACGCGCCCCCCTCCGCCCCGATCCCATTTCTTTTGCACGGCACCGGCGCCGCGCCCGCTGCCCCCATCTACGCAGCCAGTCGCCCTCCCCCCCGCCCCCCGCAGCCGGCCCGGTTCCCCCTCGCCAGCCAGCGCGCCCCCTGCGCCCCTTCCTTTTTTATTTCGGCACGGCACCCGCGTCGCGCCCCTTGCCCCCCCACGGCCAGCCCAGTCTTCCTCGCCCACCAGCTGGCGCGCCCCCCCCGCCCGCCCCTTTGCTTCGGCACGGCACCAGCATCCCGCCCTCCCTTGCGACCCCGCGGCCACCCCAACTCCTCCTTGCCCGATAGCCTGCGCGCTCATTCCGCCCCGACTTTGTTTGTCAGTTCGTCACGCCACTGGCGCCGCGCCCTCACAGCAGTCGCCACAGCTGCTGCTACTCCTGCCCCCCACAGCCAACCAAGCTTCGCCCCGCCCACCAACCAGCGCGCCCCCTCCGCCCCGACCATTCTACTGCGGGACAGCACTGGCGCCGCGCCCGTGCCCCCCCACCACCAACCCAGTTCCTCTCCGCCCGCCAGCCAGCGCGCCTCCTGCGCCTTGTTATTTCGGCACGGCACGGGCCCCGCGCCCCCCCTTCCCCCCACAGCCAGCCCAGCTCCTCGCCAGCCAGCCAGCGCGCCCCCCCCCGCCCCGACCTTTCTATGTCGGCACTGTCGGCCTTGCGGATCAGCCTTTTGGGTTCCGCCGTGGCCCCGTTTGTTTCGGCCGCTTGTCCCGAACCATCGTCACGCCCTCCCTGCAGACCCCTGTTCGCCGTCTTCGCCTCTGTGAGTGCTTCTGCTCCCTCCCCTTATTTCCTTTCCTCGTCTACTTACTCCGCTTCCTGCTCCCAGCGCTCCCCTTCTCGGCCTCCTCCCTCCTCGTCCTCCCTTCCCCATTCGCTCTCCTCGTCATCCATCTCCCGTGTCCTCCTTTTTCTTCGTCGCCATGTCCTTCCCCCTTGCCCTTCATTACCCTCCCCCTCCTCCTCCTTTTCCTCTTTCTCGTCCCCCGTCTCTCTTCCTCCCCCCCTCCTCCTTCTCCTCCTCCGCCTCCTCCTCCTCCTCCTCCTCCTGCTCCCCCTCCTGTATGTGCAAGAGCCGTGGCACGCGTGCCACTCGTTTCGGTCCGCTGCTGGGCGCCAGGTGCCGCTCCGAGGTCTCTCCCCTACGTACACTCTTGGCACACGCTGGCGAGCGGTTTAATATCAGGAGGGGAAAAAACACACAGACACAATTAATCGGCGATTCCCAGAAAATATAGGAAAATATGGGAAGTGGTGGGGAAGACAAAAACAGAGAAAATATGGGAAAATATAGGGAATTCTTTTATTTGTGTGTATTTATTTGTGTGTCCCAGGGCCCCTCCATAATACACGATGACCCACTCGAAAGTACTGTGCGACAGACGATTTGATGCATCAGGCCTCCACTGAGGCTTGCAGGACCTGGCGAAGAAGCAGTGGCCGCCGCCTTTTCTGGAAGGAGCCCTGCGCCATTGCTCAATACCACCACGAGATCACCGCCGACTCCCCATAGGCGCTCTCGGTAGTTCGACATCGTGATATACGGCTGGCTGCCGAGGCCTCACATGAGGGAGTTCGTGCCGCCACCAGCGTGGGCTCCAAACCGAAGCCGCAGAGGCTCTTCATCCGCATGCTCGACGATGGCTTGTACCCTGACAGCTTTGAAGTCACCATTGCCGCGCGCCTGGAAGCCTTCTTCGACGTCTCACTCCCTCATGATGGGCCTGTTTTCCACCACCACCACCATAAGTTGAAGGGGGGAGGGAGGTTGAGGAAAAGGAGGAGGAAGAAGAGGAGGTGGATCCCCCTTCCCCTCCTACTTATGGTGGTGGCGGCGGGAAACAAGCCCACGACCTCAGGACATCCTTTGGCGCAGGTGGCGTCGGCTGCGGGATATGGTCTTCGCCAGGTGCCCCCCCCGCGTGGCGGTGGCTAGTTATGTGTGCGATCGCTGGGGGCTCGCACACGAGTTTTAAGTCGTGCGTGTCCCTCTATGGGAGGATTATTCAAACATTGTCAAACATAGTCTGGGAGCAATGATTTTATAATTTGTTATGTTTGATTTCTATTTGATCATTCGTTTCCTCCATAATCCGCCTATGGGGGGACATGCCCGACCTAACACAAGTTTCAGAATGCACGTCTCACCAGTGCGCAGGGAGTGCCTGCTGGGCCGCCTCCACGAGCCCGACGCCATTCAGTATTACCTTATTACCGTCAGTGCCTTCCGACTGCTGCATCTCATTGCCTTTCCTTGGGCACGCCTTCATCCAGACCCTATCCATCGACTTGGTCTGGTCAGCAACTACAACGACGAGCCTGACGAGAACTCGCTCTTGACCACTGTCGGGCGCCTCGTGCTGGCGTGCTACATGTACCGGGTGCTCAACAATCACGACCAGAAAGTCTCCTACGATAATCACATCACGATCCTCTGCACCGCGAAGGGCCGCGTGAACGTCTAGGGATCTGGCCCCCTGCGCGGCCTGCAAGCAGGAAGCGGCTGGGAGACACATCTGAGTCTACGCGCGCTCCTCCTCCTCCTCCTCCTCCTCCTTCTCCTTCTCCTTCTCCTCCTCCTTCTCCTCCTCCTCCTCCTCCTCCTCCCCCTCCTCCTCTTCCTCCTCCTCCTCCTCCTCCTCCTCCTCCTCCTCCAGCAAAGGCTTGAACCTTCCTTCGTGGACTGCCGATCCGATCCGATCCTCTTCGTCGTCGTCGTCCTCCTCCTCCTCCCTCTGTGTTGCCTGGGGCGGGCCCGCTGTGGGCCCCTGCTGGCCGCAAGGCAGAGTTGGGGTTGCGAGTTGTGAGGGCGCCTCAGGCGAAACGCCTGGCCCGGCCTCAGGGCTCGTTTAGTGTTGCGAAAGGGAGGGGTTATCCATACGGAAGAGGGGAGGAGGAGGAGGAGGAGGAGGAGGAGGAGGAGGAGGAGGAGGAGGAGGAGGAGGAGGAGGTGGAGAAGGGGGGGGACTTCTGGCCAACTTTGCGTGGGGCCTGCTCCGAACGGAGACCGGGCAGAGCGCGGTCTCGGTCATGCGGTGGCGGAGGTGGCATATGCGTCGTTGCGCTACACGCGTCTGCCCGAGCCACATCCTTCGGGCCGTTTTCGGCAAAAAGGCCTGCCCGGGACTGCAGCGGAACCCAGGGACGGCCGGGCTGCGGGAGGCCCCTTTAGAGTCGCCGGGACCGCCATGTCCGCGGGCGGCGAGGACCCAAGAGGAGGGGGGCAACGATGAGGAGTGTGGAGGAGCGTGGATGAGGAGGACAAAGGAGGAGCAGGAGGAGGAGGAGGAGGAGGAGGAGGAGGAGGAGGAGGAGGAGGAGGAGGGAGTGGGAGGCGGTGGGGCGGTGGAGGTCGAGGGGCTGGGGAGGGGCAGGGAGATGACGGGTCGCCCCAGGCCTCGCAGCCCCCCCCGTGCGCGCGACCAGGAGCACCCAGACGCTCTCTTCAACCTGGGCTGCGCGTACTCGGAGGGCGAGGGCGTCGCGGAGGATCGGACACTCACGAGCGGCGAACATATCCGTATCCGCGCCCTCGCGGTGTGGATGCACAGACCCCCTCGAGTCATGAAGAAGTCACGACGGGAAGTTCTTCGCTAATTTTCGGCCCCTGGGGACCCTTACCGGGCCTCGAGACCGTCAGAAAACAATTCAGGATGAAAAACTGGTCCCGGGGAATGGGGAGAAACCTCTGGGGGTCGACGCTATGAGAAAATCATGACGTCGGGGGTCTGGGTTCTGGGGCGCGATCCCGCGGATACGCGGTCGCACGGTACGTTCCACGCGGGGTATCTGCGAGAGGGCGCTCCGTACCCGCATGGTCGCGGCCCAGGGGCCCCGCCCGCGAGGCCACGGATACGGATATGTTCTTCGCCCACGGGACACCGAGAGAGCGCCCACCCAGACGAGTCGACTGAAGACATCTGCATGCTTCGTTCGACACTTGCATTCGGATGTGCGCGCACTGGCGCACTGCCCAGTCGGTTTCGCTGATCGGCGTGCGCCTCGCCGGATGCGTTCGATGGTTCACTGGCGCCGGTTGGCTGCCCCGCGGGGGTGCACGCGGAATGCGGAGCCGCGCGCACGCGGAGTGCCCGTGGCAGCCTCCACCGGATGGCATTTTTTCCTCCAGGGGGTCCTGTCCGCCCTCGGGAGGAGTGGACGCCGCCCCGTGTCCCGGTCCCGAGCCTGTCTGGTGTGCGGGGAGCTTTTGGTCGCGGCACGGCAAGGTCTCCAGGGGTTCGTGGTCCGCTCATGCCGCTGCGACAGATCGATCAGGAGGGGAAACATCACACAGACACAATTCACCGTCGACTCCCAGGAAGAGATGGGAACACCTGGGAAGTGGGGGGGAAGACGAAAACCCGAAACATATAGGAAAATATGGGGGATCCTAGGATGTGTGTCTATTTCTTCGTGTGCCCCTGGGCCCCTCTAATCGAAAGAAGCCCTTTGCCCCGCCCCGCGCCTCCTCGCGCGCGAGCGCCAGCACGGACGGCGGGTTGCACCGTACCCGCTCGGGCAGGGGCCCGCGGGTGCGGCCCGTGGTCGAGGTTATGCACAGGGGCCTTCGGCGTCAGCCCAGATGCTGCCTGTCAGCCCACCACCAGGGCGCGTACGTTTGATAGGTTTCGGAGAGGAGAAAACGCCAGAAACATAAACTTTTGGCGCTCTGCGTGGATTTTTTGGATTCGCGCTGGGCCCCACCGGTGGCGCCTCCGGCGCCGCCCTTGGCGCGCTCCGCGCGCCAGGGAGGGGAGTCCAGCGCAGATCCAAGAAATCCGCGCGGAGCGCCAAAGTTTATGTTTCTGGCGGTCTTTCTTCCTGTACTGCTCGCGTCGTGCCAGCGCCCAGTGCTGAGCGCCGCCGGCGACCCAGACTCGGTCGACGCTGAACGATCTGACGATTTTGGAGATGGCCGATCGTGCCAGGTCGAGCGATCCCTGCGGCGCCAGGGACCAGGTGCGCGGGGGTCGGTACGACATGTGCTCGTCGTAGGTACCCAGTGTGGGGTACGCCAGCCACGCGCTGGAACGGTGGCGGCGCAGCGGCAGGAGGGTCGCACGTTCGCGCGGGATGGCGCAGCGGAGGGCGGCAGGAGCGCGCCCGCTCTCCCTGCAGCGGTCGGCACCCCCATCGGGGAACGCGCGGCGGCGTAAGCATGCGCTCTCGGAGGTCCGCACAGATTTTTCTCGGCTCGGCGCTGGACCCCCCTCCCTGGCGCGCGGAGCGCGCCAGGGGCGGCGCCGGGGGGTGGGGGCTCAGCGCCGATCCGAGAAGTCTGCGCGGACCTCCGACAGTGTATGCTTCAAGTGACTGTTTGTTCCCGTATTTTAGCCCCGTCGACGGAGTACCCAGCAGGGCGGCGCTGAGCTGGAGCAGTATGCTGGAAACTTGAGCCCAGTTCATTGCCCGTCCAGAGCCCGCGGCCCCTTTCTTCCCTCGCCTCCTCGCTGTGGTCGCCCGTCCTCCTCGCCCTCTCTCCTCTGCCTCGTCCTCGCTCCCCCCCCTCCCCCAGCGTTACCTTGCGTCAGAAGTGCGTCTGGGGCTTTAGATGAGGAGACGGATTTGCGGGACAGGTCCACCCGGGCTCTCCGCCCCGCGTGCTCCGGTAGACCTGCCCCGAGAGCCCCCCGCCATGCCTCGAGATCTGGCCCCGCGTGCCAGACCACCGCGAAGCGAGTGCAAGCACCAACAGCAGGCCGTCGCATGCTGATGGCAAGGCGGCGGCGAGAGACGATGAAAGAGCGACCAAAGGCCACCGCAGAGCAGCGGCGGGCGGACCGCGCCACACGCGCGCCGGGGCGTCGGCGCGGCGACCGTGGCGGGCAGCGGCAGGCGGTCGCGCCGGCGTCCCCCGAGGTGTCGTCGACCCTGGACCTGCTCCTCCTCCTCCTCCTCCTCCTCCTCCTCCTCCTCCTCCTCTTCCTCCTCCTCCTCCTCCTCCTCCTCCTCCTCCTCCTCCTGGGGGTGGTACGGGGCGTGCTCCTTGAGCCCTCAGAACCCGGAGGGCCATGCACCGCACCGCGCCAGAGCGGGGCGTGAAGGGCGGCCAGCCGGGGCGCGGCGCGCGGGTGCCGTGCTCCCAGGGCGGCCGAGGGGCGCAGCGAGCCCGTGGAGGGAGCGGCCCCGGGGATCTAGGCGCCAGGGCTCTCCCGCCCGCGCACGTTCGACTACACGCAGGGGTGGCCCTTCGCCGGAGTGACCTTTGGTGCGGGCCCATTGGGCCAACCCGATCCCTGAGTGCGATGCGATAGCAGCAGCCTGCGCGCTTGGGTTTGGCCTCCTCGCGACCCCCCCGAAGCCGCGCACCAATGGCCACTCTTGCCTAGGGTCACTCTGGCGTGTAACCGAGACGTGCAAATGACAGCCGATAGGGTGAGATTGCAGAGTTCAGGTATCGGATGATCGGAGGATGCTCACCGAACTGGCTCCAGAGCGTCTTCGCCTTCCTTTGCGGGGCTATCGGGCGGGGCTGGGACGATGACAGGTCCGTACCCGAGCGTTCCCGAGCGCTCCCGGAGCGTTCCAGGACGCTCTGAGCAGGCCGCGGCCCCCGAGCCGTCCTCCAGCGCCGCCGGACTTTAGAGATTCTCGATTCATCCTCACCCGACTTTGCCCTCGTCCTGGCTTCGTCTTGGGCTGCGGCCCTTCTGTTGCATCTTCGGGGGACCTCGCCTGTCCCCCAAATGGGTGTCTTTCTGGGGGCCCGACGCGTGCTCGATGCGGACTCGACGCGGATTTGGCGTGGATTCGACACGGATTCGACACGGATCCGACACGGATCCGACGCGCCCGACGCGGATTCGACACGGACTCGACGCGGAGAGGGCCGCGACGGGACGGACAATGTCCCCCGAGGATGCAACATAACGGCCCCACCGCCCACGCCTTCCAGGCGCGCGGCCGCGCACCAGTGCGGCTGCGGATCTCGGCGCTCGCCGTGCCCGCGCGCACCGTCGCCGAGGCCGCCGCCGAGGCCGCCGCCGAGGCAGGCACGCGCCGGCCCGAGGCCCGCGCGCGCGAGGGCGACGCGTGCTCGACGCGCCGGCAGGCCCCCCCGGGCGCCCGCAGGGAGATGCGGGGCCGCGCCCAGGCGGTGCGGTGGCCACACCGCGTGGCGGGTCGGTGCGGGTGCTCAGTGGGGGAAAAAAGAAACAAAAAAGAAACCACATGAAACAAACGAAAAACACAAACAAACACAGAAACAACAACAACACAAGCACACAGCACAACAAAAACAAAAAACAACAAAAACACAAAACAAGCACGCAACACAAACACAAAAACACACAAAAAACACAAACAAACAAGACTTTCACACGTTTTCGGCCGCTCGAGGTCCGAGGTGTTCGGGCGCCGTCGTCGGTTCCCGAGAGGGTTTTCCTGCCCGGCAGCTGCACCGCGCCGGGAGCGTGCCGGGGCTGCCAGGACCGTCCCGAGGGGCCGCCTCAGATGGCAGCTGTGGCCCGGAAGCCCTGCATCCGGAGGAGGGCCGGTGTGGTGAGTCAGTGGGGATTCGGGGTCGCCGCGCGGTTTTGGAACTCGGGTCGTTCTCCGAGGACGTCTCGCGCGGCCGGTGCTTCCGGGGTCCCAGAGTCCGTGCGGTGACGGGTCGCGCGGCGAGGCCGTCCGAGGACACCACGCGGTCCGTCCCCAGACTTAGCAGCAGCTTGCCCGCTCTGTTTTGGCTCCCGCGACCCCCTCAAAGCCACGCACCAAAGGTCACTCTTGCCGAGGGTCACTCTTGCGTTAAGTCGGGCATGCCCCTCTGCAGGAGGAATATTCGAAAATAGTCCAAACATGATCCGCGGGACGATTGTTCGACTACCTTTCATTACTCGTTGACTGCGTTTTGTTTTTCTTCCAAAACCCGCCTGTAGGAGGACATGCCCAACCTAACTCTTGCGTGTAGCCGATGCACAGGCCTGCGCACTCGAGTCTGGCCCCGCCGCGGCGCCCCGCAAGCCGCGCACTAGAGGGCACTCCTGCCCAGAGCCACTCTTGCGTGTCGGCTCTGGGAAGCGCCGGGCTGCGCCCAGGGGCCCAGACGTCCGAAGTCTCGACTTGTTCCCTGACGGGGTCCCCAAAGGCTCCGTCTCCCCTTCACCAGGGCAGGCTCTTCATCCCGAGCCTTAATGATGATGTTCCAACCGTTTTCAGCCTTGATCACCAGAGAATTTCGAGCACTAAGAAGGTACCGAAACTGGAGGGCTTCACGTGTCGGGCCCTGGGAGGCGATACTCGCTCGACACTGTTTCGATCATCTTCAGGGTGCACGAAGTTGTTATTGGGATGTGGCCCGTAAGTGCGATGGGAACAACAGAGCCCGAGCCATTATTTGGCGGCCCCGAGTCCCAGCGAGGGCCCTCAGGAGCCGAGAAAGTGCGGAGGACCTCCGCCCCGATTTTTTCACATCATCGAGTTGGCACAAAAAAAAAAAACAAAAAAAGAGAGAAAACAAATAAAACATAACAGAAAACATCATCGAGTTGGCACGCGTGCACCCAGCTTCCGGGTGCCCTCAACAGGCCCCGGGACGGTCAAAAGACAACTCGGGACGAACAAAAAAAAGGCCCAGGGAAAGGGTCCAGACCCCTGGGTGCCCACGTCGCCCAACAAAAACAACACTGGATGTCTGGGCTCTGGAGGTGCGCCGTCACCCTACATCCGAAAAGGAAACTGGCCGTGGCGAAGACGACGACGATGGCGACGACGAACGACGTCGAGGACGACGGCGACGACGACGACGACGACTGCGACGACGGCGACGACGACGATGACGACGATGACGACGACGGCGGCGGCGGCGGCGGCGGCGACGACGACGACGACGACGTCGACCACGACGACGACGACGACGACGGCGATGGCGGCGGCGGCGGCGGCGACGTCGACGACGACGACGACGACGGCGATGGCGGCGGCGGCGACGACGACGTCGACGACGACGAAGACGACGGCGACCACGACGACGTCGATGAGGGCGACGACGGCGACGACGACGATGACGGCGACGACGGCGACGACGACGACGACGACCTCGTCGACGACGACGACGAAGGCGGGAGCGAGTTCGGAAGCGACGGCGAAACGAAGGCGAAGCGAAAGCGAGAACAAAGGCGACAACGAAAACAGAAACCAGAGCGAAACGAAAAACAAGCGAAGGCGAGAACGAAAGCGAGACCGAGGGCGTAACCGCGAGCAAAACGAAGGCGAAGCGAAGGCGAGAACGAAGGCGAAAGCGAGAGCGGAAACGACGGCGAAACGAAGGCGAGAACGAAGGCGAGAACGAGGGCGAAAACGTAGGCGAAACGAAGGCGAGAACGAAGGAGGGAACGAGGGCGGAAACGATGGCGAAGCAAAAGCGAAAGGCAGGCGAAAACGAAGGCGGGAACGAAGACGGAAACGGAGCGAAACGAAGGCGAAACGAAGGCGAGGAAGATTGTGGAAACGAGGGCGAGACGAAGGCGAGAACAAAAGCAAGAACGAGCGCAGAAATCAGGGTGAAACGAAGGCGAGAACGAAAGCAAAGCGTACACGGGGGCGAAACGAAAGCGAAACGAAGGCGAGAACGAGGGCGGAACCGAGGACAGAAACGGAAGCTACATTAAGGCGAGAACAAGGCGAGAAGACCCAGGGGAGTGGTTTGGGAAGAGCCTGTTGGTTTGGGAAGACCTGGGGGGCTGGTTTGAGAAGACCGGGTTGGTTTGGGAAGACCCGAAAGGTTGGTTTGTGAAGATCCGTTTGGCTTGGGAAGACCCGGGGGATGGTTTGGGAGGACACGGTTGGTTTGGGAAGACCCGGCCAATTGGTTTTGGAAGACCCGTTTGGTTTGGGAAGACCCGGCCAGTTGGTACGGGAAGACCCGTTTGGTTTGGGAAGGCCCAGGGTTTGGTTTGGGAATGCCTGGCGTTCTGGTTTCGCAACAGTTGGTTTGGAAAGACCCGTTTGATTTGGGAAAACCCTGCCTTGCATATTGGAGGCCATCTCGGAGGTAGATCTCGAGCTATATTGGGCCATCTTGTCTGCCATCTTATGCCATCTTGCGCCATCTTGGAGGCCATCTCGAAGCATCTAGGGATCTCTTGGAGCCATCCTGGGCGTTCTGACCGCTCTGGCCGCTCGGTGCCCCCGTCCCCGAACAAACAACAGGGAGAAGAGGGGGAGGGTACCCCGCCCCGAAGGGAAGACGGGCTTTGAAAGAGGAAAGGAAACTGCTCCCACAGGGCTGGTAGATGGCTGGGAGGATTTCGCGACGGCACCGGCGCCGCGCCCTCCCCCCTCCGCCCCCATCCCCCGCTCCTCGCTGACGCCGACACTTCGGCGATGCATTGTAGTCAGGTCCGGAGGGGAGAAAAGAGGGCGGAGGCAGGAGGAGGGGGAGGAGGAGGAGAATGAGGACAAGGAGGAGAAGCAGGAAGAGGAGGCGACAGAGGAGGAGGAGGGATGGTGATGATGATGATGATGATGATGATGATGATGATGATGATGATGATGATGATGATGATGATGATGATGCTGATGATGATGATGATGCTGATGATGATGATGATGATGATGGTGATGATTTGATGATGATGAGTTGGTGATGATGATATGAGGAGAGGAGGAGTGAAAATGATGATGATGATGCTGAGATGAGATGATGATATATGATGATGATGCTGGTGGTGGTGGTGGTGTGTGGTCAATGAAACGGAAGGAGTGGAGGACTCGGAGGGGGAGGAGGCGAAAGGAGGTGAGAGGAGGCGAGGATGATGATGATCTGATGATGATGATGCTGATATGATTATGGTGAGTGATGGTGATGATGATGATGATGTTGATGATGAGGATGAGGATGAGGATGATGGTGATGAGGATATAATACGATGATGGTGGTGTGTTGGTGGTTGGGGTGGTGATGAAGATGATGATGATATGATGATGACGAGAGGAGGAGAGGAGGGAGCGGGGGTAGGAGAGGAGGAAAGGAGGAGGAGTGGAGGGGGAGGAAAACGCCCTCTTGTCGCCCCTTCTTGCGGCCCTCTGTGGGCACTCCTTCTCCGATTTCTCGTCCCCTCTCTCCCCTCTCTCCTTCCCCCTCCTCCTCCTTCTCCTCCTTCTCCTCCTCCTCCTCCTCCTCCTGCTCATCCTTTTCCTTTTCCTCCTCCTCCTCCTCCTTCTCCTCTTCCTTCCCCCTCGCTTTTGTGCAAGAGCCGTGGCATGCGTGCCACTTGTTCTGGCACGGCACGGCATGGCACCAGCACCGCGCCGCGCCTTCCCCTGCCCCCCGCAGCTAGCCCAGCTCCTCCTCATCGCCCCCCGCAGCCAGCCCAGCCCCTCCTCGCCCCCTTCCAGCCCGCCCCCTCCGCCCCGACTGCTTTATTCCAGCACGGCACGGAGTGGCACTGCACCGTACCGCGCCCCCTTCCCCCGCCCCGCAACAAGCCCAGCTCCTCCTCCTCGCTCCCCGCAGCCAGCCCAGCCCCTCCTCGCCCCCAAGCCAGCGCGCACCCTCCGCCTCGACTACTTTACGCGGGCACGGCGCGGCACTCGCAGTGGCACCGCCCCTTTCTCGTTTGGCCCCTCATGATCCTCCCTTTCTTTCTCGTCTCTTTACTTTCCTCGTCCTCCCTCTCTCCTCCTCCTCCTCCTCCTCCTCCGCCTTCTCCTCCTCCTCCGCCTCCTCCTCCTCCTCCACGTCCTCCTCCTCCCCCGTCCTCTGTGTGCGAAAAAGCCATGTGTCTCCCAGAGTGGTCGTCTGGACCACATGGGACGTTCACGCGCACACACACACACACACACACACACACACACACACACACACACACACACACACACACACACACACACACACACACACACACACACACACACCACACACACACACACACACACTCACACACACACACACACACACACACACACACACACACACACACACACACACACAC
>CAUYUJ010018648.1:0-7500 GCA_963575745.1 Prorocentrum cordatum
CGTAGTAGTAGTAGTCGTAGTCGTAGTAGTAAGTAGTAGTAGTAGTAGTAGTAGTAGTAGTAGTAGTAGTAGTAGTAGTAGTAGCAGTAGTAGTAGTAGTAGTAGTAGTAGTAGTGGTGGTAGTAGTAGTAGTAGTAGTCGTAGTAGTAGTGCAACAACACCTACTACGACTACTGCTACTACTGTCATTATCACTACTATGTAATTGCATTCGTATTCGACTAGCACACCCGATCTTACTACAACCCCAGTGCGTTTCCAGTTACACGCGTTAGTTCCACTATCACGGTGTCACCTATTCGATTACTCGCGGAAGGGACATCTTTCTTTCGCTGTTCCGCGGAGTTAAGGAAACGCGCCGTGCGCAGCTGGGGCGATGCTCTGGGGTGGACCACCCCGTCGGACGGCAGACGAACATCAATTCCTAACAATCCCGTGGTGTTGGGTCCTTGGTTTGAGGAGAGAGCGCACCGCGTCCCTCTCCTCCCCTCTCCTTTCCTCTTCTCTCCTCTCCTCTCCCCTCGTCTCCTCCTCCACCTCTCCTCCCTACCCCGCAGTTCGCATGCGTCTCCCCCACCCAGTGCAACATTTCGTGGCCCCGTAGGGGGCTCCACTGAAGTTCCCACTGGCGCAGTTCGCATGCGGTTCCCCCGCCAAGCACGGCGTTTCGTGGCCCCGTAGGGAGCTCCATTGGAGTTCGCAGTGGCGCAGTTCGCATGCGGTTCCCCCGCCCATTACAGCGTTTTGTGGCCCTGGAGGGAGCTCCACTGAAGGTCCCAATGGCACAGTTCGCATGCCGTTCCCCCGCCCAGTACAGCGTCTTGTGGCCCCAGAAGGAGCTCCACCGAAGGTCCCCGTGGCGCAGTTCGCATGCGGTCTCCCACCAATCGCAGCGCTTCGTGGCCCTAGAGGGAGCTCCACCGAAGGTCCCAGTGGCATAGCTCGCATGCGGTACCCCCGCCCAAGTTTCGTGGCTCCAGAGGGAGCTCCACCGAATGTCCCAGTTGCGCAGTTCGCATGCGGCTTCCCTGCCCAGTACAGCGTGCTTTGGCCCCAGAGGGAGCTCCGCCGAAGGTCTCAGTGGCTCAGTTCGCATGCGATTCCCCCGCCCACTTCAGCTTTTCGAGGCCTTAAAGAGGGAGCTCCGCCGAAGGTCTCAGTGGCGCGGTTCGCATGCTGGTCTCCCACCCAGCGTTTCGTGGCCCTCCTAGGGAGCTCCGCCGAAGGTTCCAATGCCCAGCGCAGTGTTTCGTTGCCCCAGAGGGAGCTCCACCGAAAGTCCCAGTGGCATAGTTCGCATGCGGTTCCCACACCCAGTACAGCGTTTCGTGGCTCCAGAGGGAGCTCCACCGAAGGTCCCAGGTGCGCAGTTCGCATGTGGCTTCCCTGCCCAGAACAGCGTGCTGTGGCCCCAGAGGGAGCCCCACTGAAGGTCAAAGTGGCATAGCTCGTGCTGTGGCCCCAGAGGGAGCCTCACCGAAGGTCCCAGTGGCACAATTCGCATGTGGTTTCCCCAGTACTGCGTTTCGTGGCCCCAGAGGGAGCTCCACCGAAGGTCACAATGGCGCAGTTGGCATGCGGTTCCCCCACCCAGTGCAGCGTTTCGTTGCCCGAGTGGGAGCTCCTCCCAAAGTCCCAATGACCCAGTTGGCGCAGGTTCGCATGCGTTCCCCCCGCCCAATATAGCGTTTCGTTGGCCCAGTGGGAGCTCCGCCGAAGGTCCCCGTGGCGCAGTTCGCATGCGGTTCCCCCGCCCAGTACAGCGTTTCAGCGTTTCGTTGCCCCAGTGGGGGCTCCACCGGAGGTCGCAATGGCGCAGTTCGCATGCGGTTCCCCCGCCCAGTACAGCGTTTCTGTTCCCAACCATCCTGTGGTGTTGGGTCCTCGTTTTGGAAAGACAGCGCTCCGCGTCTCCTCTCCTCTCTCTCCTCCTCCTCCCCCTCCTCCCATCGACGGCATCATCAGCATCGTCACCATCAGCATCATCCCGTCCATTTCGGCACACCCCTCACATGGTTCGTGGCCCCATAGGGAGCTCCACCGATCCAGTGGCAGGGTCCGCATGCGTCAATGCCACCCAGGACAGCGTTTCGTGGCCCCATAAGGAGCTCCACCGAAGGCTCCACTGGCAGGGTCCGCATGCGTCAGCGCCACCCAGGACAGCGTTTCGCGGCCCCATACGGAGCCCCACCGAAGGCTCCAGTGGCGGGGTCCCCATGCGCCACCGCCACCCAGGGCAGCGTTTCGTGGCCCCATAGGGAGTTCCACCGAAGGCTCCAGTGGCAGGGCCCGCATGCGTCAGCGCCACCCAGGACAGCGTTTCGTGGCCCCATGGGGAGCTCCACCGACGGCTCCAGTGGCACCGTTCGCATGCGTCTCCCCCACCCAGGACAGCGTTTCGTGGCCCCAGTGGGAGCTCCGCCGAAGGCCCCAGTGGCACCGTTCGCATGCGTCTCCCCCACCTAGGACAGCGTTTCGTAGCCCCACAAGGAGCCCCACCGAAGGCCTCAGTGGCACGGTTCGCACGCGAGGGCCCCAGTGGCGCAGTTCTCATGCGTCGTGGAGGAGAGTGATGATGATGAGAAGAAGGAGGAGGAGGCGGAGAAGGTGGATGATGATGAGGATAACGCTGTTGCTGATGGTGATGCTGATGATGAGGGTGGTGATGACGACGATGATGTTGCTGATGATGATGATGATGATGATGATGATGATGATGATGATGATGATGATGATGCTGATGACGAGGATGCTGATGATGAGGAGGAGAAGTTGGAGGATAACGGTGATGATGCTGATGGTAATAATACAGTGGAAGAGGGGGACGAGGAGGAGGAGACGGTGGATGATGATGATGATGATGATGATGATGATGATGATGATGATGATGATGATGATTATGAAGAAGCTGATTCGATGATGATGACGAGGAGGAGAAAGAGAAGGTGGAGGGTGCTGATGATGCTGATGATAACGCTGCTGATGCTGCTGATGATGATGATGGTGATGGTGATGATACTGACGATGATGAGGAAGAGGAGGAGGCGGTAAGGTGGATGTTGTTGATGATTATGACGATGATGATGATGCTGATGATGTTGATGATGATGATGATGATGATGATGATGATGATGATGATGATGATGATGATGATGATACTGATGATGATGGTGATGATGGTGATGATGATGATGATGCTGATGATGATGATGCTGATGACGCTGCTGCTGCTGCTGATGATGCTGATGGTGGTGATGATGATACTGACGCTGATTAGGATGATGATACTGCTACTGATAATGCTGATGATGATGACGAGGGGGAGGGGGAGGAGGAGGAGGAGGACGAGGTGGAAGAGGAGGAGGAGAAAGTGGATGATGATGCTGACGAGGAGGAGAATGAGGAGGAGGAGGAGAAGGCGGATAATGATGATGATGATGATGATGATGATGATGATGATGATGATGCTGATGATGATGATGATGCTGATGATGATGCTGATGATGATGATGATGACGATGACGATGGCGATGCTGTCGATGATGCTGATGATGATCATCATGCTGATGAGGATGATGATTGTGATGCTGATGATTATGATGATGATGATGATGATGACGATGATGACGATCACAATGCCGATCAGGATGATGATGATGATGATGCTGCGGATGATGATAATGATGATGCTGAAGATGCTGAGCAGGATGATGATGATGATGATGATGATGCTGATGATGATGATGATGATGATGATGATGATGATGA
Organism: Prorocentrum cordatum; assembly: GCA_963575745.1. Classification (NCBI taxonomy): domain Eukaryota; class Dinophyceae; order Prorocentrales; family Prorocentraceae; genus Prorocentrum; species Prorocentrum cordatum. The sequence goes on from CAUYUJ010018648.1 coordinate 3,769, forward strand.
TGGTGATGATGATGATGATGGTGGTGATGATGATGCTGATGCTGATGATGATGATGATGATGATGATGCTGATGATGATGATGATGATGATGATGATGAATGATTGATGATGATGATGATGATGATGATGATGATGATGATGATGATGATGATGATGATGATGATGATGATGATGATGATGATGATGATGATGATGATGATGATGATGGTGATGATGACGGCATCAGGAGATGAGAGAGATGATGACGATGATGATGATTATGATGATGATGATGATGCATGCTGATGATGATGATGAATGATGATGATGATGATGATGATGATGATGATGGATGGGGAGAGGGAGGAGGAGGAGAAGGAGGGAGGAGGGGGGAGGGGAGGAGGATGGAGAGGAGGAGTGGAGGAGAGGAGGAGGAGGAGGAGGAGGAGGAGGAGGCGGAGGGCGGGAGGAGGAGGAGGAGGAAGCAGGAGGAGAACGAGGAGGAGGATGAGGAGGAGGAGATAGATCAATTCTCGGGCGCGCTCTCTGGAGGAGCCATGTCGATGGGCGCCAAGACGACGACGGGCGGAGAGGCGCGTGCCCACCGCGCCCCCAGCCCTCCCTCTGCTGCTCGGCGGCCTTGGTGCACCTCTGCCACGGGGCGCTATTGATGATGATGATGATGATGATGATGATGATGATGATGATGATGATGATGATGATGATGATCATGATACAGATGATGATGGTGATGATGATGATGAGGATGATGACGATGGTGGTGGTGACAATGATGATTCCGATGATGATGATGATGATGCTGATGATCATGATTATGGTGATGGTGGTGACGATAATGGGGAGATGGATGATGAGGATGCGGATTAGTATGATGAAGATGATGTTCATGATGGTGATGATGGCGATGATGCGGATGATGACGACAACGGCAATGATGATGACGATGCTGATGGTGACGATGCTGATGATGCTGCTGATGATGATGATGATGATGATGATGATGAGGTTGGTGGTGATTGCACATGATGGTTGTTATGATGCTGCCGCTAATGCTGATGATCAGACTTCGGGCGATGATGATGGTGGTTGTGATGATGAGGCTGCTGAGGATGATTATGACGATGCTGATGCTGCTGATGATGATGTTAGCAGCGAGGATGGTGATTATGATGACGACGACGATGGTGGTGATGATGCTACTACTGCTGCTGCTGCTGCTGATGGTCATGATGATGATGACGATTCGTTCCATGACGCTGTTGATACTGATTATGATGTTGCTGTTGTCCGTGGTAATGATGATGGTGATGGTGAGGATGGGGATAATGATGATAATGCGGATGGGTATTATGATGCCGGTGAGGAGGATGATGATGGAGATCATGGTGATGGTACTTTTATGTGAGATGATGTTGATGCTTATGATGATCATGATGGCGTTCATGTTGTTCATGATGCTGATAGTGATGATGAATCTGATGCTGATGATGATGTTGATGAGGATGCTGATGATACTGGTGATGACGACGACGGCTATTATGATGATGATGCGGATGCTGATGATGATGACGATGGCGAGGATGCTGATAAAGATGATGCTTTTTATGATGATGATGCTGATGCTATTGATGATTATACTGATGATGTCATGCTTTTTATGCTGATTTTGATGATCATGGTGATGCTGATGGGATGTAGGCTGGCGAGGACAAGGCCGAGTACGACGATGATGATTGTGATGATGTTAATGATGATGCTTATGACGACGACGCTGATGATGCCGCTGATGCTGATGCTGCAGCTGCTGACAATGGTGCTGATGCTGCTGATGATGCTAATGATGATGCTAATGATGATGCTGATGAGGATGATGCTAGTGATGGTGATGCTGATAATGACGACGACGCTGATGATGATGCTGATGATAATGCTCATGATGATGCTGATGATGATAGTGCTGATGATGATGTTGATGCGGATGATGCTGTTGATGATGATGATGATTATGCTGATGATGATGAGGTGGAGGAGGACGAGGATGCTGATGATGAGGATGATGATGCTGATGATGATAATGCCGACGAGGATGAAAAGGAGGAGGATGAGGACCAGGAGGGGGATGCGGAGGAAGGGAGAGAAGGCTGGACGATGATGATGACGATGCTGATGGTGATGCTGATGATGATGCTGATGCTGCTGATGATGATTGTACTGCCGCTGCTGCAGATGACGACGGCGACGATGATGGCAACGACCACTACGACGATGATGATGACGCCGACGACTACGAGAATGCTGATGATGATGAGGATGATGATGATGACGATGATGATGATTCTGATCATAATGATGATGATGACGAGGAGGAGGAGACGGCGAATGAGGAGGGGGACGAGGAGGAGGAGCGAGGAAGATAATGCTGATGATGATGACGATGACGATGAGGATGGTGCTAGTGATGATGATGATGATGAGGATGATGGTGATGATCGTGATCATGATCATGAGCTTGCTGGTTCTGATCATGATGATGGTGATGCGGATGATGACGACGATGGCAATGATGATAAGGGTGATGATGATGTTGGTGGTGATGGCTGACGATGGGTGTGATGATGATGCCGTCATAGCTGATGAGCTGGATTCGGATGATGATGATGGTGGTGGTGATGATGATGACGATGCTGATGATGATTCGGATGATGATGACTGTGATGATGGTGATCATGGTGATGATGATGCTGATGATGGTGACGATTTTGTTTCTGATAACGACGACGATGATGATGCTCATGATGATGGTGCTGTTGCCGCTGCTCATGGTGATAACGACGATTCGTACCATGACGCCCTTGATGAGGCTGGTAGTGTTTTTGGCCGGGATGGTGATGGTGATGGTGATGGCCTGCATGATGATGAGGCTGATACGGATTAGGATGAAAATCATGATGATGATGGTGAGGATGATGGTGATGATGGTGATGGTAATGATTCGGGTGATGATGATGATTACGATCATGATGATCATGCTGATGTCTATGCTGCTCGTGATGATGCTGGTTATGATGGTGATGATGATGACGATGATGACTATGCTGATGCTGATGCTGATGCTGATGATGATAATGATAATGATAGTGATGATGACGATGGTGATGATGACAATGATGACGATGGCGATTCTGCTTATGATGATGATGATGATGATGATGATGATGACGATGCTGCTGATGATGCTGATGATGGTGATGCTGACGAGGTTGATGATGGTGATGATGATGCTGCTATTGTTGAGGGTGATGCTGATGATTTTGATGATGACGGTGATGCTGAATCTGATGATGATGCTGAGGGTGATGATGCTGCTGGTACGGATGATGGTGATGATGCTCAGGATGACGATGCTGGTGATGATGAGTATGGTGATTATGATGCTGATGGCGATGATGATGATGATGATGATGATGATGATGATGATGATGATGATGATGATGATACTGATACTGATACTGAAACTGATGATGCTGAAGAAGAGAACGGGGATGCTGTTACTGGTGATGATGATGATCGTGATGCTGATGATGATGAGGTGAATGATGACGATGACAAGGACGAGTACGACGATGATGCTGATGATGATGATGCTGCTGATGCTGTTGATGCTGCCGATGCTGCTGCTGATGCTGCTGCTGATGATGGTCATGAGGATGATGACTCTGATTATGATTTTG
>CAUYUJ010018648.1:12500-20000 GCA_963575745.1 Prorocentrum cordatum
GCTGCCAAAAGGATCCAAAGACGGCCCAAGAGGCGCCCGAGACGGCCCAAAACGGGCACACCAAGAGGGACCCAAGATGGGGAACTCTAACTGACATCGGGAGCCCTTCTACCCCAGAGTGTTTCCGAGGCCCCCAACAGGCCCCCAAGAGGCCCCCAAGAGGCCCCCCAAGAGGCCCACAAGAGGCCCCCAAGAGGCCCCCAAGAGGCCCCCAAGAGGCCCCCAGGAGGCCCCAAAGGGAGCCCAACAAGGCCCCCAAGAGCCTTCAAAACTGTCTCCAAGACGCTCTGAGGAGGCTCTCGGACCCTCTCTCCGAAAAGGTACTTGCGATCCCGCCACGAAGCCTTCGGAAGTGCGGATGGTCCACCCAGGAGGCACCGGGAGACTCCCAACACGCTCAAAATTTTCGAGGTATGGTCCAAGAACCCCAAGCCTCGCCGACGGGGAGGAGGAGGAGGAGGAGGAGGAGGAGGAGGAGGAGGAGGAGGAGGAGGAACAGGAGGAGGACCAGTGTAAACCCAAGACTCAGCAACGATATTGCACTATCCCCCCCTCAAGTTCCCTCTTCATAGGCCCCTACAACGATTCAGGTTCACTGATGAGGGAAGGGCCCCGTTGGAAGACCATCGTTTGAATATCTGGAACCTCGCCAGAACACCATTCTTGGGACTTCAATGAAGCACCGGGGTTGTGCTGACCTAGTCCTCCTCCTCCTCCTCCTCCTCCTCCTCCTCCACAGCGTGGCTAGCGGCGCATGCCAGCTAATCCCTCCTCTTCCGCCTCCTCATCCCCCTCCCCCTCCTCCTGCGTCTGGCCACACCGAGACGGATCTTCTGACCTTCGGTGGCGGATTCCGCACGCAGCGCATCGTCTAACCTGCCATCACAAAATCAGAGTGAGGAGGCTGAACCGAAAGGTCATTCACTGTCCCTGGGTGCGTGGCTGAAGTGGAATTCCGCGAGGCGGATTCTCGTTGTTGTTGTTGTTGTTGTTGTTGTTGTTGTTGTTGTTGTTGTTGTTGTTGTTGTTGTTGTTGTTGTTGTTGTTGTTGAACATTATTTATTCTAAAGAATAATTATTGTTGGGCCCCCTGGTGCGCGCCCCCCCTGCGCCGCCTAGGCCGCAGCTACATTTTCATCATTTTCGTGAGGAAGCCTCAGAAAAGAGGGTGTGTACAGGATCCGGTTGTTTTGTTGTAATCCGCTTTCCCTTGCAAAAAACAATAGAAAATGACATTTCTTGTTCTAATATAATCAAATTTCAAGAATCCCTTGCAAAAAATAAGGTAAAGTGGACATTCGCGCGCGCAAGACGAAATCCTTCCAAAACCTTAGTGTTCGCAGCGATTTTAACATAAAAACATCAAAAAACCAATGGTTTTTCAAAAAAAAATTGTCAAAATCTCATCCCGCGCGCTCTTGCGGATTCGTAGGAAACCCAACACTTTTTAAACATTTCTGTCAAACGGGCTTTTGCGAGCAACTTTTTCGAACTTCTGCGACAACGGTTGCGCACCTGCCAGGGCCATCATCCCTGTCAAATAATACCATGCGGGACACATTCGTTTTTTCTTCGCGCGCGCACGCCGTCGTCGTCGGCCGCGGGGCCTTGAATAGTAGCCACGGTCGTCCGCATGCCACGAAGTGAAGTGTCCGAACGTCATAGGGCGGGAAGCTGGGTGTGGGTGGTGGCGAAGAGTCGTTTGGAAATTTGGTAGAGCTTGAACCGGCCCCCCCACAAAGTGGGGGTATTGCCCGCCTCCTATGAAAACCCTGGCACTGGTGAGAACGGAGTGTCCCCAGTCTTAAATGATTGTTGTTGTTGTTGTTGTTGTTGTTGTTGTGTTTGTTGTTTGTTGTTTGTTGTTTGTTGTTTGTTGTTTGTTGTTTGTTGTTTGTTGTTGTCGTCGTCCCACCCGCGACCCGCCCCGCGACCCCCCCGAGACCCACCCAGCGACCCACCCGCGACCCACCCGCGACCCACCCCGCGACCCACCCGCGACCCACCCCACGACCCACCCGCGACCCACCCCGCGACCCACCCGCGACCCACCCGCGACACACCCGCGACCCACCCGCGACCCACCCGCGACCCACCCCGCGACCCACCCCGCGACCCACCCCGCGACCCACCCCGCGACCCACCCGCGACCCACCCACCGCGACCCCCCCGCGCACCCACCCCGCGACCCACCCGCGACCCACCCGCGACCCACCCGCGACCCACCCGCGACCCACCCGCGACCCGCCGCGACCCACCCGCGACCCACCCCGCGACCCACCCAAAATTTTTCGGCGCCTGCGGCGGGCTTCTTTTGCATTCGTTCCAGGTGGAGAACCTGCGACCCGCCCGCGACCCAAACCGCGTTCAATGTACAAATAAAAATTTTCGGCGCCTGCGGCGGGCTGTTTTTGAATTCCTTCCAGGTGGAGGTGGAGAGCCCGCGACCCACCCGCGACCCAGACTACGTTCACTGAACAAGCCAAAACTTCGGCGCTTGCAGCGGGGTTCTTTTGCATTCGTGGAGAACTTGCGACCAAAACCGCGTTCAGTGTACAAATCAAAATTTTCGGCGCTTGCGGCGGGTTGTTTTTGAATTCCTTCCTGGTGGAGGTGGAGAGCCCGCGACCCACCCGCGACCCAAACTACGTTCATTGAACAAGCCAAGAACGGAGGAGGCGGACGACGACGACGACGGCGATGAGGACGAGGACGCGGACGAGGAAGAGGAGGAGGAGGAGGAGGAGGAATAAGGAGGAGGAGGAGGAGGAGGAGGAGGAGGAGGGCGCCATCGACATGGAAGGTGAGGGCCACGAGGTCCGCGGACTCGACGCCCGCGTCGCCCGCGCCAGCCCCCTCACTCTTATCCGCAATTGCGGGGTGCTACGTGCATGTCGTCCTACTGATCCTGGACATCCTCCTCCTTTTCCTCCGCCTCCTCCCCCCCTTCCCCTCTTCCTCTTCCTTCCTCCCGTTTGGTGTCTGAGTCGAGCCTTCGCCCTGCTGGTCTGGCCGCAGCCCCCGCGCGAGGAGCTGTCGACGGCTGCGGAGTGGGAGAACAGCTGGGGCTTCCTGTCGGGGCCCAAGGGTCAGGAGGCGAAGGCGCGCGGCCGCCACCAACGCCACCGACGCCGCCGCCGCCGCCGCCGCCGCCGCCGCCGTCGTCGTCGTCGTCGTCGTCGTCGTCGTCGTCGTCGTCGTCGTCGTCGTCGTCGTCGTCGTCGTCGTCGTCGTCGTCGTCGTCGCGTCGTCGTCGTCGTCGCCGTCGCCGTCGCCGTCGCCGTCGCCGTCGCCGTCTCCGCCGTAGTCGTCGCCGCCGCCGCCGTCGCCGTCGCCGCCGCCGTCGCCGTCGCCGTCGCCGTTGTCGCCGTCGCCGTCGCCGTCGCCGTCGTGGTCGCCGTCGCCGTCGCCGTCGCCGTCGCCGTCGCCGTCGCCGTCGCCGTCGCCGTCGTCGGCCTCGGCGCGTCGCCGTCGCCGTCGCCGTCGTGGTCGTCGTCGCCGTCGCCGTCGCCGTCGCCGTCGTCGTCGTTGTCGTCGGCGTCGTGGTCGTCGGCGTCGCGGTCGTGGTCGTCATCGCCGCCGCCGCCGCCTGCGTCGTCGTCGGCGTCGTCGTTGGCGTCGCCGTTGGCGTCGTCGTAGTCGTCGTCGTCGTCGTCGTCGTTGTCGTTGTCGCCGTCGCCGTCGTCGTCGTTGCCGTCGTCGCCGCCGTCGCCGTCGCCGTCGCCGTCACCGTTGTTGTCGTCGTCGTCGTCGTCGTCGCCGTCGTCGTCGTCGTCGTCGTCGCCGTTGCCGTCGTCGTCGTTGTCGCCGTCGCCGTCGCCGTCGCCGTCGCCGTCGCCGCCGCCGCCGCCGCCCCTCTGCCGGCTTCGTCGTCGGCGTCGCCGTCGGCCTCGGCCTCGACGTCGGTGTCGTCGTCACCGTCGGCGACCTCGTCGACGGTGGGGGAGAAGCAGGAGCAGGAGGAGGAGGAGGAGGAGGAGGAACAGGAGGAGGAGGAGGAGGAGGATGATCAGGAGGAGGAGTAGTAGGAGGAGGAGAAAGGGGAGGAGGAGGAGGAGGAATACCACTAATACGAATATTAATACTACCAATGATAATGAGAATAATATGACGAACTCAAGTAAGACTGATAAGACTACTAATGCGACTAGTAATAAGAGTAATACACATACTACTACACATATGACTGAACATACTAATAATACGAATCATACTGCTAAGGGTAAGTGTAACTCGAAGGAATAAATTTAGAAGGGTTAGAATGTAAAGCATCAGAGTAACAATACTCATAATCTGTTAGACGGCTTAAACCAAGGATTCCGAGGAATCAAGCATGCTTGGAATCGGCAACTCAGCAAGCAAGCAAGCGTGCAAACAAGCGTGCAAGCAAGCAAGTAAGCAAGCAAGCGCGCAAGCAAGCAAACAAGCAAGCGCGCAAGCACGCAAACAAGCAAGCACGCAAGCAAGCAGGCATAGGCATAGGCGTAGGCATAGGAGTTAGGGGGAGGCATAGGCATAGGCATAGGCATAGCCATAGGAATCGGGGGGCATAGGAATTATGGTTAGTTAGTTTGTTTGTTTGTTAGTTCTTTTTTTGTGTTTGTTCCCTACCTAGGCTCTGCCTAGAAGGGTTCTTACTCGGAGGCTTAAAGGGCCGGGCAGTGGAACGCGCCCCGGGCGGTTCCCCCGGCATCCGCCCCGCGGTTCCCCCAGTGACGTTCCCTTAGCTTCGCGTTGCTTATCTCATCTTAGCTTAGCTTATTTCATCTTACCTTAGCTTAGGTTCATCTTACCTCAGTTTTATCTTAGCTTAGCTTACCTTCATCTTAGCTTCGCTGACCTTTAGCATAGCAGAGCACAGCATAGCATAGCATAGCGTAGCATAGCATAGCGCAGCATCGCATATCATAGCATGGGTGTAATTCCCTACCTAGGCTCTGCTTAGAGGGTTAGCTTAGCTTAGCTTAGCTTAGTTCCCTACCTAGGCTCTGCCTAGAAGGGTTCATACTCTGTTTGCTTAAAGGGCGGGGCAGTGGGGCACGCCCCGGGCGGTTCCCCCGGCATCCGCCCCGCGGTTCCCCCAGTGACGTTCCCTTAGCTTCGCGTTGCTTATCTCATCATAGCTTAGCTTATTTCATCTTACCTTAGCTTAGCTTCATCTTACCTCAGTTTTATCTTAGCTTAGCTTACTTTCATCTTAGCTTCGCTGAGCTTTAGCATAGCATAGCACAGCATAGCATAGCATAGCGTAGCACAGCACAGCGCAGCACAGCATATCATAGCAAAGCCCAGCATAGCACAGCATAGCGCAGCATAGCATAGCATAGCACAGCATAGCGCAGCATAGCACAGCATAGCATAGCATAGCCTAGCATAGCATAGCATAGCATAGCATAGCGTAGCATAGCATAGCATAGCATAACATAGTGCAGCTTAGCATATCATAGCATAGCATAGCTTAGCATAACACAGCGCAGCATGACATATAATAGCATAGCATAGCACAGTATAGCATAGCATAGCGTAGCACAGCACAGCGCAGCACAGCATAGCATAGCAAAGACCAGCATAGCACAGCATAGCGCAGCATAGCATAGCATAGCATAGCACAACATAGCGCAGCATAGCATAGCATAGCATAGCATAACATAGCGTCGCATAGCATAGCATAGCATAACATATTGCAGCTTAGCATAGCATATCATAGCATAGCTTAGCATAGCACAGCGCAGCATGACATATAATAACATACCATATCATATCATATCATAGCATATCATAGCATAGCATAGCGCAGCATGGCAGAACATAGCATAGCATAGCGCAACCTAGCATGACATATAGCATAGCACAGAAACTACTGCTACTTTCCTAGGGGCTCCAACTTCTAGGTAGGGTCGCACTGGGGTATTTTTTTCTCCGGTTGTTGCCTTGCAACACTTTAACGTTCCACCCTGCTGGCTCCTTCTCAGGCTGTTACTGAACACGTTTGATTCAGACAGCTTGTCTATCACCAGGCCAGCCTACATGTGCCAGCCTCACCTCCTTCTTGCTTTCGCCCCCTGTCCTCCCGCACCTACTTCTTATTTATTTTTCTGTCGTCTCCTGTCCTGCCCCACTCCCTTTCGGGATCCCTGGCCTACAGGGCGAGGCCCACTTGCATGCACAGCTTACGTGTATCTGTTCCCAGCCAGCTCAGCACCCTTGGCGACAATACGCCACCTCTTTTTTGTCGCACAGTGCACTGCTCCTAGCATCAGCAGACATTGACCCGAGGGACTGCGAGGTGGGGGGGTTCGGTTCGGGCTGGGAGGCACTGGCGGGATGGGGGCATTCTGGCACAGAGGCAATTTCGGTCCTTTGCAAATGGGCGACTGCCCAACTGTGGGCCGCAGTATGCCAGACTTGCTTCCACTAGTACCTACACCGCTAGCTGCTCTGCGATACAAGCGTTCTACTCTGCCGGCCCTTTCTCAGGCAGTTACGGAAGGCATTGATTTCGACAGCTGGTAATACCACCAGGGTAGCCTACCGTGTGCCAGCCTCATTCCAGTCGTACATAGGATCATGCATACGCCTCCTGGCCTCACCAACAGACCTCCCGATGTCGGTGCAAACGCTCACTTTTCAAAAGTCAGTTTCAGCTTACCCTTGCACGGCTGGCAGCACATACCTCAAATCATGAGGGGTGTCTGGTCCTATTTTCATGCTACCAGGTGCTTCGGTGAGGGGGGACTTCTTGCCTAGGTGCATGTGCTGTCACTTCCACCCGGCGGGCCCCTACTCTAAGTGGTCCGCTCGGCCGCATTTCTGTTTGTTACCCCTTTTTGTGCGGCGACCGCAAGGTGTCTATTGTGCCAAATCGGGCTCGTTTTTTGTAGACATTCATGTACGCAACTGGCATCACACCTAATGCTCGTCGAACAAAAAAACGCGAAGGTGGAGGATGATGATTGGGAGGAGGAGGAGGAGGAGGAGGTGGAGGAGGAGGAGGAGAAGGAAGATGGAGGATGAGGAGGAGGGGTGCTGCTGCTGCTGATGATGGGGACGTTGGTGATAATGATGCTGATGCGGATGCTGGTGCTGATGGTGATGATGGTTGTGATGATGATGACGATCATAAGGCTTATGATGGTGATGATGCTCATGATGATGCTGATGATGATGGTGATGATGAGGGTGACGGCGATGACGATGAAGATGGCGACGATGATGCTGAGAATGTCGACGATGATGATTATGGTGATACTGATGCTGCTGCTGATGATGATGATGGCGATGACGGCGACGATGCTGATGATGGCGCTTTTGATGACGAGAGGGTGTTTGGAGATTGTGATTATGTCGATTATGATGCTGCTTATGATGATGCTGCTGCTGATGATGATGATGATGCGGATGGACATGATGGATGTCATGAATGTTGATGATGGTGGTGGTGCTGTTGATGCTGATGCCGCTGCTGCTGATGGTGATTATGGCAGAGACAATCTTGATGAT
>CAUYUJ010018648.1:25000-85000 GCA_963575745.1 Prorocentrum cordatum
ACCGACCTTGCCCAGCGCCGTGGTGTGCCCACTGCTGTGGCTGCAGCGCTCTTGACCAGGCAGCGGGTCAGCTCTTCGGCTGCCCACAGCATGCTGGCGGTCATGAGGGATGTAGTCTCGAGCGAGCGACTGGCGAAGACACGCTGATCGAAAGTCACCAGCTGCCAGGTGCACGCATGGCAGCAACAAGAGGAACTTGCACTCGTCAGTAGCCCGTGAGGAGATACACCTTGCTCGCCATGCAGGGGCGGCTGGATGCTCGCGGGTGGCTGGTACCCTCATGCCGATGGCCTCCAATATGAGGGTCCAGGCGGTGCGCAGTAACCTGTTGCCAGTAGATTTTTCATGGCGCCAGCACCGCAGAGCGGATCTCGTTTGGAAAACAATATGATGGGCCCGGAGTGTCCTGAAGAATTTCGCTCCGGATTTCGAAGGGAAGTTAGTTTTTTTTTCGGGGGGCCAGGAATGAAGACCAAAACAATCCACGTGAAATTCACGTCGTTTTTCGCTCGCCACTTCGGGGCGCTGCATCACGAGAAAGCCCCTGAGGCACGTCTGCAAGGCCGGTGCAGTGTAGTTGTGGCTGGCCGGCGAGGAGCGGCACGACGTAGATTTGTCCGTCGCCGGGGGCGCCCGTCCCGGGGCAGGTGCAAAGTGCAGGTCCTGGCGTGCCGCCGCAGGGGCATGAGCTTTCCAGCCGCCCTGGGACAGACGCCCCCCGACGGCGAGAGCGATTTTGTTCATGCCTCCTCCTCCTCCTCCTCCTCCTCCTCCTCCTCCTCCTCCTCCAGATGAGCTCACGGAGCGCGCTCACGGAGACCGAGCTCTCCGGATTCCCACCGTGGTGCTCGCGACCCCGGGCCGGGCGGGGTCCTGAGGGCGCTCGGCCTCCCGGCGCGCCCGCCTGGCATCCGACCGAGAGCGCGGGGGGCCTGCGCGCGCCCCGGCCGCGCGCGAGGCCCCGAGCAGCTGCAGCCAACATCTTGAACGTTCTCGTTTTCCAGTGAGGATAATTCTTGCCTCACCACCCACCAAAGCACCCCAACCCAACCCGAAGGCCCAAATTTATCCTCGATTTCCAGTGGGGGGGGGTCGGGGAACGTTGAAAAAACACATGGTATCCGTACCCCCCCCAACCCGAAATTCGGGTCAAATTCGGGTCTTCGGGTTGGGTTGGGGTGGTCTGGTAGGTAGTCATTGCCGGCGCTCCGCAGCAGCAGCAGCAGCTTGAAGCGCGTCCGCGCGCGCGAGCCGGGAGACGCCGGGCCTGCCGACGTCTCTGGGCCAGGCTCGCGCGCGAAACTTAGAACCGCGGCGGGGGGGGGGCCCCCCCCCAAGAGAAATGAGCGTCTCGAGGCGGAGTGGATCGCCGCGCGCAGGATCGTTCGCCAGGTCCAGGGACAGCGCGATGATGGGCCTGTCCAGCCGGGTCTCGACGGCACATTGGAGGTCACCCTGGCGGCGCTGACCGCTGAACAAATCCCTGAAGACGCACGGGCCCTTTCCGAGCGAGCGGTGGATGGAGCCCATGATTTGGACGCCCGAAATGGGCACGGAAAGAATGGGTACACTGCCCAACAACAAATGTTGTCCCAAACCATGAGCGGCCGCTGTTGGGCAGGCGGCCCTCTGTCTCAAATGGGCAGAGGCCGCGGCGACAACGACAGCGAGTCCTGTTCAAAATGAACAAGAACTGCTGTTGGGCATTGTACCCATTCCTTCCGTGCCCATGTCGGGCGTCCAAACATGATGGCGATGTCCCTCTCGTCGTCCTCATCGTCGTCGTCGTCCTCGTCCTTGTCGTCCTCGGCGTCGTCGTCCTCGTCGTCCTCGTGGTCGTCCTCGTCGTCCTCGTGGTCGTCCTCGTCGTCGTCGTCGTCGTCGTCGTCGTCGTCGATGTCCTTCTCGTCGTCGTCCTCGTCCGCGTCCTGGTCCGCGCGGATCGGCGGGGGTGCCAGAGCGGCCAGCGGCAGGGCGCCCTCGGGCAGGCTCGGAGGTGGATAGACCTCCTACCCTGACACGTCGGTTAAGGAATTGGCCGTTTTCGGTTCGCGAGAGGGCGTCGCGGCCGTTCTTTTCTGCGGGTCCAGGGCCGTCGGTTTCGGTCCCAGGCCGTTTTTCACTAAGGGGAGGTTTACTAAAGGGAGGTTTGTCCGCCGCCGATTCTCAGAAGCTGGCAGCTGGTTGCAAAGGCAGAGTTTGCCCTGTGGCTGAGCTCCTTGCGGTGCAGGCGATCCTCGCCCTCAGGCTGGGCGACCTGCTCGCTGTCCAGCCGCGGAAGGTTAGGTCGGACAACCGCAGCGCAGGCCTGGCGACGCTGGAGGCGAGCAATAAGGCGTCCCCGAGCGTTCAGATTTCTGCCGCAAGCTGAGCGTCGCCCTCGAACAGCCCAAGTAGGTATGTGCGTAGGCTCCCCGTGGTAGTTCGTCACGTGGATTCGCCGAGCACCCTTTGTAGCCAGGGCCTTGCCACATTCCTGACACTCGAACTTGCGGATCCTTCGCTGGGCCAATGTCCGATGCGTGGTTGGAGAAGCCGGCCGCTGCTGTGCGTCAGTAGAAGACGCGGCGCCAGTGTAGTACCTGGATGATGCCAGTCAGCATTCCAGGCCTTGCAGCGCGCCCAAGCCTTCTTGAGGTCCAGCCTGGTGCGACGGCGGTCGGTCCTGGCACGGCGAATCCATTCGAGAATCTCAGGCTCGGGCTCGGTGTCGAGTCGGTATCATGTGCAGCTGTAGAGCCGCGACGCATCCTTGATGGTGAGAGCAGGCCAGCCCTGTGCAAGATGGAGCAGCTCGTCCAGGATGGTGAAGAGCTGCGCTGGCCCGTCGCCGAGGACGGCGGTGTGCAGCTTGCGCGCCTTCTGTGCGCAGTGAGGTCGGCCAGCGGCGGCCAGTATGCGTGGTGAGGTGCGTCGGCATCGGTGCAGTGCGCGGCCGATTTCGTTGTGTCTCATGCCCAGGGTGGCTCGGTGCGCGCCAACGCAAGAGGCGTTGGTGCTGCCACTTTGCCCCATGGGAGTCGTGCCCCACGTGTGCGTGTGGTAGGTCAGCTTGGTGATCGCCAGCGCGTCGATGTACTTGAGCGTGAGCGGCTTCGCAACCTCACGGGCTGCACTGCTGGCTGAGCGGAGTGGGGCCGTGGCAATAGTCTTCTGGCACTGGCGGTGACGTATCTCTGGGCTAGAGGCTGCGTCGCGACTGCACATTGCACCCAGGTGCTCAGCGGACATCACACATTGCACAGTGAGGTCCCAACCTGGCACCTGGAAGGTAGGGTTAAGATCGCCGTAGCAGGCGGCCTTAGCCAACCTGCATTCATCGCCGTAAGCGTCCACGATGCACTCGGTCTGATCACGCATGTTGTGAGGGGTGAAGCCGAACCTGCGCTTGCTGCCATTTATAACCGCGACCGTGTCCCACAGGTGGCGGAGGATGCTCCCGTTGTTGTGGCGCAAGGTGGGGAAGGTGCAGTCGTCGGCGTAAGTAGAGTCTGTGATGTAGTCGGCCCTGCAGGTCTGCGTATTGAAGGCGCAGCTGCCTTTCCAGTCAGAGGTGTGAGTGATGACGTCGAATGAGGAGGAGGGTCACCTCCAGGGACTGACGTGGTGTGTGAGCCTCTCCTGTGGCCACAGGCCCCTCCTCGGCTCTCGACCTCCCCCCTTGGCCCCCGGTCTCCCTCCCGCCTCCTCCTGCTCCCTCCTCGGCCCTCGATCTCCCTCGACCTCCTCCGACCTCCCTCGATCTCCCCCTCCCGTCGCAGGTCGCGCGGTGGTCGCGTCGTCGTCATCCTCGGAGGCCGCCTCGCGCCCGCGCGCGCTGCCCAGCTGGCGTTCGCCGCCGCTGCCGCCGCCATCGTCGGCGCTCGTCGTCGGCATCGGCGTCGGTGTCGGCATCGCCGTCGTGGTAGTGGTCGCGACCGTTGTCGTCGTCGTCGTCGTCGTCGTCGTCGTCGTCGTCGTCGTCGTCGTCGTCGTCGGCGGTTTCCTATTCCAGTTTTGAATTCTCAGGCCCACGCGGAGTCGTATGATTTTAACGGTTGGGCTTGCTCGATTGCAACCATCGCCGCCACACGGCTAAAACGCAACACTTTCATAGCAACATGCGCAGAAACACAGAGGCGTTAATTCCCCCATGTCTGAATCAGACAGCGTCAGGTTTCTGATTGCGATGTTTTTGGCCTCCGCTGGACATTCTTCACGCGTCGCGTATCCCCACCAGCCCATTCACAAACACTGCCCATGAGAGTTGGCGGTTGACGGGAACAGGGACGAAGAGACACTTGTAGTGCAACACGGGGGGCAATCAGGGTGAACACAGAGATCTCTGGGAGCAAGGGGGGTGGCCTTGGACGGACTCTTCGGGCCATCCTTGGGGCCTGCGTGCGGGCGAGGGGAGGAGGAGGAGGAGGAGGAGGAGGAGGAGGAGGAGGAGGAGGAGGACGAGGAGGAGGAATACGACGACGACGACCATGACGACGAGGAAGAGTAGGAAAAGGAAAAGGCAGACGATGAGGGTAAGGACGAGGACGAGGACGAGGAGGATGAGGAGGATGAGGAGGAGTAGGAGAACCACGAGGATGAGGACAGAGCCCGTCTGATCGCCCCACGGAGCCCTCTTGGGACTCTTTTGGGGGATCTTTGGGACCTCCTGGACCTCTTGGAGCTCTTTTGGGGGGTCCTGGGGCCCTCTTGGGGCCCTCTCGGAGCCCTCTTGCGGGTCCTTTGGGGGCCCTGGAGGGCCTTTTGGGGCCATCTTGGAGGCCATCGGTCAAAAAGGGGGTTACCAGATTTGCCTTGCCCCCCTGGGGCCATCAAACCCGTCACTTGGGCCCTTGGGTCGCTCTTGGGCCGCTCTTTGGTGCTCTTGGGGCCGTCTGGAGGTCCTCTTGGGCCCCTCTTGGGTTTCTCTTAGGCCATCTTGGGGCCACCTTGAGGCCGTCCTGAGGCCTCAAAAGCGCATCGGACGCGAACATGAAAGGAGCAAAACTCATTGATTTCTTATGCCGGATTTTGGTCTCTTGGGGGGTCCTGATGGGGGCCCCGAGGGCATTTGGAACTGTTTAGTGCCCCTCATCGGGCCTCTTGAAGGTATGTCGGCTATCGGAGGTTATCTCTTAGCATCGGAGGCCTTCGTGGAGTCATCTTGGGTCATCTTGGACGCTCTAACCTCTCCGTCCCCCCCCCCCGTCCAGACCCAGGGAGGCGGGGGTGGAGGTAAACCTCACCGACGGGAAGAGGGTTCTGCTGGAAGAAGAAAGACATCGTTTGAACACTTGCGCCCAACGGGCTGGATGGATTCGAAAGCATCGGGAAGCTGTATACAGGCGCTTTTTTTGGCGCGAGCACGCCTTTGTTTCCGAACGGACCTCAGATGCTCCTGCGTCGTCGGAGCCAGAATGAATACGGACGTGGCAATGCAAATGGAGATTGCGCGCGTCTTGGTCAGAGCGGAGCGCTGGCAGATCCTCCCGAATGCCGAGTCCTTCCAGGACCGCGGCGCAAATGTCACGGACTCTGATCTGTGAGAGGCTTAGCTGTCCTGATACGCCCATGTTGAGACGCAACACGTACCGTGTTCAGAACGTCCTCCTCTTCCTCCTCCACTTCCACCTCCCCCTCCCCCTCCTCCTCCTCCTCTTCTTCCTCCTCCTCCTCCTCCTCCTCCTCCTCCTCCTCCTCTCCTCCTCCTCCTCCTCCTCCTCCTCCTCCTCCTCCTCCTCCTCCTCCTCCTCCCTCCTCCTCCTCCTCCTCCTCCCTCCTCCTCCTCCTCCTCCTCCTTCTCTTCCTCTCTTCTCTTCCTCTTCCTCTTCCTCTTCTCTCTCTTCCTCTTCCTCTTCCTCTTCCTCTCCTCTTCCTCTTCTCTTCGTCTTCCTCCTCCTCCTCCTCTTCCTCTTCCTTTTCCTCTTCCTCTTTCTTCCCCTTTCTCTTCCTCTTCCTCTTCTCTTCCCCTTCCTCTTCCTCTTCCTTCCTCTTCCTCTTTCCTTCCCTCTTCCTCTTCCTCTTCCTCTTCCTCTTCCTCTTCCTCTTCCTCCTCCTCCTCCCCTCCTCCTCCTCCTCCTCCCCCTCCTCCTCCTCCTCCTCCTCCTCCTCCTCCTCCTAGTTTCGGCTCGCGAGGTGTGCCCCCTGGGTGCCAGCCAGCGCAGGCGAGGGCCCCCCCCCCCGCGCGCGCCGAGACCAGCGCACGGCACGACGCCGCCTAGGGAGGCGGCCAGCCGTCATCGTGCGCGACTCCGCCGTGCTGCGGGTCGCGCCCTGCTGCACGCCTGGGCGGGCAAGGCCCCGCCCCGCCTCCAGGCCTTGCTGCAGAGCGCGGCAGAGAGGCTCGACGAGCACCACGGCTCCCCCGCGGGTTCGATGGTGCCGAAGCCCGATGGACGACAAGCACGGGTTCTTCTTGGGCCGCGTGAGCCCACGTGGGGCTGCCCCTGCGGGTCGAGTACAAACTGGGCCTGCCGCATCGTCTGCCGCTGCGGCAGGGCGGCCCCTTTCCACGTGGTGCAGCAGGCAAAGAAAGCAGACCAGCAAGCCAGAGATTCGGGCAGCAGTTCACAGGCCACGAAGTCGCCCTCGAAGTCTGTGGGAGGGACGGGGCTTCGGTCCAAAATTGCGCCCTGGGCTCCTGAGGCCAAAGAGATGGCCAAGATGCAGAACCAGCTCAAGCAGCTCATCGCAGAGAACAAGAAGCTCAAGAAGTACAGCGGTAAGGCCTCGGACATGGAGGTCGACGAAGGTGAAGATGGTGACAACGTGGCGGAGTCATCATCGGTCGCCCAGCGCACGGAGCTGCAGGCGAAGATCTCAGAGTACGAGCAGAACATCAAGATGTACAAGGACGATGGCGAGGACGAGCTTGTGCGTGACCTCCAGAAAAAGCTGGAGGCGACCAAGCTGCAAGTCCAGTCGCTGCGCACGCCTGCAATCGCCCACAAGCAATGCACGCAGAAGCTTCAACGGGTTCAGATGCAGATCAGCACGGCGAAGAACGACCTGCAGTCCTTGCAGCAGAAGCTGGAGAAGGCTCAGAGGGAGCTGGATGAGAAAAAAGGTTTTCTTGACAGCAAGGTTGCCGAGAGGCAGATTCTCACGTCGCAGTTGGCGGGGCACGCGGCCAAGCTCAATGGCAATGCTGAGGCTGGCCCGGGGGTGCCCCATGACATCCTGCGGCTCGACCCTGAACTCGGCCAGCTCAAGGCGGACCCCGACCTGCTGCAGTTCTACACCTCGTTCTCGGCCAATCCTTTGTTCGCCGAGATGGAGGAGCTGTGCAGGCAGAACATGGCGGCCAAGCTTGCTCAGGCGAAGTCTCCTGGACCTCCTCATGCTCGTGAGCCTGGTCTTCGCCGCGGCGACGGCGAGCCCCAGGGGGGAGGGAAACATGCTGCAGATGAGCAAGGAGGTCGACATGATAAACGCGAGTCATCGTTTATGTGGGAAAAAAGATGATGTCGAGGAACTCCACCGAGCCATGTACCAGGGCAAGAACGAGAGCGACGTGTCCGTCAGCCCTGAGCAGCTGGCCGAGATGGTCGCCAACATCCAGAACGCGAAGCGCCGCAAGCTTGACAGCGGATGGGGCGGCAAAGACGGGCGGCTCCTAGCAGCGTGAGTGCTGGACGACGGGTGCCATGTGTGACTGGCCTGAGCGCTCGGCGGTGCGACTCGGCGGCTGCCAAGATGCCGAGTGAGGCGCTGGAGTCCGATTTCGTCGAGACGTACAACGCGAATCAAGGGAAGCAGACTCTTGAGAAGAGGCTAAGCTGCGCCAAGTCCCTCATCGTGCTCGCGCAGGAGATAGGGTACCACGACTGGGAGTGCGAGGCCCTCAGCTCCTGGTGTGCCAGCCACAAGTCAGAGCCCCGAATCATCAGGGGTAACTCGGGTCAGGGATAACTCGGGTTCGTTTTTCGGGAACTCAAACCCGAGTTACCCCGGGCCCGAGTTGCCCCGGATATTTCGGGCGTCCAGAGCCCCGAATCATCAGGGATAACTCGGGTCAGGGATAACTCGGGTTCGTTTTTCGGGAACTCAAACCCGAGTTACCCCGGGCCCGAGTTGCCCCGGATAACTCGGGCGTCCAAACAAGTGGAACATCATGGTCGTTCCAGGCTCCCCGACTGCAGGCAAGCTCCCAGCTGCAGGTCTGGCCATCTTTGCACGTGAAGGCATCGGGCTACGGGGACCTACTTACCCTGCGACCAGCCCAGCAGCGAGGAGGTCCACGGTCAACGAGAAATTCTCTTTCGGCAGTGAGCTGGTACCGTTTCGGGCCCAACATGCAGTGGTTGAAGTTCCTGGGTGGCCACCGCTCAACATCTTCAACATCTACCTGCGCACGGGAGAGGGCATGTCCTTGAAGAACGCCAAGATCCTCATGAACGTGGGGCTGGCGATGGCAGGGCAGCAGCACCCATCCATCATAGGTGGGGACTGGAACATGACCGCGGCGGAGGTCGAGGCATTTTCTTTCACGGCTCATGCCCAGGTCTCCCTATTGGTCCCCAAGTCCATCACGTGCAGGACGGCGATGGCCAACTCGGTGATCGACTATTTCGCTCTCACTCCGGGAGCCATGAGGCTAGTAAAGGCCGTCCAAGCGGACATGAAGTGGGCTATCAAACCACATCGTCCAGTGGTCGTGGAGCTTTCTACTATGGGCAACCAGCTGATGTACCTCACCTACGTGGGCGGGGGGAGGATCGCGGCGTCCAAGCAAGTGGGGCCCATGCTGCAGGACGAGCACGACTGGGAGCCCGAGAGAAGCTATGCTGAAGGTGCTGCGGAGATGGCACGGTCTGGCTCGGTGGGCTCTGCCTGGAGGCTGCTGTCTACCGCATGGGCTCGTTTTGCTGCTCAGGCGGCCGTCAGACTCGGACATGTCACAGGCTCCCCGATCCAGGCGCACTCGTACGGAGGTTATTTACGGTCTAAGTGGGTATCGTACATGTATGAAGGATCGGACCCAGAGGGCATCCAGGCTGTAGCAGACGGCTGGAAGTGGTGCGAGGACGCGCTCTCAGCGATCGTGAAGCTACAGGCCAACCAGCAGTCGGGCGATGGCAACACGCTGCAAGATGAGATCCATGGTTTCGTCTCAACTGGCTATGCTGGGCAAGGAGTCAGTCAGCGTCTGGATGATGTAGTTGCTCACGCTCGGCGCGCACTCGCGGCACCGAACACCTCAGCGCAGGACCTCATCAGCATGATCGAGGAGGCGGCAGAGGACAACGGCATGGCGAAGCAATCAGCAGATCGTGACAGCGCTTAGCGGTGGAAGCAATGGTGTGATGGAGCCAGTGAAAATGGAGCTGGAAGGCTACACCGTGTCACGAAGTACCAGGACGTTCAGACACCTACGATTGTTCGCGGTCAACCTGATCAGTTCCAATCTCATCTTCACCGTATATTTGAAGAGGCTGAGAACGTGCACATCCAACTATGGCGATCGACGTCCACGGCGCCACCAGCATGGGTACCTAACAGAAGTAGTCTTCCGAGAGTGACGGCGTCGGCCATACGGCGAGCCTCAGCGAGTTTCTCGGCGCGCACTTCTGGCAGCTTGGATGGCATTCACCCTTCGCACTACCAGCATCTGTTCGATGCGGGCTTAGAGGTCCTCAGCGCGCTGTGGGAAGCCAGCGAGAGGATTGGAATGTGCCCCAAGCAGCTCACGTGGATGGTCATGCCCATGCTACCGAATGGGGCAGGGGGCCATCGCCTCATCATCCTCTACTCGTCAAGTTATCGGGTTTGGCAGCGGGCGAGGCGTTGTGAATTTGATGAATTACAAGACCACGTGGCCAGAAGCTATTGGGGAGCGGCTTCGGGCAGATCGGCAATCGACAGTGCATGGAAGCTGTCGGCGCGGGCTGAAGCATGCGTTTCGAGTCTCAGGCATGCGGCGACCCTCATCGCTGACTACAGCAAGTACTACGAGACGATCGAGTTGGCTCAGGTTCGCGACAAGTTATGCCGCCTGGGTGCGAAGGATGGTCACATCACATTGATATTCAACCAATGGCAGAGCCCACGGATCATCCGAGCACGTGCTCGCCATGGGTTGCGGCCACAGGGTGCGTCATATGGTCTCCCTGCAGGAGATGGTTATGCAGAAGTAGTCATCAAGGCTCGCGCCGTTGAGGAGTACGACGCCTACATCGCGCTGCACTAGTGCACATTCTTCTCGTCCTACATCGACGATACTGGTGTCGGCGTGGAAGGAGACACCAAAGAAGAGGTGGTCCAAAAGGCGATCCGTGCAGGCCGTGGCTTTCGGGAAGTGGCGCGCAAACTGCAGGCGACCATCAACGACAAGTTTGCAATCGTGAGTAGCTCTGGCGACATCAGCAAGCATATTGCAGAGGGCCTCAAAGTGCAGCAACAGTCGGTCAAGCCAGCAGTTTCATTTCTGGGCGCCGGCTTCTCTGGAGGAAAGAGGCGCGGAGCAGGGGGTGCACGTGGCAAGTGCAAAGCGAGGGCCCGTCGTCATAACCAGAGGCTCCGCAAACTTGGCAAATTTCGGAAGGCGATGCCGACGAAGGCGGCGGAGCGCATATCGCGCATGTACAGGGCGGGGGCTAAGCCTGCGCTCACCTTTGGAGTTGAGATCAATGGCAAGAGTGACAGTGAGCTCGTCAAGTTCCGCAAGACCTGCCAGAGCCAGCGGAAACCTTACAATGGAGGAGTGTCGGCATCGGCAAAGCTGGTGCTCCTAGGAGACCCAGCGGCTCACGAGGCGCTGGCTCCTGCCCTCCAGTGGTGTCGCATGTGCTGAATCGCCAGCGATTGCTCCCAGGTCGCCACCGTTGGCTTCAGCGAGCTTATCCAGTGGTGGGACAATGCGGTTGCGGCACTAGGGATACTTACACAGTGGAGTCAAATTAGAGGGCCACTACAACGAGCAGCCCTTTGTGTCCAAAGGGCAGGATGGGAAGTCATCAACGGGACACAATGGAGGAATCAGCGCGGGGACATCGTGGACATCACCCAGACCACGCCAGTAATGCTCGAGACCCTGCTGGCCCAGGGCCTTCAACGACAGCATGAACTAGCTCTGCGCGCGAGATGGTACCAGGACCCCTCGCTGCGAGTCTCTTTCGACCTAGTGGCACCCTACATCATGATGAAGAGTAGGAAGTTCAACGCCCACCAGAAGTTCTGCATCATGAGCTGTGCGTGTGACGGTATCTGGACACGGTCGCGGGCCAGATGCAGAGGCTACATCACTGACGGCAAGTGCAAGTGCGGTGAAGTCGACACGGTGTTGCACCGCCTTGTCGAATGTTAGCTTCCCGAGGTCGCTGCTGCTCGAGCTGTTGCAGAGGTTGAGGAGCATGTCCTACAACGTCTACGTGATGACGGCGAGGACGGGCGACTTGTGACAGGGTGCTTCACCTTTCATGATAGAGAGCTACCGCGAATGGACCTCGGCACTCAAGCCTGTGTGGTTACAGTTGAAGGTGATGAGGTGGAGGATGGACCTGATGGTATGGTACATCATGCGGTGGCGTCGGGCACGGAGGAGATAGAATTTGCCATCGACGGTTCGTGCACCAAGCCTGCGTTACGTGAGTTGCAGCGGGCAGGATGGGCGACGGTGCTGCTCAACCCCCAAGGCACGGATGCATTGCGAGTAATGTACGCGGCGGTGCCAGCGAGCCTGCCGCAGACGTCAGCCATGGCCGAGTACTTCGCCTTCGCCTTCTCGCGTCAGGCGGCCGACCGACCTACCGCGCTACACGCGGACTTCACAGGGGCGATCAAACAGTTCAAGTCGGCCGAGGGGAGGCAGGTCAGGCAGCGGTGCGGCGGCGTCTTCGGCTTTGCCCAGGGCATGCCTGGGCTCGCCCACGTCAAGGAGGTGAGACGCGTCAAGGCTCACAGATCTGGTGAAGACTACGCCAGCCTCGATGCCGAGACCAAGCGTACAACGGATGTCAACGTCGTGGCGGGCCACTACGCGGTCGAAGGAGCTGGAAGGCATGAAGCAACCTCTAGTGAGCTAAGAGAACGACTAGAGCAGCACCAGCTTCTATGTAAGGATAGCACCGAGCTGATCGCGCACAGCATGCCCATCTTCGACCAGGAAGAAGAGCGGTGGCAGAGGAACACCGCGGGTTTCAAGCGCATCAAGAGCATCAGGTAAGAGAACTGGCATGACTGGAAATATACCGACCTTGGTCATCAGTGCGCGTTTTGTCTACGCCTACGGCAGCCAGGGTATGATCAGCTCAACGGGTGCGTTGGGACACCGTCTTTCCTCAAAGAACACTTGGCTAACACACTGGGTCATAGATTGGTGGCAGTCAACCAGAAAGGCGACCTACGCGACATGACATGCAAGGCAACGGTGTTCGTCTGCATCAAGTGCGGGGCATGGGCGCAGCAGAGGAGGACTCTCAAGTTGCGCGAGCAGTGCACCTGGCCAACGACCAAGGGCCTCGAAGTGCTCGGCAACCTGAGAAAGGGCATCGGGCCGCACAAGAAGCTGGCCAAGCACATTGACGCCAGCATGCCGCTGCAGCATCAAGGCCCACGGCAGCTTAAGCCTGGGAAGGTGGTCACTCGAGTCGCTCGACCTGCCCCTGACGGCCCATCTGATTTTGAGCAGCGTATGGCAAGGCTGCATGAGAGGATCCGTGCCAAGGAAGAGACCAGGAAACATCAGATCGGGGACGCGAACACCATGCTCGGTAACAGCGGCATCATGAAGAGCTTGGAGGGCGTTAGAACGCAAGTCCTGGATGCTGGCGTGCAGCAGCGTCTTGGCTCCGTCGCCGCTGCTGGACGTAGGAGATCCACCAAGACCGCGGCAGGTGACAGCGCACCGTCTGGCATGGGACTACCTCCTCCTGGGCTGGTTGATGACCGTGCTGTTGAGGACTACGCGGGCATGCGAGCGGACCTCAGGGACTGGGCGGCGTTGTGGTTTGAAGATTACACGTGTCTGGCTAGCAACAGTGGGCCGTGGCAGGAGTGGTGTGCCGCATTCGTCACGGAAATGTTCAATCAAGGTGGTAACCATCCGCTACGGCGCCTCCTCTTCACGCTGTTTCCTGGTAGAACACTGCAGCAGATCATTGATGAAATTTGTGTGAACGCATGGCGACACACGGTCGCACGGCGTGATGCTTTCATTCAGCGACTGCGGCAAGTACCACAGGAAGAGCGGGCCCCTCTGGAGCTCCAACATATGCAGGCACTGGCGCAAGTGCGGGATATGTTCAGGCGGCTTCTTGGATATCGCGCCCCAGACCGACCTCGGCCACCGCCGCCGCGGAAGCCAGCACCTCAGGATGAGAATGGCCAGGACGAGGACCGAACAGCATTTCTTCAGCAGCGTATCGGATGGCTTGCAGCAGATGGGCAGGCGAAGGTTGGGTCCAAGACCAACGGCCCAGCCTGTCCCCCGTCTGAGGCTGAGGAGGCGGCTGATGAAGCCTCGAGAGTGCTCGGGGAGACGCCCTCCGCCACTCCTGTGCGCTTGCGCAAGCCATGGAAGGCAACGGTGGCGAGCAGTTCGGCGACCGCGACGTCAGCGACTTCGGCTGAGAGATCGCGACCGCGGTGTAGGATTGTTGGCAAGACTACGGTGAGAGTTCCCCCTGCCAGGCGAGGGGGTAGGCCTGAGGAGGTGATGGCCATCGAGGCGGCTCGGCCCCCTGCCAGGCGAGGGGGTAGGCCTGAGGACGAGATGGAGATCGACACGGTGGAATCCCCTGCGAGGCGAGGGGGTAGGCCTCACGCGAACGAGCTGGATGGCGAGGACACCGCCCCTGCCTGGCGAGGGGGCAGGCGTGAAGAATGGTTAGCTATCGAGATGGATCGGTCCCCTGCCAGGCGAGGGGTTAGGCCTGAGGAAGTGATGAAGGCCGACGCGATGGTTACCCCTGCGAGGCGAGGGGGTAGGCCTCATAACAATGAGCGGGACGGCGCGATCCCCACCCCTGCCAGGCGAGGGGTTCGGCCTGTGTATCATGATAGCATGGTGGAGGCTCCTGAGGGGCCCAGAGGGCATGGAACACAGCGAGTGGTATCCTCGGGGGGCCTCACCAGTGCAGGAGTTGAAGGGGCAGTTTGCCCGAATTCCCCTGCTGGGCGAGTGGTTAGGCCCATGGGGACCAGCCTCGATGACGCCGAAGAGGACCCCTTCCTCTACATCGACGGCGTTGAGCTGGTCTGATGTGTCGAAGTGCAGCTGAGTTCGAGAACTCGCGGGGCTGCTGCACGACATGATCGCCGACCTGCTGGTCTACGCGGTCGTTTTCGAGCCGAAGTGCGACTTCGGCTACCTCGTCTCCCTCATCTTCTGAGAGGGAGCGCTGCTGCCGTCTGGCGGCGGCGACGGAGCGCGGCCGCGGCGCCACGGCGGCAGCGCTCGGCTCCTGGAGCAGACCCGCGCTTCCGCGGCCCCTCCTCCTCCTCCTCCTCCTCCTCCTCCTCCTCCTCCTCCTCCCCTCCTCCTCCTCCTCCTCCTCCTCCTCCTCCTCCTCCTCCCTCCCCCTCCCCCTCCCCCTCCTCCCTCCTCCCTCCTCCCTCCTCCCTCCTCCTCCCCCTCCTCCTCCTCCTCCTCCTCCTCCCCTCCTTCCTCTCTCCTCTCCTCCTCCTCCTCCTCCTCCTTCTTTTCTCGTCCTCTCGCCTCCTCCTCCTCCTCCGCCTCCTCCTCCTCCTCCTCCTTCTCTTTCTCTTCCTCTCGTCCTCCTCCTCCTCCTCCTCCTCGCCTCCTCCTCCTCCTCCTCCTTCTCCTCCCCCTCCCCCTCCCGCTCCTCCTCCTCTCCTCCTCCTCCTCCTCCTCCTCCTCCTCCTCCTCCTCCTCCTCCTCCACGACCGGCCCTTTTGGGCCGCGGGGAAGCACCGGTCGGCGACCGACGTAGCCTGGAGGCAGGCTATGCGTGCTGAGACGAGTACTTCTTCGGGCAAGCAGGCTGGGTCTCTATTCTGGGACATGCTCAAGTACTATGAGCAGATCCCCCTCGCCCTCTTGGAGGTGCGGGGTCGCCGGCTTAATTTTAATCCTGTCGTGCTCTCGGTCTGCATCGCGGGTTACCGTTCGGCCCGGTATATGGTGCTGTGCGGTGTCGCGTCTGCCGCCCAGCATGCGGAGTTCGGTGTCGTGGCGGGGTGTTCTGTCGCGACGGTCCTGATCAAAGTCTTCGGACTTGAGGCCTTTGATTCCGTTCCGATCGCTCCCAACTCCACGATGGACATTTATATCGATGATTCTGGTTTGAACGCTGTCGGCACGGCGGACGAGATTGTTTCCAGCCTGCGCGAGTCATCGGAGGCTCTTCGCTTTGCCATCACGGCCATGATGTGGGCGCAGATTTCCATGGACAAGGTGGCTTTCGTGGCCTCCTCCAAAAGTATTTCTTCCCGCTTGGAGGGGGAGTTCGGGGCCCTTGTGGCCCCCACCGCGAAACCGCGGCCAACCTTGGGATCGATCACACCGCTGGGACCTCACGTCGTGTTCGTGGCCGGAACGCTAAGGCGAAGGCCCGCATGTCTGCAGCCGCGAGGCGTACCAAGAGGTTGGTGCGTCAGCGGGGAGTTTTAGGTCGTCGCACTGCTTAGGTGTTCATCGCTGGGCCCTTGGCGGGGCTGCAGTACGGCTCCGAGGTCCACGGGATGTCCGACAGCGAGCTTCTTGCAGTTCGTCGCATGGCAGCATCTACTATGAGACCGTCGTGTGGAGGTCGCAGCCTCACGATTTTAACTCGCTTGGAGAACGATCCGGCTTGGTACGGCTCCGTGGCGCCGATTGTCAGGTACTCGGGAGAGCTGTGGCTATTGCAGACTCACGCGACTGTGTGGGGGCCTACTTGGGCTCAGCTCCGCGAGTCTTGGAGGGCCACTTGGGCAGCTCCTCTTAGATCTTGGCGTACGGTTGAAAGGCCCATGGGAGCTGTGTACATGTCCCTCAAGAGGCTCGCCTGGACTATGACCGATCCTTTCACTTGCTTCGACGAGAACGGTATATGCGTGCTTCTCCTCCTCACTCCCCCTGCCCTTTTAAAGCGATTTTTAAAAGGCACGGTTTTGGGGGCCCTCGAAATCGAAACCAGTTCCAAATACGGTGACGGCGAGCGTTTGTGTTTCGATTTGGTGACCAGGGCCTTAGGCTCCTTACGTTTTTCGCCCAAGCAGAAGGGCGCCATTCGTGCTCTCACCTGTCAGGCTCTGTGGCCCCTCAGTAGTGCTGTTCAGAAGGGCTACTTGGTCCCTGGCATATGCCCGCTATGCGGACAGAGTGGAGACACGGTGCTTCACAGAGTATGGTTCTGTCCCGCCTGCGAGGAGCAGCGTGTAGAAATTGTGGGGAACGACTTTCTTGTTCGGGTTCGGGCCGAATTGGAGAGCTCGTCGACCCCAGGATTCAATTTCTTATGCGAGTCGGGTCTGTTCATACACCCCGCCAAAGACGTCCTTGGGCCGTTATCCCACGACGCGGCCATGGAAGCTATCGTGTTTGAGTCTTTCCCAGAGGCCTTCGCCGCTGAGAATTTACCTCCGCCGCCCCATGGGTCGAGGGAGCTTTTGGGGTGGATTTTTCTTAGCCCTTAAATCGTGCAGCGGTTTAGAGGGCAGGACAATTTGAGGAGTAAACGGTGCCACTCCTATCCTTGCCAAATGGCCTGGGGATTCGCAGCAAATTGCACGAGGGTCGGGTCCTCCCGTGTGGGGGTTGCGGACTTGGCTCGCTCTTGTGGGTCTGCTCACACGCCGTGTCCTGCGGGCGGCGGTTGTCGTCCGTCTGTCTGTTTGTCTGTCTGTCGGTCGGTCGGTCCGTCGGGCCCTCTGTCTGTCTGTCTGTCTGTCGTCTGTCTGTCGGGACCTCGTTCTGTGAAGGACCTTTCTAGGAGTGGTTTCGGGGTTGCCAATCTGAGTCCAAACGGAAAATTCCTGGCCAGATTATACGGCCCTCTGGGCATCTTTTACCCTCAGGCTTCGGTCGCTGCCGAATTCGTGGCCCCCGCCAGCGCGGCCAACGTTCGCAGCGGTCCCAGCTCTCTTCATTCGGACTGCCAGGTCGTGGTGAATGAGTTTGCCAAGCCCCAGGTCGACCGTCTTCACCCGAACAGGCCCTACGCGGGGCTGGTAATGCAGACTTTCGCTTTTGCTGGGGGGCATTTTGAAGCGATGCGGAAAGTCAAAGCCCACCTGGACGACGATCCGTCCCTTCCGATGCCAGAGCGTCTTTTGATTTTGGGCAACTGCGAGGCCGACAGGGCCGCCAAGCTAGGTGCTCGGCTTCACCCCCGATTTTCTGACGAGGAGGAAGGACAAATCGACTTCCTCTGCTCTGTGGCCAAAGCCACGCTCAAGCTTGCTGCTGATTTAATGGAGCTGTGGCCGCGCACGAACCTGGACGGTGTAGGGCGTGCGCCTGTGCCTCCTCCTGCGCCTCGGGTTCCGAGGCCTCCGCACCAGTGGAACTGGGTCTGCAAATGTTGGCAGTGTGGAGAGTGTCTCAAGAGCTCTCGCAATACCCTGGACAAACCTCCTTTTCCAGGGCACTGTTCTAACAGGCTGAAGGTTCACCCTGCTGCCCTTCGCGCGCTCGGCCATAAGTGTATTGTGGCTGATTGCAGCGATGGCAGCTTTGTGTGTTTTTGCTAGCGCTGTTTCTTTTATTCCAGCGGTGGACAGCTAAGAGGACTGGGTGACCCATGCCCCCAGCGTCCCCAGGCGCCTGCTACGGTCCTGGCTGACCGCGATAAGAAGTCCTGGTCTGAGGGCAATGCTAGACGCAAGGAAGTTTGGTCCAAGCTCTGCAAAGGCCTCCATCCGAAACGAGCGGGGGTTTATGTAGACTTGGACGGGATAGGGCTCATAGTTGGCTCAGTGGCTGTCGATGTCAAAAAAAAGATCCCCCTCCCCCTCCTCCTCCTCCTCCTCCTCCTCCTCCTCCTCCTCCTCCTCCTCCGCCTCCTCCTCCTCCTCCTCCCCCTCCTGGGCCAGAGAGGCGTCGTTCTCCAGACGCGGCGGCGCGGGGGGCGCGAAGGTTGCCCCGCCTCGCGCGGACCAAGAGAGGGAGAGAGAGGGCCCGAGGGCTGCCCTGGAGGGCCTCCAGAGGGGCCCAAGACGGCCCCCCGGAGTGGCTCCAGGGCGGTACCGAGGGAGTGCCGAGAGGACAGGGTGGTCTCATAGGCCACATCCCCCAAGGCTTAAGAGGATGTCTCCAGAAATACCCCAAGGGGCCCCCGGGAGCGCGAACTTTCGGGTTCCCCCAAAACGCTGACAGCAGCACCCCCAATGTTGCTTCCATCGACCCGTGTTCGATCCAGCGCCCAGATGTAGTTTTATTCTAAGGCATACAACGCCCTGTGATACAATCGTAGGCTCTGGGGTTCGATTCCGCGCTATGCTGTGCCATGCCGTGCCATGCTCTGCAACGCTGTGCAATGGTTCTATGCAGTGATATGCCAGGTAGTTGCATGCGATGTGTTGCTCTTCTATGGTTTGCACTGCCTCTGCCTTGTGTTACATCTAAGTGCGTCGCGTGTGTGCGCCTCTGGCAGGAAGCATGCTCATGACCGCGGTCGCGCTGGGCTCATTCGTGTCACGTGGACCCCCAGAGCTCTCGGCCCCTTTCCAGGGGCCGCCGTGCCGTTGCGTTTTTTGATGGTCCCAGGGGCCCCCGAAGCGACCTGACACCGTTTTTGTTCAGGGGTCCGGCGATGACCCGGCCTTTCAGGCCCGCCCGCTCCCCCCCCTTTCCCCCCCTGGATTGCCTGACCTTGTAGGCTGCGTAGGTCTGAAGGGGGTACCCAGTACTGGTGCGCGCGGGCATACGTGCTGCTGCCGAACGCGAACAGGTTCTGTCATCGGCCAATGCCTCCCCCCCCCCCACTGGATAACCAGGGTTATCGCCGAGCAATGAAAAGTACCTCTTTGCAGCTCGAGGAAGTTGGACTGAAACATCCGAGATCTGGGTGGGCGGGCTCCGGCGGAGCGAGTCCCTCGCGTGCCGCCCGTGCGCGTATAGGGCGCGCCGCGCCGCCCAGATACCCGTGGACAGGCACCGGCAGGGCTTCGAGAACAAGCAGAAGCAGCTCGCCGCCCTGAGGGAGCAGGCCCGCGCCCGGCCGGGGTGCGCGGAGGTGGGGCCTTAGTGGTGGGTGTGCGCGTGTGCAGGGCGGTGAGAGGGGGAGCAGGGCGGGAGGCGGTGTGAGGGCTCACCCCCTCTCTGGGAGAGTAGGGCAGGTGCGGCGGGGGCAGGAGGGCCCGCGCCCATCGCCTTCCTCTCCCGCCCCGCCCCGCACCCCGCCCGCACCGTCTCCTGCCCCTGCCACTCATTTCTCTCTCGTTCACACGCCCGCCTCTCTCGTGGCGTGGGATATAGCCCCCTTGAGGGGAAGCGGATTTGCTATCCAGTCTCATTTTTCTGGGCCCTGGACGGGCATCGTGGTCTTGTGCTCTGAGGTTGTTTTCGCGAAAAAAAAGAAAAAGTTCACACGCCCTCCGCTTGGGCGGGTCGGAGGTCCCACCCTTTCCGTCCCACTCTGTGGCGACCACGCCTCCCCAGGGTGGTGGTGGGGTGTGGCGGGGAGTCTCCCAGCAGCCATGGGGGACCCTCCCCACCTGCCGTGCCTCCGCCCACGGTCCAAAGGAGCGACGCAAGGAAGCGGGGTCGTCTGCGCCGTCATTGGCGCGTACGCTGCCTGCGTAAGGCCGCGCCGCAAGCGCCCTTGTCTCCACTGGCGTGCCGCGCTGGCGGCCCGCGTAAGCCACCTCGCAAGGTCGCGACGTCATCTCGCGTAAGACCCATCGTCCTGGGGGAGCAGGTCCGCGCCCCGCCGGGGTCACGAGCGACAAACGCTTTCCGCTTGGAGCCGGCTGGGGGTCTGAGGTGGCGCAGCACTGGTTCCGGCCAGCAGGCCGTGAAAAACACCCACCACACTGTCTCTCTTTGATCCCGTGATCCCGGGCCCTCCAGGGGTGGACCACTCCCCATACTCCTTCGAGTCATAAAACAAACCGACGGACAGTCCTTCGCTGTTATCAGCCGCGCCCTTACCGGGCCTCGGGACCGCCGAGAAGACGACTCTCAGGATGAAAAGCCGGTCCTGGGGAATGTGTCGAAACCTCCAGGGGTCGACGTTGCGACAAGCTCATGGCGTCGGGGTCTGCGACTCGGGCCCCCCCCCAGGGCCACCAGGGAAGCGGAGATCCTGCTCTGGGGACAGGCGCCGAGTGCACAGAAGGCCCTTCTTCCCAACCCCGGAGATCAGACGTGCTGCTTTTTCTCGCACGGGGCCCTCGCACGTCCCGCCTCTCTCTCCGGGGCCGCTTCTGCCTCTCGCGGCGGCTGCTGCCGGACCCTGGGCCCGGCGACGGCCCCCGGCAGTCGAGCGCGGCGACAGGCCTCGCGCCGTGCTCGTGCCCGCGACGCGAGCACGCCTGCAGACCACCACCCCGGGGCCAGGGGCCGACCCGGGGCCCCCTCGGCCTCGTGCCGCAGGCCCTCCCAGGGTCCACGGCGCGCGGCGGCGTGCAGATCTGCAGCTGCCACCGGCCGGGCCCCAGAGCTCCGGGCGCCCGCGCCCCGGGGGGAGGCGTCGCGCGCGCGTGCTGCCTGGCGGGCCGCCGCGCCGCGCCGCCCGAGGGGTGGCGGCCGGGGGGGAGGGCCCGAGGTCTCGGTTTGGGCTCGTGCCGGCTGGCTCCTCGCCTCGTGATCCCCCAGAAAGGGGGGCTCCAGCTGACGGGGGGTCGTGCCACAGATGTGGGGCAGCTCGTGTTGCAAGTGTATGGCGCCAGAGAACTGGATGGCGTTGTGCTGCAGCCAGTGTGTGTGGCACGCGGAAGTCCAGCAATGCATCTGCGCACCGGAATGTATGGCACACCCCAAATTCAGCCACGCGCAGAGGGGGGTTGGGGGATGGGGGAGGGCTTCTTAGAAGCACCCCTGCTTCTTAGAGGGCGCGGGCCTTATCGATAGATGTAAGGCCGGCGCCTTCTGAGAAGCAGCCTGCTTCTAAGAAGCCCTCCCCCCTCTCCCCCCACCCCCTTGTGCACGCCGCCAACAAATCTTTTTGCAACCCCACAGATCTATTGCACCAGATTCATTGCACCCCCCCCCTTTCAGGAGGGGAAAAAACACACAGACACAATTAATCGGCGACTCCCAGAAAATATGGGAAAATAGGGGAAGTGGGGGGAAGGCAAAAAACCCAAAAATATAGGAAAATATGGGGAATCTTTTTACTTGTGTGTATTTATTTGTGTGTCCCAGTTCCCCCCCCCCCTTGTCGCTGCATCCCCTCTTTGGGTCAACCAGTCCCCTGTGCTCCCGCCCGCCTCGGCTGCCGCGCGCGGCCCCCGCCGACCCTGCGGGCCAGCGTGGCCTCCAGAGCTTTGCGCAAGGGAGAGAGAGAGAGAGAGAGAGAGAGAGAGAGAGCGGGGTGAAGCGCAAGGGTTAAGTCGGGCACGTCCCTCTACAGGAGGAATGTTCAAGAGCAGGCAACAAATGGTCTGGAGACGATTTTTCGTCCTTTTGGGATTCTTTCTCCCAGATCCGCCTCAGAAGGACATGCCCGACCTAAGGCAAGGGTGGCGGGAGGGTTGGCGAGAGAGACCCTGAGATCCCGGCGCTGCATTCTCTCTACGCCCGGGCGAATTTTCGCCAGGCCTCGGCCCGAGGGGCCCACGCAAGAGTCGATCTGGCTGGACGAATGCCACAGGAAGAGCTGGGGCCCAGGGCTCCGGTCTCGATGTTTCGGATGTCTACTGCGACTGTGTCTGTGTCTCTGCTGGGGCCCAGGGCTCCGGTCTCGATGTTTCGAGGGCTCCTAGAGAACCATTGCGACCGCTAGGCTGGAACTGGGGCTCCGGTCTCGATGTCTCGCGATGTCGTGCAGTGGATCGCAGCGCTGGATCTCACGGGGGAGCCCTCGGAGGCGCCCGTGCGGGCCACCGCGCCGCCTCCTTCGGGCATGCGGCAGGGCAGCTCGGAGGCGCGGGCGCGGCGCGTCGGGGGCCGCAGGGGCGGGGGCAGCGGAAGCCCATGCCAAGGAACACCCTGCTCGCCTCCAGGGTGCCCTGGGGTTCCTGGGTTCTGATGGTCTTGCGGTGGGAATCGTGGCGTTCCCACACCGAAAATCAGTACCTCCTGGGGGCTCTCAGGGTTGGGTTTCTGGCAGGAGGTTTCTTGTGGACGGGCCTCCACTGTACAGATGGTCCTCGGGACGCGTGTGTCAGTCCGGTGTGTGCTTGCCCTGCTCCGCTCCGCCGCTCTCAGTGTGAGGGGGCCCGATCGGTCTTGCTCTCTCCCTGCGCGCGCTGGGCTGGATAACTCGGGGGGTCGGCCACTGGGGGTGGCCCTCGACCTCGTCGGAGGAGAACGCGTGCCGATGCCGCCGCGAAGCTTTGAGGGGGCCGAGGGCCAGAGAGCGCCTCCCTCTGCAGGACCACCAGGACACGGGACGTCACGCTCGTCAAACGCCGCGTTGGTTGAGCCGACGAATCTGTACAACACGGCGTGGGGGCGACACGGCGGGGGCGACACCGGCGGGGGCGACGCGGCGGGGGCGACACGCCTGGGGGGGCGACGCCTCGGGGGCCACGCGTGGCCGCGCTGCCGCCCCCCCGCCGGCGCATTGCCCGCAGAGGTGCGGGGTGCTGCGCGTGCCGCGCGGCCCGTGCTGGCCCTCGGTGGCTCGAGCGACAGGGGCTCAGCGCGTGACCCTGCACTGCCATGGGTCGCCGCGCCCGCTTGGCCGACGCTGCCCCCGTCGCGGATGACGACCCCGCCTTCGGCAGGAGTCTCGCCGACAGGCGGGTCGCCTGGAGAGCCTCGTGCCCCATCCGTGCCACGGGCGAGGTTCACCGCAGTGGCACTCCGCGGCCGCCGGCGTCGCATCGAAGGGCTTCGGTGGGCACAGCGTACGGTGGCGCTGCACTCGGCCAGGGTAGTGGGGATGCGCGGTGAGGAGGCAAGGGCCCTGGACCGCCATGTGGACGTCTTCCGTGCGGAGCGCAGCAGGATGCCGAAGGATGCAGAATACCGAAGGGGCAAGGGTGCGAGGGTACCCTTCGAAGGCTGCCCCATCCTCACTATCATGGTTGACCGTAGCGCGCGGTCTGGGGATCCACCGAGGGGAGCAGAAGCCCGCCGCGGGAGCAGCATGGCGGAACTGGTGCAGAGGCGCACTCTGCGGCGCGGACGTGGTGCCCAGGCGGCTGCGGGCGCCTCGGTGCAGACGCAGCGCGGCCACGAGGCACGCGCGCACGCCCGCGCACTCTTGCCGGGGGGCCGTCGCCCGGCCGCGGGACCCTCAAAACACCACCGGGGGGGATGGCACGCTGGGCACTGCGCACGGCACAGGCCAGGACGTCGCACGTCTGGGGATCTGTGTGCGGGTCCCTCCGTCTCCTCCGGCTCCTCTTTTCAAAGGCCAGCAACATATGTACACGTACGCGGTTAGCTTCCCCTGGAGGGCGTTTGGACGAGGACGTTGGTGCATTCAAGATCGCGGAGGGCGTACATGTACATATGTCGTTGCTCGCTCATCTTTTCCTCCCCCCCCCCGGCCGTCGGACGCAGCCTCGGCGAGGAGTCGGAGGAGAGGGCGTCGCGCCGGGCCCCGCGGGCCAGCGGAGGAGAGGGCGGCGGAGGGGTCGGGGCCGGAGCCCGGGGGAGGCTCCGCGCGAGGCGGGGGGCCTGGCCCGGCCCAGAGGTGCCCGCGCAGCGGTACAAGGGCCCGCAGACGACGGCGATGAAGATAGGCGCGCGGGGGGATCGGCAGGCGCGCTGTGCGGTGGGGCTGCTGGCCAAGTCGGTGGCGTCGTCGACGTCGTCGTCGTCGTCGTCGTCGCCGTCGTCGTCGTCGTCGTCGCCGTGGTAGGCCGTCTCCCGCACCGTCTCCTCCAGCCTCCGGGCTGCGTCCTCTGTCCTCCGTCTTCCGCCCTCCCCTTCCTCCTCCTCTAGGTACGTGAACTCCTCCTGCCTCCTCCCTCTCCTCCTCCGTCTCCTCCTCCTCCTCGTCCTCGTCGTCCTCCTCCTCCTCCCTCTGCTCCTCGTCCTCCTCCTGCGTGTCGGTAGCCATTTTGGCTCATGCCGCTCATCAGCGAGCGACAGCCCGATTGCTCAATCTTGGTCGAAATGGTTCCCCCCCGCTTGGTGCAACAGGTCTGGCTCGCGATTGAGATCATGGTACGGGCGGACGCCGTCTGTGGCGTCCGGAAGCGCTCGCGTGCTGCTCTACTGCCCACAAAGCAGCGATCGTGAGCGTGGAGGCGGCGCTCATGTGCATCACCACCGAGCGGGACGACCTCCAGATTCGGTTGGACCACCTCCTCAAGGCCACGTTCTTGGCCCTGGATCTGCCTGAGGAGGTTGCCGATCGTGTGGTTGCTCTCGTCGTTCCTCGTGGTTCCGTTCAGCTTCCTGTTGCTCGTCAAGCCGGTGGTGGTGATGAGTTTCAGTGGAATGTCGGGGCGGACGTGTTTCTTGTTGCTGCTTGCTTCTGCAAGGGGAGGCAGCCGCTGTGGTTTATTTACGAACGTGCCACGACTGCCGCGGATGATGTTGTTCACCACTTGCCTCTGTTACTGTCATTGTTTCGCGCGAGCAGGCCAGATCCGCTGAAGAGGATCACGTGGTGCCCGACGTCGTCACGTCCTTGGGCTCGTGCCCCTCGGGCCTCCCAGCGGTTTCTGGAGCAGGTCGGCTGTTTCAGTCTCCCACTTGT
Source organism: Prorocentrum cordatum (assembly GCA_963575745.1). NCBI lineage: Eukaryota > Dinophyceae > Prorocentrales > Prorocentraceae > Prorocentrum > Prorocentrum cordatum. The sequence goes on from CAUYUJ010018648.1 coordinate 49,687, forward strand.
GGGGAGGCCCGCCCTGTGGACGGCTCTGGGAGCTGCCTTCCTGCTGCGGCTGCCCGTCTTCCTGCTGGACACAGTGCTGATCCAGGCGGTCGTGCTCGGAGCGGTGTCGTGGTCACTGTTGGTGCAGTGGATGTGGCCAGGTGGCCTGCGTCGTCTGGGTCATGACGCTGATGTCGGCGTGCTGGAGGTTGCCATTCAGTTTCGCCGCGATTCAGGTTTTATCCTCAGGGGGAGTACTGGGAGCTTGTTGCCATGCCTGCTACAGATACTGCTGGCTTCCCATGGTCGTGCAGTGGCGTCCTCTCGCTGGAATGCGCGAAGCTCATCGGCGACCAGCGGCTCACTTGCCTCCATTGCTCCCTGCTGATGGATGGCTTGGATGAGTACACCCGAGTCGCTGTTATGCTGCTCGCCGTGTGCCTTGGTGCTCTGCGGGACGTGCGCGCCTGAAGCTTGGCGGAGGTGGGCGATGGCCGCGAGAGGGGGACACGCTGGGCGCGGTGGCCTGCTGTCGTGTCCTGGCACGCCATCTTCTACGTGGTTCTCTTCATCGTCGTCGTTCCCTGGGTGGTACACGCCTGCTACGTGCCCCGAGGAGGACAAACCTGGTCTGTGACGTTCGGCGCGGCGTGGGCGGCGTCGCTGGGAGCCCCCTCATCTTCGTGCTGCCCTTCGCCCCGTTCGGCTGGGCACTCGTTCTCCTCGATGTCCTGCTTGTGCCCGTGGAGCCCTCCGTCCTCGTCCTCACGGCAGGTGCGCTCAGGCCTCAGGGGGTTCCCCCCCAGAGTGTGCGTTGGTGCTGCCCCGTTGATGTCAAACACAATCCTCCTCCTCCTCCTCCTCCTCCTCTCCTCCCTGTCCTCCTCCTCTTTGATCCAATCGCTGTTGTACGGCATCTTGTGCGGGCGCTCTTTGAGGACCCCCAAGATGGCCCAATGATCGAAGCCATTGAGGACCTTTTTTTTAACACTTCTGTCCTGAAGTAGGCGTTTCGTCCGACTCGTCCTCAAACAATGCCTTCGGGCGGGTCTTCGAAAACATCAGATTCTGATGAAGATGCCAATGATTGGGTTGATGATCGTGATCATGATGATTATGCTGGTGCTGATGCTGATGGTGATGCCGTTGTTGATGCCGAAGCCGGAGCATGCGCTACTGCTGTTGGTGATGATTGTGAAGTTGATGTTGCAGGTTTTGATGATGATGCTGTTGTCGATGATGCTGCTGATGATGGTGATGATGGTGATGATGATGATGATGATGTGCTGGTGGTGTCGGTGATGGTGAAGGTGCCGATGGCGATGACAAGGATGCTGCACGTGAGGGCGACACGGAGGAAACAGGAAGAGTGCAGAAGAGTGCGGAGGAGAACCAGGTGCAGGCCTGCGAACTTTCGGGGAGCGCGTCCATAGGTACCACCTGTGGACCTTCGGAGAGCTCGCCCACACTACAGCTGATCGTGATGAGGCTGCACGTTCCTTCACAGCTCTTCGTTTTTTTTTTGGGGGGGGGGGGCCGATGACGGGCCCCAGGCCGGAGTTTGCCAGAGGTGCCCTTGGCCCACAGTGTCCCCGGCTTCTCGATCTATTCCGAAGCCCCTGGGGCCTTCTGGGCCTCGTGAGGAGTGCTCTCGACTCCGTTGGGGCCGCCCTGGAAATCCCGGGGACGTCTCGGGCCAGGGGGGCACCTCCAGCAGCACCCGACCGGGGGCCGAAGCCGAGGAGACACGCGGGCATCGAAGACGATCCGTATCGTCGGAGTGCTGGCGCGGTGCCCCTGCACGCCGTGGGGCGCCTGGCCGGGGCCCCGGGCGCCCCCAGGAGAGCCAGGACAGCCGGCCTCTCCGAGGCGGCCGCCCCGCCAGGCGGCCCGTCTCGGGCCCTGCCGGGCGCGCAGGTCGGACAGGGGCGGGGCGCCTTGGCTTGTCCACGGGCCCGCCAACAAACATGTGCTGAGAACCTTTCAGGAGGGAAAAAAACACACAGACACAATTAATTTGCGATTCCCAGAAAATATGGGAAAATATAGGAAGTGGGGGGGAAGACAAAAACACAGAAAATATGGGAAAATATGGGGAATCATTTTATTTGTGTGTATTTATTTGTGTGTCCCAGTTTCCCTTCAACCTTGTTCACCACCCACCAATACACCCCAACCCAACCCGAATACCTCAATTTGCCTTCCATTTCCAGTGGGGGGGGGGTCGGGGAACGCTGAAAAAACACATGGTATCCGTACCCCCCCTAACCCGAAATTCGGGTCAAATTCGGGTCTTCGGGTTGGGTTGGGGTGGTCTGGTAGGTAGTCACTTGTGTGGCTTGCGCGACATGTTCTCAGGACAGTTCTGGCCGAGGCCGTCCTGTTTCAATCCATCGCGGCGTTCTGTTCTGAGAACGTTGCTCGTACTATAGGAACATATGTTGTTCTGAGAGCTTTTCGTGGTAGGCCCCAGGAATGCCGGCACGGTCGGTCTCTGCTTAGAAAGAGGACGATCCGCAACGCGACGAGGCCCATGCAGATAGCCCGCATGCGCAAGCACTGTGAACAGGTTGTGGCGTCGGAGGTTTGGGTTCTGAGGGCCCCTGCAGGCGTCGTCCCTCTCGAGGTTTTGGAAGGAGTTCGACATGCGCGCGCGGCAGACGCGCGAGGGTGGCCCGCATTGTAGTATTTGACACGGATCGTACCACCCCAGCATGCGCGCAAAGGGCGTCCGAACGATTTCGACATGCGTTCGCGCGAAGCCCGTTTGGTAGCATTTGGGGAAAGTGCTGAAACAAAACAATGGTTCTCTGGAAAATTCGCGTGAGCGCGCATTTTTTTTGAAAGCCCGTGTTGCGAAACCCGATGTTTTTGTCTATACATACATAATATATATATATATATATGTATATATTGTTTTTATGTGTTCTTGGACACTCCATTTTCAAATATTTCCGAAACCGGAAGTTCCCGAAAGATTTTTGCATGCGCGCGCGGCGACGCGTGCGTGCGCACTTCGTCCCATTGTTCGTAGGGGGCTCTTGAAAACTTGCGAGTTTTGATCGACGAGTGCGCGCGCGTTGTATTTTGTGCAGAGGATGGCGGGGGGACCGATACCGGCCTGGTTGGGATAGCATGAATACAAAGGTCGGATGGACATTGGGTGAGGATCCTATGTGTGTTTACATCGGATGGTGAGTGTTTAATCCCGGGGTGGTGGTAGAACCCAGTTCTTTTTGTAGGAAAAATGATTGGTGCGCAAATGTATTGCTGGATTTTCGCGTGCAGTACGTTGGTATACAATGCAGTCGGATTCTCTGGCGGCCCAGTAATTTTGCAATACTATAACCCCACATATAGTGCACCACCCCCTTTCAGTTGGACCTCTCGGGTCAAATAAACAGAAGTGCCCCCGTCCCGAAAGGTGCCCCAAGCTTCCTGGTCCACTCTGGAGCCCCCAGGGCCTTTTTGGGGGCCCCGTGCGGGGTGCTTGGGAGGCCTTGTTGGTGGCCTCCTTGGAAATCCTGGGGACACTTTGGGCCAGGGACGCCTATGGCCTATGGCAACACCCGGCCCGTGGGGATCACCAGCGACCACGGATGCCCCTCGAGACTGGAGCGGCTCCCATGGCGGCAGTCGGGGCTCAAGAGACGGGGGCCACTGCAAACGGGGGTCAGTCAGAGCGTTGGAGCTTGCATGATCCTGCAGGGCCAGGGGCGCATTTACCTGGGCTTGGGGGCAGGATCCTGCAGGATCTTGCAGGATCCTGCAACGCCCGATTGACCCTGATTTGGATTGACCGGGGTCAGTATGTCCCCGAGCAGGCACTAGTCGCCCACGTTCCTGGGGGTTCTGAGAGCTGCCGCCCAGCGGGCGTTCCCCTCAAGATGCACGGTCGAGCCCAGTGGTGCCTCGAGGCGTCCGGCAGGCCAGCTGCCCTCAGACCTCCGACGGGGTGTTTTTTGTTCCATCCGCGGTGTCTTGCATTGATTTCGGCCTCTGGGGCCCACTCTCGGGCCCCGTGACCATCAAGAATTGATCTGGGACGAGACATCGGCGTCACCCCAACATACTAATACTATGTGTGTCGCCCTCCCAGGGGCGACGCGCGCACCGAGAAATCTTATAGTGCATGCGTCGTGGCGGGCGCTTTCTGGCCACACCGGTCGGGAAATGATATACTGCAAGATGGGCATACCATTGTTCGGGTCGGACGCGCGCCTCCAAGGAGAACATGTAGTACTAGTATGTCTCTGTGCGTCCCACGAAAGTGGCCCCAGGGAAGGGGTCGGGAGTTTCGGGGCCGTGAGTTGTAAGCACCACGTCGTCGGATGTCTGGGCGCACGGGGTGCGTTCATTGCAGGAGGGGCCTCGGCTTCGGCGCGTCTCGCCTTCGGCGGGCGCAGGCGGAAGGTCGGCGGAAGGCTCCAGGCCTTTAGACGGGGTCGGAGTGGATGGGGTCGGCGATACAGCTCGATGTGGAGCGTCATTTTCTCTACGCCGGCGTCGCTGATGCACCACCGACGTCGCCGATGCATCGTCGATGCATCGGCGATGCGGCGCGATCCTCCGACCCTATCTATTCGGACCCTACCTGGGAGGCCTCTAAAGGCGGCGGAAGCAACCGCGAGAAGTCCACATGTTTGGAGTCAGGGCTGCTGGAACCTGCCGTGTAGCTGATCTGCCGCAACCCGTTGGCGAACACCCCTCTCGCCCCTTCGATTCGCCAGGACGGCAGGAGCCTGCCGCTGTCGGCCCGCACAGCTGGCACAGCGAGTCCGCCGGGAGCTGCCTGCCTGGCGCGCCTTGGGGCTGGGGCGAGGCTGGCGGAAGCCGATCGACTTCGAGCCGAGCAAGTACGGCATTAAGAGGACGTCGCCTTGGATGAGCGAGGAGAAAGAAGGAGTAGGAGGAGGAGGAGGAGGAGGGAGAGCAGGACGAGGCGGGGCAGGATGAGGAGGAGAAGGGGGAAGGGGGATGAGCATGATGAGGATGATGATGACGATGATAATGCTGATGATGATGACGCTGCTGCCGCTGCTGATGCTGATGATGCTGACGATGAGGAAGATGAGGATGAGGATGATGATAATGATGACGATGACGATGACGATAACCATGATGTTGATAATGATGGTGATGATGGTGATGATGATGTCGATGCTGACGATGAAGTTGACGCCGACGATGACAGTGATCATGAAGCTGATGATGATGATGTTGACGATGATCAGGTTGATGATGATGTTGATAATCGTGATGATTCTGATGATGAAGCTGATGATGAAGCTGATGATGATGGTGATGATGCTGATGCTGATTAGTGTGATGGTGATGGTGGTTCTGATATTTGTTTTGGTTATGCTGCTGATTTAGCTGATGCTGATTTTGTTGCTGATGGTGATGGTGATGGCGATGATGACAATGACAATGACATTGACGACTATGATGATCATGATGCTGATGAGGATGACGATGATGATGATGCTGCTGATGATGATTCTGACGCTGCTGCTGATGATGATGCTAACGATGATATTGTGATTGTTTTTGCATTTGATGATGGTGCTGCTGATGCCGCTCATGATGTTGATGAGGATGAGGATGATGATGAGGATGACCATGAGGATGAGGATGAGGATGATGATGCTGATGCTGATGCTGATGATGATGACGATGATGATGATGCTGATGCTGCTGATGATGATGCTGCTGATGATGCTGATGATGATGATGATTCTGATGATGATGCTGATGATGATGATGATGATGATGATGATGATGATGATGCTGATGCTGCTGCTGATGATGATGATGATGATGATGATGATGATGACGAGGAGGAGGAGGAGGAGGAGGAGGAGGAGGAGAAGGAGGAGGAGGACGCGACGAGGAACGATGGAGGAGCAGTCAACGGGGTGCTGATATAAGGGGTGTGTCAGGGAGACACCAGGCCGCCAGAAGACCTGCATCCTCCGTGCCACGGTGAGTTCTTGAGAGAGAGAGAGAGAGAGAGAGAATGAGTTAGTGAGTGAGTGAGAGTGAATGAGACAGAGAGAGAGAGAGAGAGAGAGAGAGAAAAAGAAAGAGAGATAGAGAGAGGAACATACAACTTCACCGATGTTGTCGCTCTTAGTCAAGCGCCGTGGGCTCATACGGCAATCATCGAGACAGTGGGCCCCCTCCTCTTCTGTGTCTCCCTGGTGATGGCCAGCCAGACTCGGCCCGTCAGAGATGGCGCACGCATGCCTGCAGAATTCCGACACGTCGTGTTGCAAGGCAGTGTCTTCCGTTGCCGCACAGGGCAGACGAGCGAGGCTCCCCGGGGAGGGCCAGTATCGTTAGGACACGCGCCACACCTTCTGCCTCGGCCAGGAGTGCCTGTGTACAAGTCCTGGGGCCGGGTGCTGGGCGCTCACTCCTCCGGGCAGAGACAGGACGTGAAGGTGTGAGAAGGGATGAAGGATTGAAGAGGAGGAGGAGGAGGAGGAGGAAGAGGAATAATAATAATAAGAATAAGGCTAATACTAAGAATAAGAATATTAATACTAAGAAGACGAATGCTAATAACACTAAGAATACTAATAATAATAAGCATAATAAGAATAATCATAATACTACGAATAATGATGATAAGAATAATAATAATCATAATACTAATACTAATACTTACAATAATAATAATACACGGTAGCAAGAATAATAATAATACGACTAATAATACTAATAAGAATAATAATAAGAAGACTATGAAGAATACCAATACTAATAGTAATAAGAAGGAGAAGAATGATGATAATAATTATAAGAATAAGAATATTAATGACGATAGCAATAAGACGAATAATGAAAATAATGATAATAATACTATTATTATTACTTGTAATACTACTAATAATAATTATAATATTAACAATAATAACAATAGTAGTAGTCATAGTAATCATAACACTAATAATAATAGTAGTAGTAATAATAATACTGATAATAATAATAATAGTAATAATAATAATCATAATAAGAAGAAGAATAAGAATAATAATAAGAATAATAATAAGAAGAAGAAGAATAAGAATAATAATCATAATAAGAATAATAATAATAATAATAATAATAATAATAATAATAATCATATTAATAATAACAGGAGGAGGAGGTGGAGGAGGAGGAGGAGGAAAAGGAGGGGAAGGACGAGTAGAAGGAGGAGGACGAGGAGAAGGAGGAGAAGGAGGAGGAGGAGGAGAAGGATAAGGAGGGGGGCAGTGAAGATTCGAGGTCGCCGCATGGTTTTGGTGCTCGGGTCGTTCTCCGAGGACGTCTCGGTCGAGTGGGGCCTCCGAGGTCCCAAGGCCGTGCGGTGACCGACCGCGCGGCCCAGACACGCGATGTCTCCAGGGCCGAGGCCCGGCGAGGCCCCCCCCAGGAGGCCGAAGCCGGCCAAAAAAGCCTTCCGTCGGCGTGTCTCGTCTGCGACGCGAGCGCGTGGCCGGGTCGGGCTCTCGAGGCCGCCGCGCGGTCCGTCACTGCGCGGTCTTCCCCGACCTCCCCGACGGCCTGATCCCCAAAGATCCCCAAGAGCGCCCCAAGACACCCCGAAAGAGCCCCAGAAGGCCCTGAGAGGACCTCAAGAGAGCCCCAAGATGACCCTAATATGCCCCTAAGAGTCTTACAATCATCTCTAACAACACGACCTCCCCGACGGGTGGGAAGGCTGGGGATCCCGTCGTCTGCTGCGCCGACGCCGACGTGCCTTTGCCGCACACCTGCCGTACTCTGGATGTCACTGCTGGCTTCGAGGTGGCCGAGGAGAGCGCCGCCATCGAGGCTGCGCTCGCCCCCCCCCCCGACCTCGCTGAGAGGCGCCCTGCTGGTCTCGGCGCCCTCGCACGGACCAGAGCCCCTCTCCGCCGCGCCAGGGACCCCGACCTGTGGGGGGAGTGAGGCGCCCGGGCGCGCGCGCGCGCGGGTGCCGCGCAGGTGCCGCGGAGCGTCGGGCTGGGGCAGAGCGGTGGGCGTCGGATCATGTTGTTGGGCCGCCCCTTTGTGCTGTCTAGACCGGAGTGTCCCAGATGGGCCTGGACGACACTACGCGGTTGTTCAGACTCAACGACCCCGCTTCTTTGAAATAGAGAGCGAGAAAGAGAGAGAGAGAGAGGGAGACAGAAGTAGAGAAATGAAACAGATAGAGAGACAGGGAGACAGAGAGGGGGAGAGCGAGAGAGAGAGAGAGAGAGCGAGAGAGAAAGAGCGGAAACGAGAGGAGGAGAAGGAGGCTGGCGTGTACGGAGGAATCTGCCAGAGAGACCTCCAGAGGGTCTCGGCGTTCTGCCACAGTTTTCACAGTGCCATGAGACATTGGGGCGGGTTATGATGGCGATGGCTATCACGACGACGACGATGACGACAATGATGATGCTGCTGCTGCTGCTGATGATGATGATGATTATGCTGATAATACTGACCAGGATGATTCTACAGATGATGAGGAGGAGTATTATTGTTGATGGTGGAGGTGATGGTGATGATGACGAGGCCGATGAGGATGAGGATGAGGATGAGGGTGCTGCTGCTGCTGATGCTGATGCTGGTGCTGATGATGATGATGCTACTACAGACGATTATGATGCTGAAGATGGTGATGATGATGGTGATTCGGATGATGATGCTGATGATGATGATGATGGTCATGTTGCTGACTTGGTGGATGATGATGACGACGATGGTGATGGTGATTGTGGTGGTGATGGTGGTGGTGATGGTGATGGTGATGATGAGGATTAACACGATGATGACGATGATGATGCTGATGATGATGATGATGATGATGAAGATGACAATGATGATGATGATGGGGTGGTTATGATGATTATGATGCTGCTGATGATGCTGATGATGATGACGGCGATGTTGATGAAGATGATTCTGATGCTGATGACGATGACGATGACGATGATGCCGATGATGATGCCTATGATGATGATGGGATGATGCAATGATGAGGATGCTGATTCGGATTATGATTCTGACCAGGATGGTCATGATGATGCTGCTGCTGATGATGATGATGATGCCGATGCTGATGCTGCTGATGATGATGATGCTGATTATGATGCTGATGATGCTGATGATGATGCTGCTGGTGATGATGCTGCTGATGATGATGACGATTCTGATGATGCTGCTGATGATGATGCTGATGCTGATGCTGATGCTGATGATGATGATGATGATGATGATGATGCTGATGCTGATGCTGATGCTGATGCTGATGCTGATGCTGATGCTGGTGATAATGTTGATGATGATGATGATGCTGCTGATGATGATGATGCTGATGCTGATGCTGATGCTGCTGCTGATCATGATGATGATGATGATGATGATGATGATGAATATGATGTTGCTGCTGCTGCTGCTGATGATGATGATGATGATGATGATGATGATGATGATGATGATGATGATGATGATGATGATGACGACGATGGCGGTTGATGATGGTGACGATAATAACGCTGGTGGTGGTGATGTGGTGGTGATGTTGATGCTGGTGATTATGGTGAGGATGGTGATGATGAGGATGGCCACAATGTTGATCATGGGGGTCTTGAGGACTTCTGTTTGGTAGAGATAACTTGGGCCTCCTGGGCCGCCCCCAGGGCCTGCAATACGGCCCACGAGGGGCCGAAGGAGTTCCCAGACGGCTCCTTGAGGCCATCTTATGCCACGCTTCCGAAGCATGCGGTAAGTCCCAGAAATGTCCAGAATTTCAGTCAGTTGGAGCCTGGGGCCCTACAGGAGGGTTGAGAATCTTCAATCCAGAGAACTTGAAGGGACCTGTGGACACTCCACTCAGTGCCTACGGCACGGCGATGCATTTCAATTTATGTTGACTCGGCGCAAGGTAGTTGTTCGTGCGCAATTCGTACCGCGTTCTCACTGTACGTTTCGCGCCATCACGTGCGGAGGGGCCTGATATTCGGTGAGAGGGTCTTGCCTTTCCGAGGTCCAGTCTGCTCTCCGGGCCCCCTGCACGTGCGCTGATCCATCTCGGAGGCTCGGAGGCTTCTTGGCGATGCCCTCGGAGCTCGACGCCCGCGCCGATTCTGCATCGCAGAGCGACCTCCACGGAGACGGCTGCTCTCGGCCCCTCGAGCGCGGAGCTCAGCAGTGTCTATAGCGCAGGGGGGGGGCACGTCGTGCTCGAGAGAGAGAGAGAGAGACAGCGAGAGAGCGCCGCCCTCCGCGTGCCCGGGGGGTCGGGGGCGAGCGACGGGCCGAGCTCTGCATATACCCGGGCTGGGGGCTGCGGCACGCATGGCGCCAATTTGCTGGCGCGCAGGGCGCCGGCTCCTCCGGCCGAGGAGAGCTCTCGGGGCTTCTGCCTCTGCCTTCCACCTCTCTGGTGTCCGCACGGCTCCTCCTCGAGCCCCCCTCGGCCTCCTCGCGGCCCCGACGCCTCCTCCGTGCGGCCTCACGCGGCCTCGCCTCGCCTGCTCGTCGTCCTCTCGGCCTCCCCAGCCCAGATCTCACCTTTCCTCGCGCGTCCTCTCTCTCTCTCGCGTCCCGCCGAGTTCCTTACCTGCTCGTCGTCCTCTCGGCCTCCTCAGCCTAGAGCCTCGCCTTTCCTTACGCGTCCTCCTCCTCGCCGCGTCCCGCCGGGTGCGTCTCACCGCCGCCGCGGCAACACGCTCGCGGCGGCCGCTCTGACGAGGGCCTCCTCGAGAGCTGCCGTGCTGCCTTAGAGAGACCCTTGCTGGGCGACCGGGCTGCCCGCGGCACGCCGACTGGCGCTCCGCCGCCCCTGCGCCCGCTCGCCCAGCTGTCGCCGGATCCCCGCGTGCTGCCTGGGGCAAAACGGGGGCGCCGCGTGCGGAGGGGGAGGATAATCTCATGCTGGTTCCTCCTCCTGTTTCCTCCTGTTTCCTCCTCCTCCTCCTCCTCCTCCTCCTCCTCCTCCTCCTCCTCCTCCTCCTCCTCCTCCTCCCCCTCCCCTCCCCCTCCCCCTCCCTCTCCCCCTCCTTCTCCTCCTCCTCCTCCCCCTCCTTCTCCTCCTCCTCCTCCTCCTCCTCCTCCTCCTCCGACCCAGCGTGCTGCCTGGGGCAGAGCGGGGGCGCCGCGGCGCGCGCGAGGCCCCCGCGGGTGCCCAGAGGCCGCGGGCCCGCACGGAGCCTGGCCTCTGCGGCGCGGCCTCTGCCCACCGCCAGCACACAGCGACACCCGCCGCTTCGGAGTCGTGCCCTGGGATCTCTTGGAGGGGTGGATCTGGATATCTGCCCGCTCGCATGGCTGGCCAGGTATCCATATCCATCGCTCCTCGATTCCCTGGGGTGCGACCCCGCGGCGGTGGACATGGACACATCCCGGCGGCGCGCCCTGGCGCCGTGGAGAGGCACGACGGCCCTGAGATCCTGGCGTTGCCATTCTTTCGAGCCGGGCTTTGTCGCCCGGTTCCAGGCCCCGGCACCCTCACAGATCGATGCGGCTCGGAAAACCACGCGGGAAGACGGGGTCCGTGGCTCCGGCCGTCATTTTTTGCGATGGTGCCACTCTTTCGCACCGTCGGCTCTCAGGGGGCGGCCAGGCTTCTCTGAGTCTCGAGCCTTGGATGCTGCTGGGCCCAACCCTCCCCTCCCGCGTCGTTGAAAAATCACGGCGGAAGGCTTTTGGCCATGCAGTCTCGGCATTCAGGGGCCCTCGCCGGGCCCCGGGGACCGGCAGACGTCGACCCAGGAGGACGCACCGGTCCTGGGGAGTGTTTCGAACATTTGTGGAGGTCGGCGTTGTGAGCCACATCGTGGCGTCGGGGGTCCGCGGGGTATTCCTGGTCGGTGGCGGCAGCTCTCGGGATGCCCCGTGGCCGCGGCCAGCTTCGCTCGAGGTCTTGGTGGGAGCGCGCAAAGTATGTGGCAGGGCCAGGGTCGGCTTCGGGGCCCACGCATGTCGACTGCACGTAAGAAGAGTGACCCTTCGCCGGAGTGACCTTTGGTGCTGGCCCTTGTGGAATGAGCACGACCTCGCGTCGGCACCCGCATCGCGTCATTGCGCTCGCACTTGAGCGCGCCAAGTTTGGGCCCACCCCTTGCAATCGACAGCAACGCATACGCGTCGAACCCTACAGCTTGCATTGGTTACCCGAGGGGGAGCCGGTCGACCAGACGGCGCGTTTTCGGGCCCAGGACCAGTCCCGAATCCCAGCCCAAATTCCTTCCTTCCCAAACGTTTGGCTTGAATATCCTTGGATATCTTTGGATATCTTGGAATATCTTTGAATATCATTGAATATGTTTTCGAACCAATGGAGATCTTTACTATTATAAGTTACCCAAATATATTCAAACATATTCGGGGCTCTCGGATGGGGCCGGTTTTGGCCATGGCGCCGGGCCTGGTCAGACGTCATCACGATGCAGCCCGGCAGTGCCAGACCTCATCGCGGTGGCCCAAGGCAGCGTCTGCTTTCGCAGGCCCTTCGAAGTGCCATTCGGGGCGCTCGAATTCAATCGGCGGAATTCCGCGGTTGCCTGCTGGCGCAAAAATCATTCGAGTGGCGCCCCGCCGATCGTTGATGCGGCGCGGCAACGCCTGCTTGCGCGATTGCGTTGGGCCCCCACGGGCGCCCCTGAAGCCGCGCACCAAAGGTCACTCTAGCCTAGGGTCACTCCTACGTGTAGTCGAGCATTGAACCAGCGGAAAGTTATGACGGCCAGCTCTTCTGATATTCAAGCTTCTGACGGTAACTCGCTCTGTGCCTCGGGGCCCTCGCACAATGGCCTGCTACGAGGAACCGGTCCCAGGGATGGGGTGCCCTGGGAGCCCGCGACGCGAACAAGGACACGAGAGCCAGAGGCCTGGGACTTGGCGCCCGCGGAGATCAGCGCGAGCCGCGCTCACAGAGCCGTCGGGGGGCAGCAGTCTCCCGGAAGGTCTCCTCCTGGGACGGACGGAGCGCACGGGGGCGCCTCGGGGCGCCGGTCTGGGCCCCGGCGGGCTGCGTGCCGCTCCTGGACGGCAGGGCACTGAGCAAGCTCAAGGATGTACCTCCCCAGAAAAAATAAATGCGACAAGCAAGTCTCCAGTTGGAGACATATCAGTTGTCACACTGATCAGAACAGATACTACACTTGATCATAGCCAAAAGGCCGAGCTGCCTGGCACGAGGCCGCTTCGCGGGTGGGCCGCTCCGCCGGCGGACCGCTCCGCCGGTGGGCCGCCTCTCCCGGCGGGCCGCAGCACTCGGGCCTCGACAGGCGAGCCGGGTGGGCAGGGCCTAGCCGGGCGGGCCGGGCGGACAGGTAGGACCGTCGTCCTCCTCGTCCTCCTCCACCTCCTCCTCCTCCTCCTCCTCCTCCTCGTGCTCCTCGTCCTCCTCCCTCTCCTCCTACTCTTCCTCCTCCTCCTCCTCCTCCTCCTCCTCCTCCTCCTCCTCCTCCTCCTCCTCCTCCTCCCTCTCCTACCTATGGTAGTGGTGGTGGAAAATCGGCGCATCAGAACGGGCGGGTCGGGCGGGTCGGGCGGGCGGGACATCAAAGCAGGCGGGCGGGCCTGCAAGTAGACGACGAGCGGGCGTGCGGACCCTGGCAGGCGGGTCGGGGGGGGGAGGGCCACTGCGGGAGAGTCGGGCGGGCGGGGGGGGAGCTCTGCGACGGGAAGCGGTCTGGGGCGAGGCGGTCCGAGCGGAGCGGCCCGCAGTCGAAGCGGTCCAGAGGCGGAGCGGTGCGGGGGCGAGCGGGTCTGGGGCGAAGAGGTCCGGATGGGGAGCGCTCTGCGGGCGCAGCGGCCTGCGGGCGGAGCGGGGTCTGCCTCCAGTTGCCGTGGAGTCTTGCTTCTGGCCCCACGGTGGTCAGCGTGGGTGCAACTGGCTCGTGCGTGGCAGCGCATGGTAGCAGTGGAAGTGGGTGTTGCCACCAGTCCGTGGTGTAGTGCTACACTGCCCTGGAGAGTACGTTCACATCCGCATGGGGGATACATCGGGTGCATAGCAGGTTGGCGTCGACACATTTTGAGAGGAGCGGCGGTTGCGACGCATATTGCGGTGCAGTGCCAAGCATGCGGGTGTCAAGGAGACGAGGATGTGTTAAGGCGAAAGTGGGTTCCTGCACGTCAACGATTCAGCTAACTGGGCTGCTATTGCGGTTCGGCTTTCGGAACATTATTGTGTTTTGCAGTGGGAGCGTGTATGAAAAAAGGAAGACTCGCAAATCTCAGCACCGTCAAAGGTAAACGTAGCCGTCGACCAACTTCGTTTACAAGAAGTCTCCCGTGCAGGCCCCAATATAATCCATGACCTGGCTCTCACCGCAGTTGTAGCAATCGCTCTTGATACGGATACGATTTCTAGCTGAGTGCGATGATAACGCATGTATGACGTAATGATGTACTACCTGGGCCGTTAGAGACAAACATATGATCGCCCCCCCCACATGATTATACATGTTGGCCCCCATGATCATCGATATGGGCTCAGCATCTTCCTCTTTGTCTTCGTCTTCTTCATCTTCTTCGTTCTCTCTCTGTTTCTCTCTCTCTCTCTTTTCTTCTCGTCTCCTCATCTTCTTCTACTCCTGTCCTCCTGCAGTGCAGGGGCGGCTTTGTCAAAGGATTCGCCTTACGGCGGTCGTGCACATGTATTCCTTGTGTAACGGCATTGCGGGAGGATTTCCTGTTGAAGAGCCTTGCAAACGGTGTGTAATCTGAAGGAAGCCCGGAATTGCACAGATATTGCATGTAGCTTCAAGTTTCTGGTAAGAACATTTGATAAGCACAAAGATATTCCATATATGTTTGAAGGCTTTGGTGAGGAATCAGATGCACAGAGATATTCCATACATTTTAAGGTGTTCTGGAGACGGTCGCCCCTCTTCCTCCTGCTCCCCAAACATCCTTATAGCGCGGCCACATTTGAATATCTCTGTTTTACATGGTTTCCTTACCCCACCCCAGAAACACGTATGGATCACCTTTGCTTTCACATAGTTTCCTCGCCATGACCTTCAAACACATTGGGTTTCTTTATCAAGACCTTGACACGTATATGGGGTATTTGTGTTTTCGGGGCGTGGCCGAGGAGAAGGAGCAGAAGGAGGAGGGGCGCCCGTCCCCAGACATTTATGTATGTGTATATACATATTTACACACGGGATCTCTCTATTTTCACAGGGCGTCTGTCCCAAACCCAGAATCACGTGTATACATAGATCGAATGGAACATCCGTTTTATCGCAGGATTTCCTGGCCAACGCATTCAAACATGTATTCCCTGTATGGCTTTTCAGCAGCAGCCCCATTTGTAAGGCCGCCCATGGCGCGCTCGCTAGACGGTTCCCCTTACTTAGGAGCCTTGAGGGGCCTGCGCCTTTCCTTCTTATTCTCCCTTCTCCCTACCTGTTCCTGCTCCTGCTCCTGCTCGCTCCTGCTCGCTCCTGCTCTCCTCGTCCTCCTCCTCCTCCTCACCCTGCTCCTCCTCCTCCCCCTCCCCCTTACCTTCGAGCAACCTAATCATTGATCCCTCTGTGTTGAATCCTGGGGCGGCAGGCTTTCATCAGTCAATTGGCAGACCTGGACAGCAGAAGATGGGGAAAGAAAGAACAGGAGCATGAAGAGGATGAGGATGACGACGGCAACGTTCGTTCTGTAGTAGCGCTGTAGAAGACGCTGCAGTAGGAGGTGCAATAAGGTTTGCGGTCTAAGCTGTAGTGAGATCTGCGGGAGCTGTATTGCTTGCTGGAACATGGGCTGTAGAAGGAACTCTAGTATGAACTGCACTGAAAACTGTATTACCACGAGTCGCAGGATTCGTGGCAGGAGCCCCCGCAAGAGCTGGTGTAAGAAGTGTAGTGCGGCTGTGAGGGGGCTGTTCTACCGGCTGTATCTGGAGACGAATTATGGCTTCTTTTAGGAACAGAAGTACGGAACTTGTAGTAAGAACTGTAAGGAGGACCGTATTAGTGGCTCTAGTACGAGCTGTAACGAGAGCTGGGCGCTTGGCTGTGTTATTGCAGTGTAGTAGGAGCTGTCTCTGTAGTCGGAGCTGTAAGGAGAGCTACACTACTTGATGTAGAGGTGGTTGTAGCACCGGCTGCGTTCGGATATGTGTGTGTGTATATATATTATATAAAATAGGAGGTGTGGCTTTACCGTTGTAGGAGCTGTTGGGGGACTTGCGTTGGAAGCTGGACTGGTTCCTGTAGTCAGATTTACAGTAGGACCTGTAGTAGGCAGTGTGCACGCAGCTGTCTGAGGAAATGTATGCAGAGCTGCACTGGGACCTGCACTGCTGGCTGCAGTAGGGAGTTTCGTTTTGGTTTCAGTGACGTAGTAGGAGCAGTACTGTGGGCAGTTGTAGAAGATGAGGGCGGGGCTGCAGTAACAGGATCAGGGCAAACTCGATGTGTGAGTTGAGTGGGAGCTATGCTGTTGGTTGCACGAGGACTTGCAGTGGGAGCTGTGGTCAGGGATGTCATAGAGCTGACATAAATGTTGTAGCAGGAACTGTATCACTAGTTGTGGTAGGATCTGTGGTGGGAGTGCTGCGGAAGTTGTGCAACTGGTCGTGTTACGGTTTGCAATAGGAGCTGCACGGTGAGATGCAGTTCAAGCTGTGCCGAATTGGAGAAGGAATTGCCGTAGGAGCTGTCGTGGGAGTTGCATGCTGGTTCTGGTAGGAATTGCTGTGTGAAGTGCAGTGGGGGTTCTATAGCAGTAGTTGTGGTAGGAGCTGCATTGTGAACTGTAGTGGAGGCGGTACTGCTGGCTGTACTATGGGTTGTAGTAGGAGCAGTGTTGTGAGCTGGAAGCTCGACTACTGACTGCAATATGATCCATGGCAGGAGCTGCCAGCAAACAGAGACGAAGCATGCGAGGAACAGGGACGGGGGCGGACGTGACCAATGAGGATGAGAGCACAAGACACGAGCAGAACGGGGGTGGCTACGGAAGAGCGGGAGAAGCAGGACCCACCATCAATACGCACCATGCATGATCATCAGGGGGGGCCACGTCCATGCCGAGTAGTTTACACAACGCGACAAGTACTTGAGTTTACAGGCGGGTCCGATTACCATACTGTAGAGACAGCGGGTGGCAGGCATGCGCTAGACTGGCAAGAGGGCGGGCGGAGAGGGAGGGTACGAGCGGTTCTAGAGATATCCAGGAGACGCCAGTGTGCTCTGAGCTTTTGTACATGTTCTAGGGGGTCCTGGGAAGTTCTACGGGCTTCGGGAGGGGGTGGGGGTGGGGGTGTAAGAGGAGAATGACGCGGACGTGGAGCAGGTGCAGCCTGTGAGGAATATGGATCATGTGGGACATGTGGAGGAGGAAGGGGACGAGGATGAGGAGGAGGCGGAGGAGGAGGAGGAGGAGGAGGAGGAGGAGGAGGAGGGGGAGGAGGGGGAGGAGGAGGAGGAGGAGGAGGAGGAGGAGGAGGAGGAGGAGGAGGATGAGGACGAGGAGGAGAAGGTCAAGGATGCGGACGTGGAGGCCGACGAACAGTGAACGTGGATGAAGAGGAGGGAGGGTCATTTGTGGAGAAGGAGTAGAAGGTGGAGGACATTGGATGTGGATGGGGGAGGAAGGAGGTGAAGAAGGAGGATGAGGAGGAGGATGAGGAATAGCACGTGGAGGCTGATGTGAGCTTTTACGAAGAATGCGCTCGCTGCTAAGGCTGAAGCCACATGGCGGGACCATTTCTTGCTTGAACCGTGCAGCCGCTGGGGCTGTGAGTTTTCGGCACCAATCATGGCACGGAAGATTCGAACGACATTCCAGGACCGCCTTGCTGACTCATCCAAACGTGCGAGTAGGAGTAGGAGGATGAGGAGGAGGAGGAGGATGAGAACGACGAGGGCGAGGAGGAGGAGGACGATGAGGAGGAGGAGGAAGAGGAGCAGGAGGACGAGGACGAGGAAGAGGAATATGAAGAGGAGGAGGATGATGAGGTCGAGGAGTAGGGGGAGAAGGATCATAAAGTGAGTATGACGATGAGGAGGTGCAGGTGGATGATGGGTGATGGTAGTAGGCGGAATATGGGGGGGCGGAAGAGAAGCGGTGAGGAGGAGAATGCCTGGGGGGGGGGCAGAGGAACAGCAGCTGCGCGGAGCACTGCCCAGGCGATTCGCCCTTCGGCTTTCAGGCTTTTGGGCGCCGCACGCGCGCTCGGGGGACCGACCCAGGGAAGCAGGACCACCAACGAGAAGCAGAACAAAGGCGCCGCCGCCGCCGTCGCTGTCGTCGTCGTCGTCGTCGTCGTCGTCGTCGTCTTTGTCGTCTTTGTCGTCGTCGTCGTCGTCTTTGTCGTCGTCGTCTTCGCCGTCGCCGTCGCCGTTGTCGTCGTCGTTGTCGCCATCTGCGTCGCCGTCGTCGTCGGCGTCGTCTTTTCTGCCGTCACCGTCGCCATCGTCGTTGCCGCCGCCGCCGTAGCGGGGAGTAGGACAATGTGACGACGGCGGCGACGACGTCGTCGTCGCCGTCGCAGCCGTCGTCGCGGTCGTCGCCGCCGTCGGCGGGATTGTCGTCGTCGCCGCCGCCGTCGCCGTCGCCGCCGTCGGCGGGGTTGTCGCTGCCGCCGTCGCCATCGCTGCCGCCGTCGCCCTTCTCTTCGCAAAGGGGGGCGGGGCCCGACAGCAGGGAATCTGGGCGTTGGCTTTGGGTCGGGGAGGGCGGGCGGGCTCGCCCTTCAGCGGGCGTGGCTTGGGCGTCGGATGGGCATTGCGGATGAGGACGAGGAAGAGGAGGAGGAGGAGGAGGAGGAGGAGGAGGAGGAGGAGGAGGAGGAGGAGGAGGAATGTTAATAAGACCACTCATAAGAATACGATTAATCACCATACTTTTCCTAACACTAATTTTCATACTAAGAAGGATAAACACGAATAGCAATAATACTGCGACGACAACCAATAGTACTATACTGATAACCATAATACCATAATAATCGTTATATGCGTAATGATGATATTGCGACTAAACAGAATACTACTAAGTTAACTAAGAATGGTAACTCGAACACTGGCAGTACTACTGACTAAGAACACTAATACCCGGAAGCGGGATATTGCCAATGCACATACTAAACACAAGACGAATCATCAAACTACGAATAATACTGCGAAGCGTATTCATACTACAAATACTATTACTGATACTACTATGGGGAATCATAATGCGAATCATACTAATACTATTCGTATTGCGACAAAATAACAATAATAGTATGAACAACACTATGAATAATAAGAAGACGGCAACGAATCATACTAATAACAATAATAATAATCAGAGGAGGACGAAGAGGAGGAGGAGGCGGTGGAGGAGGAGGAAGAGGAGGATGAGGAGGAAGAAGAGGAGGAGGAGGCGGAGGAGGAGGAGGTGGAGGAGGAGGAAGACGAGGAGGAGGAGGAAGACGAGGAGGTGGAGGGGTGAGAGGGGGGATGGCGAGGAGGACGAGGAGGACGAGGAGTAGGCGGAGTAGAGGGAGGAGGAGTTGGAGGATGAGGAGGATGAAGAGCAGGATGAAGGACATGAGGAGGAGGAGGAGGAGGAGGAGGAGGAGGAGGAGGAGGGGGAGGAGGAGGAGGAGTCGGACAACGAGCGGAAGGAGTAGGGGGGAGGAGGTGGGAGAATTGGGGGATAAGGAGGGGGGGGCGATGAGGAGGGAGTGGAGCCTCTTCTCTACGGCACCGGGAGGCCTCCTCCCTCCTTGCTCTCTTGCTCCCTTCCTCCCTCCTCCTTCTCCTTGTCCTCCCTCCTTTCTCCCCTCGCCCTCCTTCTCCTCCCTTTCTCACTTCTTGCCCCTCCCGCTCGATCTCCCCCTTTTCCTCCACCAACTCTCCCCGTCCCTCCTCTCCATCCGCCGCGCTCTTCCGCTTTTTTGTTCCCCCCTTTTTTCCCAATCATTATGTGGTGTTGGGTCCTTGTTTTGAAGAGACAGCGCCCCTCACCTCCTCCCACCCGTCCACTCCTCCCGTCAGCCCCCTCACCTTGGCACACCCCTCACACGTTTCGTGGCTCCATAGAGAGCTCCGACTCCTCCGAAGGCCCAAGTGCTGCCGCCCGCATGCGTCACGCAAGCCCATTTCGGCACACTTACACGTTTCGTGGCCCCATAGGGGGCTCCACCGAAGGCCCCAGTGCCACCGCCCGCATGCGTCACGCACACCCATTTCGGCACACCCCTCACACGTTTCGCGGCACCATAGGGAGCTCCACCGAAGGCCCCAGTGCCACTGCCCGATGCGTCACGCACACCCAATTCGGCACACCCCTCACACGTTTCGTGGCCCCACAGGGAGCTCCACCGACGGCCCCAGTGCCACCGCCCGCATGCGTCATGCACACCCATCCCGGCACACCCCTCACACGATTCGTGGCCCCACAGAGCTCCGCCGAAGGTCCCAGTGCCACCTGCCGCATGCGTCACGCACACCCATTTCGGCACACCCCTCACACGTTTCGTGGCCCCATAGGGAGCTCCACCGAAGGCCCCAGTGCCACCGCCCGCATGCGTCATGCACGCCCATGTCGGCACACCCCTCACACGAAACGTGGCCCCACATGGAGCTCCACCGAAGGCCCCAGTGCCAACACCCGCATGCGTCACGCACACCCATTTCGGCACACCCCCTCACACGTCTGGCCCCACACGGAGCTCCACCGAAGGCCCCAGTGCCACTGCCCGCATGCGTCACGCACACCCATGCCCCAGTTGCAGGGTCCGCATGCAGTTCCACCTCCAGTTCGGCGCACCGCTCACACATTTCGTGGCCCCATAGGGTGCTCAGCCGAAGGCCCCAGTGGCAGGGTCCGCATGCAGTTTCACCCCCAATCCGGTGTATCCTTCATACGTTGCGTGGGCCCACAGCCTGCTCTTAGAATCCCCAGTGGCAGGGTCCGAATGCAGCTCCACCTTCAGTTCTGCACACCCTTCTTTCGTGGCACCATATGGGGGCTCCACCGAAGGCCCCAGTGCCACCGCCCGCATGCGTCACGCACGCCCATGTCGGCACACCCCTCACACGATTCGTGGCCCCATAGGGAGCTCCACCGAAGGCCCCAGTGCCACCGCCCGCATGCGTCACGCGCACCCATTTCGGCACACCCCTCACACGTTTCGTGGCCCCATAGGGAGTTCCACCGAAGGCGCCTGTGGCTGCGTTCGCATGCGCCCACCGCTTCCATTTCGGCACACCCATCACACGTTTCGCGGCACCATAGGGAGCTCCACCGACGGCCCCAATGGCTGCGTTCGCATGCGTCCACCGCACCTATCTCGGCACACCCCTCACAGGTTTCGTGGCCCCATGGGGCATTCCACCGAAGGCCACAGTGGCTGCTTTCGCATGCGCCCACTGGACAAATTTTGGCACCGCACTCACACGTTTCGTTGCCCCATAGGGAGTTCCACCGAAGGCCCCAGTGGCTGCTTTCGCATGCGCCCACCAGACAAATTTTGGCACCGCCCTCACACGTTTCGTGGCTCTATAGGGAGCTCCACCGACTGCGGTGCATACAACGACGGTGCACACAACCGCATATGGATGGGTCGTTCGCCAGGCTAATGGTTTGTTCCCTCTCTCTCTATGTTCTCTATAAATATGTGTACCTTTGATTACTGTATATATATATATATATACACATATGTGCTTGTACAGATGTCACACTGCATGCTATCTTTTGTCCTCTCTCTCGCTCGGTTTTTTTCTCTCTCTCTCTCTCTCTCTCGCTTTTTTTTTTTTTCTCTCTCTCTCTCTCTCTCTCTCTCTCTCGGGGAGGAGGAGGACGAGGAGGAGGAGGATGAGGAGCTGGAGGAGGAGGAGGAGGAGGAGGAAGAGGAGGATCAGGAGGCTGAAGAGGAGGCAGAAGAGGAGGCGGAACGATCGAAGCGGAAGGATGCCACGTCCGTGCGGAGTACGTAACTCCGTACGGAGTGGTCGGTCTCCGTCTGGGCAGGCTCCGCCTGGATTTAGCCTCCTCCTGATCGGGTGCAGAGCCCGTGCGGAGTAAGTCCGTACAGCGTGCTCGGTCTCCGTCTGGGCAGGCTCCGTGTGGACTTGGTCTCTATGGAGGAAAGAGAAGTGCTTGAGGCCGACGGCAGTTCCTGTCCGTTTTGAACAGGGCTCGCTGTCGGCGCCGCCGTATTCGAGACAGAAGGTTGCCTGCCCAGCAGCCCCCGCTGTCGGTTTTCGACAACGTTTGCTGCTGGGCAGTGTACCCAATTTCTCCGTGCCCACATCGGGGGTCCCAAAAGAAGAGGAGTAGGGGTGAGAGAGGACGCATCACGGAGGACGTAGGACGTACGATGTATGCAGATGGGGAGGCAGATGCAGGATGTGAGAGGTTGGAGGTATGCTATACGATGGAGGTCGGAGAGGCATGTCTGATGTAAAAGACAGGAATGAGGTCGGAGGCAGGAGGCAGGCGGCAGAAGGTATGATGGATGCGGTAGGAAGACGAGGAGGATGAATTGGGCACGGATCCGTTTTGCAAGCCCCCCAGGGGAAATGGATTCCAACGCGCCGAAGCTCGCGAAGGCTGCTCTACCGCCCGCCCTTCTTTTCTGAACGGCGGGACGCATTTTTTTGGCCCGAGCGTGTGTGTGTGAATGTGTGTGTGTGTGTTTGTTTGTGTGTGCGCGATGTGTGCACGGGGTACGCGAGGGAAGGGGGGCTGAAGGCAAGCAGACGTCTCCGTTTCTGTCGTGTTGTTCTTCTGGTCCCTGGGAGGGCCAGGACCCCTTCCAGCAGCTGGAGTCCACTGGGAGCCTCGGAACAACGGCGCCAATGCCTCGATTCGGCCGTTTGCGGTGGCTTCAAGAAGGAGGTGGACACCGATGAATGTAGCCGGCTCTGGCAAGCTTAGGTACCCCATCGTTCAATCTCTCATACACCACGTCGTTTGGTCGGCCACGCAGCTGGGACCCAGCTCCTTGTCTGTGGTGTATACTTCGAGGCCCTCCCAACCTCTCTTGGACGGTATGCTAGATTCGTGCCGCTTTGACGCTCAAGGCCGCGTGAGGCCCAGAGTCGGCCAGCATCACACGACATGCGCAATCGGGATGCCGCGACCGTTTATCAAGACGTCTTTCCATCTTTGTTCCGTCAGTCGCCGTGATCTGACGGCTAGAGGGATTTCTCAGTATAGTGCACAGGGTGGGAAGGGATGAGCTGTTCTGGTGCCTACCTGGGTGCTCGCGCGGCCCTTCCCGCTTGGGGCAGTGGCGTTATTTCGCTGCTTGAGCCAGTCTGTAATTGCTACTAAGCCATCGTGCCTGCTGATCTGCTCGTGGCATTCACTGCGCTGTCACCTGCACCTTGTCTCGAGGAGGAGGAGGAGGACAAGTGTAAACCCAAGAGCCATCATCGATGTTGGAATAAACCCTCCCTCCAAGCTCCTTCATAGGCCCCTACAAGGGTTCATTTCCAATGAAGGAACTGCCTCGTTGGAAGACAACCGTTTGAAGACCCTGAAGCATGCCCAAACATCGTTCTCGGGAATCCATCGCCACGGATCAACCTGACTGTCGTGTCTTGACGATCCCGAATCGTGCCAGAACGCCATTCCTGGGATTTCGACACCGCGAATCAACTAACTGTTGCACCCTCCTAATCCTGAACCCTTCAAAAACGCCATTTCTGATACGCTGATCATGGACATCCGCAAATTTAGAACGACGAATGTACTCGGCGCTAAGGCGAGAGCCACATGCTGAAAAGGAACCGCCCTCAATCTGTGAAACCCTTGCGCATTTTTTTGAAACGAATGTGCGCGGCGATAAGGCGAGAGCCACAGTTTGAAAAGGAACCGCCCTCCATCCGTGAACATCTTGCAAATTTTACATGCGAATGAGCGCGGCGCCAAGGCGAGAGCCACAGTTTGAAAAGGAACCGCGCTCAACCCGTGAAACTCTTGCAAATGTTAGATACGAATGGGCGCGGCGCTCAGGCGAGAGCCACATTTTGAAAACCATTTGCCCCCAATCCGTGAAACTCTGGCAATTATTTGAAACGAATGTGCGCAGCGCTAAAGCGAGAGCTACATGCTGAAAACGGGCCGCCTTCAATCTGTGAAGATGTTGTTGTTAAGCTTCAGGGTCATAAATGGTGAGGAAATCTCAGGCGAAACGCCCGGCCCGCTCTAAAAACTTGCCTAGGGGGAGAACTCATTCCCCAATCAGAGCTTGCCTCTGTATGGGCCCTAGCGGATTCATATCGTTAGGTGAAGTGCGGCGCCGATTTCGGCGGCACGCCCGGGTGCCCGGGTGCCTGGTAGTCTTATAGCTTTATAGCCCTATAGCCCTATTGCCCTACAGCCTTATAGCCCTATAACCCTATACCCCTATAACCCTATAGCCCTATGGGCCCATAGCCCTATAGCCTTAACGGCTCTATAACCCTAAATCCCTCTAGCCCTATAGCCCTATAGCCCTCATAGACCTTATAACCCTAAACCCCATGGCCTTATATCCTAATAGCCTACTTGCCCTATAGCCCTCTAGTCCTGTAGCCCCATAGCCCCATAGCCCCTATGTCCCCCTATAGCCCTATAGCCCCATCGCCTTATAGCCCTCCAGCCCTATAGCCCTATAGCCCCATAACCCTATAGCCCCTGAAAGATTATGATGGTTTCTCTCCAGCATCATCCATACGTGAAAGGAATGGAGGAAGGTGCGGAGGAGGAGAAGGAGGAGGAGGAGGAGGAGGAGGAGGAGGAGAATGAGGAGGGGGAGGTGGGGACTAGAGGAGGCGAGGGCGGCACTCGACTCACTGATGCCCCTGCTCGCTCTGCCTCTTCTCCCGCGCCCGCTCCCAGACCGAAGACGAGGGGTCTCGGTCGCAGGCCTCCGTCGAGGCGCGCACGGTGCTGCGCCAGCCCCGCACGGGGGCCGGGGCGACCCCGACCCGCTGGCAGTGCTCCGTCGGGTCCAGGCGGCGCCTCCACGCCCACCCGTCGGCCCAGCGCGGAGCGGCGCGCGCGCGGCTCCAGGTGGAGAAGATCCTGGGCCGCACGGGCTCCCGCGGAGGCGTGATCCAGGCCAGCCCCTCGCCGCTGCGACGACGACCCCGACGACCACGACGACCACGCCGACGGAGGCGGCGACGGAGGCGACGGCGGCGGCGGCGGCGGCGTGACCTCCCGTGGCGTCGGTCCAGCCAAGACCGCGCCCTCGTGCGGCCTGACCTGGTCATCCCCTGCCCCCGCCTCCCGCCCTCCACCTCTCCTCTCGAGGGGCCGATGCGTCTTTGGGCCCACCATGGCATGGGGCGGATGTGCCTTCGTTCTCCCCCTCTCGGACCACTCTTGGAGCCCTGTTGGGTCGTCCTGGGGCTCGTATGAGCCGTCTTCGGGCGTCTTGGAGGCCTCTTGGGCTGTCATGGGGGGATCTGGGCCATCTTGAAGGCCCTGTTCGCCGTCTTGAACCGACGGATGCCTGAAAAGGCAAGAGCTTGAGAATCGTTGAACAACCGCGGGGGAATCAATGCTAGTTCCCTCTTTGGGCCTTCTTGGATGCCCTCTTGGAGCGAGCTTGGGGGCCTCTTGAGCTGCTTGAGGCGATATTGGGCTATCTTGGAACGCTCTTGGGCCGTCTTGAACTCCTCTGAAGCCTTCTTGAGGCCATCTTCGACCATCTTGGAGAGCGCTTGGACCGTCTTGGCACCCTCTTGGGCCAGTTTCAGAAGCGCCCTGCGTTTCCTGGAGCGCCCCCGGGAGCCCCGACGGCCAGGCCCAGAAGAACACACATCTGATCGGGGGCTTCGCGGGACCTTCGCGGGGTAGTTTCCGTCCGGGGACCCCAAGGGCCGCCCCGCTCTTTCGGATTATGATATTTTGTTGCCATCACCAGAGGTTTTAGCACGCCTCTGGGCTCTTGGGCCGGCGAATTCGGAGGCGGGTTGTGTCAGCATGGGTCATCGACTCTCGTTGATCTGGCCCTAATCTCTGAGCCGTGTCGTTGGCCGAACCTAGAATGCGTTCAGTGAATCCTCCAGCTGCTGCGTCTCCTCGTCCTGCTCCTCCTCTCTAGCCGATCCGTGATCTTGCTCCTCCTCCTGCTCGCCCCCTTCTCTTTCCCTACCAGGCAAGCCCCGCATTCCTGACGCTCTGGAGTTTGGTGGGCAGCGGTGCACCGGACAGAACACCTACCCTCCCCCCTCTCCTCCCTTGCCTCCCCCTTACCCCTCTCCGTTCCTCCTCCCTCTCTTCCGCTCTCGCCCCCGTCGTGGCATGCCCTTCCCCTCTCACCCCTCTCCTCCTCCCTCTCTCTCCCGCCTCCTGCCCCCCTTCGCCCCTCCCCCCTCCGCCCCCCCTTTGCCCCGTCCCGACCCCCTTCCCTATCAGGAGGAGCCTACATCCCCCCTCGAAGTCAAACGCAAGTTCTTCCCGCGACGTGGCGGCGCCCCAGGACCTCAACATTTCCATGTTCGCGCCGAAATTGGCGACTGCTGACAAAACTCGGACCCCGTGGGCCGCGTTTCGCGCGCCGACCACCATCAACAACTTGCGTTTGATTTACGGGGGGGTTGCACGGGGAGGGTGGAGGGAGGTCAGGGGGGTGGTGGGGAGGAGTTGCAGGAGAAGGGCCGGGAGGAGGGAGGGGGGCAGGATGCCCCTCTCCGCCCCCCGTCTCCCCTCGGCTTGGCCCCTCCCCGTCCCGCTCCCCCTCCCCTCCCGCTCCTCTTCTGGCAGCCTCCCCTCCCCTCTTCACCCCTCCCTCCCTCCCCTCCCCCTCCCCTCTCCGCCCTCCCCTCTCTCTCTATCTCTCTCTCTCTCTCTTTTTCCCCCCCCCGTTTTTTGTCTTTTTGTTTTGTGTTTGTTTTTTGTTATTTCTCTGTCTGTCTGTCTGTCTGTCTGTCTGTCTGTCTGTCTGTCTGTCTGTCTGTCTGTCTGTCTGTCTGTCTGTCTGTCTGTCTCTCTGTCTCTCTCGTGCATCCCTGTTCCTCATTGGTACCTGCTCTCACTCTGCCACCCGGCCCGGCCGGCCGATCGCACCTCCATCCGGGGGGTCCCACCCCACCTGTCAGAAGCACTTCGCAGTCAGTGTCTCGCGCCTCGGCACGGGCATTCTGTCGCCCATGTTGCAAGATGCGTGGCGCGAAGGGGGGCGCGGCGCGCATCCGGCGTGAGGGGGCGCGGCCGCACACCGCTTCGGCGCCGCGCTCGTTGTCCTAAGACGCGCGGCTGCCGCCCGGGCGCGGCGCACGCTTCCAGGTGCGCACAGCTCTCCGTCGACGCGCGCGCGGACGAGAGGTGCCGCTCTCGCCTTCGGCGCCGCGCACGCTCTCTTGACCAGGAGTGGCGCTCCCGCCACGACGCGGCGCACACTTTTCCAGTCGCCAAGCCCTGGGGTGCCCGGGCGTGTTGTCGCCCTCGCCCAGAGGCCGTGCGCATTCCGCTCGGAAGTGGCGTTCCAGCACGGGTGCGGCGCACGGTTCGTTCGCCCGGGCGGGGCGCGCGCCACTGAGCGTCGGCGCGGCGCAAGAGACGGGGGTCGATGCAAACGGGGGTCAGCCGGAGCGCCCGATCTTGGGGATCCTGCAGGGCCAGGGGTGCACTGACCCGGGCTTGGGCGCAGGGCCCTGCATGATCCTGCAGGATCTTGCAGGATCCTGCAGGGCCCGACTGACCTGGGTTTGGATTGGCCCGGGTCAGCAGGTCCCCGATGCCACCACTGGCTCGTGTGGTGGGAGGGCGGGTGTCGAGTACGCAGTACGCTGAAGGGTGACCCTTCGCCAGAGTGACCTGTGGTGCAGGCCCACAGGGTCGCCCCGCGAGCGCGGCGCGATAACGGCGTCCTGCGCGCTGGTGTCTGGCCCCCCCCCCCGCGGCCCCCAAGAAGCCGTGCACCAAAGGTCGCGCCTACCCAGGGTCCCTCCTGCGCGTAGCCGAGAGTGGGCAGGGCACGCTGACTCGTTCGACCCGGAATACGGTTGGTTCGTGTCGTGTCGACCAACGGCGACCCCGCCCAGCGGCGTTCAACCGTGAACGCCGCGGGCGACCCAGAATCGTTCGGTGTGGAACGATTTGGACGTTTCGGACACGGCCGATCGTTCACGCTTGAGCGATCCCCGCAGTGTCGGAAGCCAGCGCCGAAGTCGGCACGACACGCACCTGACGCAGCAGGTTCAGGAGGGGAAAAAACACACACAGACACAATTATTCGCCGACTCCCAGAAAATATGGGAAAATATGGGAATGGGGCGGGAAGACAACTATCTAGAAACTATGGGAAGATATGGGGAATCTGTTTATTTGTGTGTGTGCATTTATTTGTGTGTCCCAGGGCCCCTTCACAGTCCCCTACGTCCGCGCGGCGCGTTCTTCGTCTTCGCCACGCCCGTCGGACGCGCTGCCGCTCCCGTCCCCGCGCCCTCCCCGCCCCCCCCCCCGCGGGGGGCGCCGCCGAGCCCTCGGGGGCGGGGCCGCGCGTGAGCGCCCTCCGTCGTTTTTTTTGCTGCGAGGCGGGGGCGCGCTCCAGCCCCGATGTCCAGGCGTGGCACACTGGACGCTTACGCTGCGGGAGGAGCTGTGGGACTTGGGCGGGGTCCTCTGCCGAGCTCGACTTGGCCACCTTGACTCTCATCCTCCTTCTCTCCCTCTTCCTCTCTCTCTCTCTATCGCACACACACTCTCTCTCTCTCTCTCGCATTCGCTCTCACTCACTCACTCTCTTCTTGTTCTTCCCTCTAGCTCTCGCTCTCTCTCTCTCTCTCTCTTTGTTCTCTCTCTCCCTCTCCATCTATCTGCCTCTGCATTTTTTTTTTTTTTGTTTTCTCTCTCTCTCTCTCTCTTTTTTTGTTTTCTCTCTCTCTCTCTCTCTTGTGAGATCCCTCTGTGGGACTATGCCTGCGCCCCGCTCCTCCTTCGCGCCGCAGCCCGCTTGCCAACTCCACGCGGATCCGAAGCCGCCCCCCCCCCCCCCAGAAGCGTCGCCCGATCCTTGCGCAGCCCTCGCCTGGCCTGCGGCGGCGGGGATGGCGGCGGGGGCAGCCCAGCTTCTCCTCTTCGGCTCCGTGCAGGCCGCATCGTGCCTGCACGTGGCTTTCGTGCTGCCGCCGCTCAGCCCCGCGGGCGCCATGCTGCCGGTGGCCTGCGAGCTGCTCCAGGCGGGCCACCACGTCTCGCTCCTGGCCGTCGACGGCGCGGCCGCCAGGTACCGGGCCATGCTGCCGAGGGCGGCGGTCATCGGCCTGGGCCCGGACCAGGGCATCAAGCCAGGGCCGGGGCGGGCGGAGGGGCGGGGGGGAGGGGCGGGGGGGCCACCATAGAGTTGCCGCGTGCAGCCGGGTCTGGCCCCGCTGCGGGGCGCGCTCCTCGAGACGTGGCCGCCTGCCAGCGCCGGGGGAAGCCCGGCTGCATGCAGCGGATGCCCTACCCTCCCCTTCTGATCAAGCCCTTCGCGTTCGCCCTGACGGAGCTGTCGGTCTCCACATCGCGCTTCCTCGTCGATGTGCCCTATGAGCTGATGCCGCTGATTCTGAACATGATAGTGGCTGGGTCTGACCTGATCATGGGTCCTCTGGCTGTGGCTGCTCTTCCAAAGTTGGAGGAGCTGAAGCCAGACGTGCTCTGTGTGTTCGCCCTGGCTCCGAGCGGATATGCGCTTGGGGAGGCCCTGAACGTGCCAGCAGTGGGACTTGGCTTTGCCGCACCGTGGATCTTCAGCTCCAGTCTGGACGCTGTCTGGTCATTGCAGCCTACCTTGGGGTCGTATTACAGCCGGGAGGACATTCTCTCGAGCTTTCCGCTGATGGCATGGAACCTCGCCCTCCGGGCACATGGCTTCTTCATGCGTAATACGCTGGGTTTCCTTGCGACGAACGTGTTCCGTTGGAGGTTGGGCGTGCAAAGGCTAGTCTCCTCACTGCACGATCCGCTGGTTGAGAACCCCATGATCGTGCCTTCCTTGCCTGAGCTGGCCGTGGGATATCCGACGTACACGGCCAGCAATGTGATCTGGGCGGGGATGTACGACCACCCAATGCTGGAGGGCAGCTCCCTGATGAAGAGTGCAGACAGGGATGGAATCATGGCCTGGCTGGACCTGCGTGGCTCAAGAGGCGAGGCCGTGCTATACTGTGCGTTTGGCAGCGAGATGGTCTTAGATCTGCAGATGGCCAGTCACTTGGCCTCTGCATTTGGCACGGTCTCTACCCTGTGGGTGCTCAAGAACATACCTGACGGACTTGCATCACCACCGCCGAACGTCTTTCTCACAACGTGGGCGCCTCAAAAGGCTGTTCTGGCTCACCCTGCGGTGAAAGTCTTCTTTAGCCATGGGGGTGGCAATTCTGTCCGTGAGTCTCTGGCAGCAGGCGTACCGCTGATCATAATGCCTGTGTTCGGAGACCAGCCCATGAACGCAATGATTCATGCTGATCTAGGCGTTGCCATCAAGGTCCATAAAAAGCAGTTCGACGCAGCGAGTTTGGCAGGCATGTTCCGCAACGCTTCAGGCGAAGCCTATCAGAGGCGTGCTGCAGAGGTCAGGGTCTTGAACGACAGGCACGCAAGCCTGGGGCGCGCCGTGGAGGTGATCGAAAACGTTGGCGCGGGCCGGTTTCCGATGACTGTTCCACAGGGGTCCCTCTCGCTGGCGCTGATTCCAGTGACACTGTGTCTGCTGACGACATATTTGTGCATTGGGCCCTGCAGGCGCGGATGCCTATCGTGCTTGCGCCGATGCTGCTGCGGCCTCCGACGGAAGGGCACTGCAGGCGAGACAAGGCACGATAAGTTGGAGTAGTGTCCGACCGAGGCGCTGACCGACGCTGTTTTGTAAGCTGGAAGCGTTATTTGATTCAGCCGCGCACGGCGCCGTTTCCTCTTTGCTACTCCGTGTTGCCATGTGCCACCGGTCTGCTCCAGAAGGAAATCCTGTCTCATGGGATAAGGGATTACCTCTCCTCCCCTGCGGAAGCACATCTTGTGTGTAAAACGACGCCAATTCTCTCTGAGGACGTTGGTGGAAGCTGAGTCGCCAGAGGGAAGCACACACGATCCCGAAATGTAGCAAACAGGGAGCTCTTTTATGGAAAATAGTTCGGCAAACATAGAAGATAGCTAGACAGGCTTTATCGTAGCTAGGATGGGCTTGGATTGGGCTATACATATATAGCTATTTGCCTGCATTTAGTTATTTCCATGTGATCTCTATTGACGTACTAGTGCTATGCTCTCAGTGCGTGTGTGTGTGTGTGTGTGTGTGTGTGTGTGTGTGGGCGCGCGCGCGTTGCTGCTTTTAGATTTTCGTTGTTTGTCACTCCCGCGAACTTTCGATGCATGGTTTGTTTGACACACAGGCACGTAGCAACGCTTTTGCAAGCCGAATGAAGCGTGTGTGTGAGTGTGACCCCGTGAGGGGCCGGCGCCTTTCCCCTCTTCACCCTCGGCTCCCAGGTCTTCCCTGGGTGCCTCGCTTAGCCCGGCAGTAGCCCGTCGGGCGTGACTCCTGGACGGCCGAGGTGCTTCGCTGCCCCGCCTGCGACGCTCCAACAAGTGTTTTTTGTTGTGTGTCAGTGTGTGTGTGTGTGTGTGTGTGTGTCTGTCTGTCTGTGTGTGTGTGTGTGTGTGTGGGTGTCCGTGCGTTTTGTTTGCCACCCGTTATGATTAGAAGGTGTTTCTTGATTCCACCCGTTATGATAATAAGGTGTTTCTTGTCTTAGATTTCATGCTGTTTTTGAATGTCATTACTTTCCCAACTCTTCCCTCAGCTTGACCTTCGCTGGACTCAGTCGGATGATGCCACTCTCCTCCTCTCCCTTCCCCTCTTCCCGCCTCTCCCTCTCTCGTTGAGGAGAAGAGAGCACCTAACCCTAATAACATAGTGACGAGGTGGCCTCAATGAGGTCCCCGTCTTTGCCTCAGGGAAAAGCGATCTGGATGGCTTTGTTTGGCACGTCTGCAGACAGAGGCCCCCTTATCCCTAGTTGTTTTGGCCTCCTAACTTCGGTCGCCTCCCAAAGGGTCTGGGGCCCCTTTCTTGCGGATCGCTCTCCCGCCTCGCCTCTCTGTCTCTCCCGCTTCGCCTCTCCCCCCCCTCCCGCTCTGCGCCTCCCACCGCCTCCCCTCCTCTCTCTCGCCCGCCCCTGCAAGCGGCCGCGTGCAGCCATATCGCCTCCCTCCCGCGGCGTCGCTTGCGGGGGGTCCCTCGGGGCGGCCGGCCACTCGACCCTGGCCTCGCCCTCCCTGGGTGCCGCCATTCGGTCCCCGCTGCCCCGGCTGGCCGCTCTGGCCTGCTCTTCGCGGAACTCTTCCACGTCTGAGCGCTGCCCCCGTCCCCTCCCCCCGCGCGGCCGCCCTCATCTTTTTTCCTCCCTCTTGCGCGCCGGACCATTTGCCTTTCGGTGGCCCCGAGTAGCTACGCGCTGGAGCAGATTGCTTCTGCCTCGCCGCCGACGAGAACATTTCCCTGTGACGTGCCCAACCCATTTGTATCAATGGAAACGAGGGGTTGGCCGAAACTTGCATGGACAATCAACTTGATGTGTAAGCTACTTGGGACACGCGCCTATGGCATGATGCGCAGGAGGACCATACAAGAACGAGGGGCGACAGCTACAGGCTCGAAGAGGACATGGGGAGTCGGGAACGCAGAGCAGGAGAAAAACGTGCGGGAAGCCGAACCATCAGCACGGCAGCAGCAGAGGGAAGGTGACTGCAGGAGGAGAACAAGGACGAACGCGGCGTCTAATTTGAGTCTGCGGTGGGTACCCACTGTGCTGTGCCCCTCAGCAACCCTCGAACGTGGCGACAGTTTCGCAGATCGCAGCCCCCCTGGGATGGCGAGGTCTAATTTGAGTCTGCGGTGGGTACCCACTGTGCTGTGCCCCCCAGCAGCCCTCGAAAGTGGCGACAGTTTCGCAGATCGCAGCCCCCCAGGGATGGCGAGGTCTAATTTGAGTCTGCGGTGGGCCCCCACTGTGCTGGGCCCCTCAGCAGCCCTCGAAAGTGGCGACAGTTTCACAGATCGCAGCCCCCCAGGGACGGCGAGGTTTAATTTAAGTCCCCGTAAGACGTCGCTCCGCTGCCCCCCCCAGCAACCCTCGAAAGTGGCGACAGTTTCACATATCGCAGCCCCAAAGCGATGGCGAGGTCTAATCTGAGTTTCCGTAAGACGTCATTGTGCTGGGCCCCCCAGCAGCCCTCGAAAGTGGCGACAGTTTCACAGATCGCAGCCCCCCAGGGATGGCGAGGTCTAATCTGACTCCCCGTAAGACGTCACTGTGCTGGGCCCCCCAGCAGACCTCGAAAGTGGCGACAGTTTCACAGATCGCAGCCCCCCGGGGATGGCGAGGTTTAGTCTGAGTCCCCGTAAAACGTCAGTGTGCTGGGCCCCTCAGCAGCCTTCGAAAGTGGCGACAGTTTCACGGATCGCAGCCCCACAGCGATGGCGAGGTCTAATTTGAGTCCCCGTAAAACGTCACTGTGCTGGGCCCCCCAGCAGCCCTCGAAAGTGGCGACAGTTTCGCATATCGCAGCCCCCGGGGATGGCGAGGTCTAATCTGGGTCCCCGTAAGACGTCGCTGTGCTGGGCCCCCCAGCAGCCCTCGAAAGTGGCGACAGTTTCACGGTTCGCAGCCCCCCAGGGATGGCGAGGTCTAATCTGAGTCCCCGTAAGACGTCACTGTGCTGGGCCCCCTAGCAGCCCTCGAAAGTGGCGACAGTTTCACATATCGCAGCCCCCCAGGGATGGCGAGGTCTAATCTGACTCCCCGTAAGACGTCACTGTGCTGGGCCCCCCAACAGACCTCGAAAGTGGCGACAGTTTCACAGATCGCAGCCCCCCAGCGATGGCGAGGTCTAATCTGAGTTTCCGTAAGACGTCACTGTGCTGGGCCCCCCAGCAGCCCTCGAAAGTGGCGACAATTTCACAGATCGCAGCCCCCCAGGGATGCAAGCGAAAAGAGGAGGAGGAGGATAAGGGAGGAGAGGAGGGGGACGGGAAGGAGGAGGAGGAGGAGGAGGAGGAGGAGGAGGAGGGGATACGCGACCGCAGTGCTCTATTCAAAACGAGTACCCAACGCAGGAGGGTTGGGAAAAACAAAGTGTGCCGCCAGGCGCGCACCTGCTCTCACCCTCTGCGCCCCCCCCACAAGGTCCAGTGGAGCGGTGGCACATGCAGATCAGATGGGATCTCGCCCTCCCTGTGCGCTGCTGGGTGCGCCACTGTCTGAGTGGTGAACGTTTCCGCTGGACGGCAAGCACGGATGCCTCCTTGCCTGAACACGCCAGACTGCGAAGCTGGGGGAAGCACTGGACAAGGGAAATGAAACTGAGTGGTGGCACGTGCAGATCAAATAAGGTTTTTGCCTTGGGTGCTGCCGCGCGTGCAGGGGTCTGGGGGCGAGGGGCGGGGGGCAGCCGAGTGGTGACGCGCGACAGTCAGGTGGGACCTCGCCCTCGCCTTGTGCGCCGCCAGGGCTGCAGCTGGCGCCGCTTTCCTGCGCCCCTGGGGAGCCACATCGTTGCGATGGTGACTGTGCGTCTGCGTTGCAAGCCCACAGTAGTGCCTGCACTTAGTTCGGGTTATTTGATTCGGATGGCTTAGATAGGACCAGGTGTCAGTGATTCTACACACTGGGCTAATGTCTTATGATATGGATTCATGATTTATAAGTGGGGGGTATATGGAGTCACGCTTGGTGGAGCAACGATTGGACTCACCGACAGGGCGGATACTGGAGAGGCGCCGAAGGATGACATATAGTGTAGTTCGGACAGTGCAAGTCTGATCCCGTATTTTGGGATCCATGCTCTACAGGGTTTTTTGTCCGTGCTCAACAGGCGCTTTTTATATTTCAAGTTCGAAGCTCATGGCTGCGATGTTCCTCTGCCTGTCGCTGGCATGCCAAGGCCAGCTAGTTAATGATGCAGCTTGGTTTCTACGTGCAGGGAACACGCGAATTTCCGCTGGCTGCCCTGGGCTTCTTCCTGTGAGTAGCGGCGGCGCAAGCGCTTGCAGAGTTCTGAGTTCGTTGCAGTTGGGAATCGAATGCCCGAACAGAAGAGGAGGATAATGAGGAAGAGGAGGAGGAAAAGGAGAAGGAAGAGGAGGATGACGCGGATGAGGAGGAAGAGGAGGAGGAGGAGAAGGAGGAGGAAGAACAGGAGGAGCACCCGCGAGCAGGGCGCTGCAGAGGATGTCTTTGCATGGCGTCGATGCAGGCGCTGTGACCCAGATCTCCGTCAACTCGAGACAAACCGCGCCAACGTTTTTGTTACCTTTCGAAGTCTTCAACGTCTGAAGGCCGTTTCCAGACCCCGGGCTGTAAACCAACGACGGTGGATGGCACCAGGGAAAGTGAGGGCCGAGAGATCCACAGGCCGGCGGCTAGAGAATCTCGAG